>CM033472.1:48898720-49498720 GCA_019447015.1 Hymenochirus boettgeri
AAAAAAATACTTGAATCTGATTGGTCGATGGAGTGGATCACTAAAAAGTTCTTGAATCTGATTGGCTGATATTAGAAACCCTTTAAAATCACTAAAATCTTATTGATTGATATAGAGGACCATAAAATAACAAGTAGTGGATCACTAAAAAAATACTTGAATCTGATTGGTCGATGGAGTGGATCACTAAAAAATACTGAAATCTGATTGGCTGATATTGTAAACCCCTTAAAATGACTAAAATCTTTGGCTGTATTGGAAACCCTTTAAATCACTAAATCTTATTGATTGATATAGAGGACCATAAAATAACAATTGGATCACTAAAAAAATACTTGAATCTGATTGGTCAATAGAGTGGATCACTAAAAAATACTTGAATCTGATTGGCTGATATTGGAAACCCTTTAAATCACTAAAATCTTATTGATTGATATAGAGGACCATTAAATAACAAGTAGTGGATCATTAAAAAAAATACTTGAATCTGATTGGTCGATGGAGTGGATCACTAAAAATACTTGAATCTGATTGGCTGATATTGAAACCCCTTTAAAACTAAAATCTTATTGATTGATATACCATAAATAACAGTAGTGGATCACAAAAAAATACTTGAATCTGATTTCGATGGAGTGGATCACTAAAAATACTTGAATCTGATTGGCTGATATTGGAAACCTTTAAATCACTATATTGATTGATATAGAGGACCATAAATAACAAGTAGTGGATCACTAAAAAAAATACTTGAATCTGATGGTCGATGGAGTGGATCACTAAAAAATACTTGAATCTGATTGGCTGATATTGAAACCTTTACTATCTAAATCTTATTGATTGATGTATAATACCATAAAATAACAAGTAGTGGATCCCAAAGAAATACTTGAATCTGATGGTCAATGGAGTGGATCACTAAAAAAACTTGAATCTGATTGGTCGATGGAGTGGATCACTAAAAATACTTGAACTGATTGGCTGATATTGGAACCCTTTAAAATAACTAAATTCTTATTGATTGATATAGAACCATAAATAACAAGTAGTGGATCACTAAAAAAAACTTGATCTGATTGGTCGATGGAGTGGATCACTAAAAAATACTTGAATCGTGATTGGCTGATATTTTTAAATCCTTTAAAATCATATTGATTGATATAGAGGACCATAAATAACAAGTATGGATCACTAAAAAAATACTTGAATCTGATTGGTCGATGGAGTGGATCACTAAAAAATACTGAAATCTGATTGGCTGATATTGTAAACCCTAAAAATGACTAAAATCTTATTGATTGATGTATATTACCATAGAATAACAAGTAGTGGATCACAAAAAATACTTGAATCTGATTGGTCAATGAGTGGGATCACTAAAAAATACTTGAATCTGATTGGCTGATATTGGAAACCCTTTATCACTAAATCTTATTGATTGATATAGAGGACCATAAATAACAAGTAGTGGATCACTAAAAAAAATACTTGAATCTGATTGGTCGATGGAGTGGATCACTAAAAATCTTGAATCTGATTGGCTGATATTGGAAACCCTTTAAAATCACTAAAATCTATTGATTGATATAGAGGACTATAAATAACAAGTAGTGGATCACTAAAAAATACTTGAATCTGATTGGTCGATGGAGTGGATCACTAAAAAATTGAATCTGATTGGCTGATATTGAACCCCTTAAAATACTAAAATCTTATTGATTGATGTATATACCATAAAAAACAAGTAGTGGATCACAAAAAATACTTGAATCTGATTGTCGATGGAGTGGATCACTAAAAATACTTGAATCTGATGGCTGATATTGGAAACCCTTTAAAATACTAAAATCTTATTGATGATATAGAGTACCATAAATAACAAGTAGTGGATCACTAAAAAAAATACCTTGACTCTGATATGATCGAATGAGTAGGAAAACCACCAACTAAAAATAATGAATCTATTGGCTGATATTGTAAACCCTTAAAATGACTAAAATCTTATTGATTGATGTATATTACCCATAAAATAACAAGTAGTGGATCACCAAAGAAATGCTTGAATCTGATTGGTCGATGGAGTGGATCACTACAAAATACTTGAATCTGATTGGTCGATGGAGTGGATCACTAAAAATTACTTGAACCTGATTGGCTGATATTGGAAACCCTTTAAAATAACTAAAATCTTATTGATTGATATAGAGGACCATTAAATAAGAAGTAGTGGATCACTAAAAAAATACTTGAATCTGATTGGTCGATGGAGTGGATCACTAAAAAATACTTGAATCTGATTGGCTAATATTGTAAATCCTTTAAAATCACTAAAATCTTATTGATTAATATAAAGGACCCTTAAATAACAAGTAGTGGATCACTAAAAAAATACTTGAATCTGATTGGTCGATGGAGTGGATCACTAAAAAAATACTGAAATCTGATTGGCTGATATTGTAAACCCCTTTAAAATCACTAAAATCTTATTGATTGATATAGAATACCATTAAATAACAAGTAGTGGATCACCAAAGAAATACTTGAATCTTATTGGTCGATGGAGTGGATCACTACAAAAAACTTGAATCTGATTGGCTGATATTGGAAACCCTTTAAAATCACTCAAATCTTATTGATGGATATAAAGGACCTTTAAATAACAAGTAGTGGATCACTAAAAAAATACTTGAATCTAATTGGTCGATGGAGTGGATCACTAAAAAAATACTGAAATCTGATTGGCTGATATTGTAAACCCCTTAAAATGACTAAAATCTTTGGCTGTATTGGAAACCCTTTAAATCACTAAATCTTATTGATTGATATAGAGGACCATAAAATAACAATTGGATCATAAAAAAATACTTGAATCTGATTGGTCGATGGAGTGGATCACTAAAAAATTTGAATCTGATTGGCTGATATTGGAAACCCTTTAAAATCACTAAAATCTTATTGATTGATATAAAGGACCATAAAATAACAAGTAGTGGATCACAAAAAAATACTTGAATCTGATTGGTCGATGGAGTGGATCACTAAAAAATACTTGAATCTGATTGGCTGATATTGAAACCCCTTAAAACTAAAATCTTATTGATTGATGATACCATAAATAACAGTAGTGGATCACAAAAAAAACTTGAATCTGATTTTCGATGGAGTGGATCACTAAAAATACTTGAATCTGATTGGCTGATATTGGAAACCTTTAAAATCACTAAATTATTGATTGATATAGAGGACCATAAATACAAGTAGTGGATCACTAAAAAAATACTTGAATCTGATGGTCGATGGAGTGGATCACTAAAAAATACTTGAATCTGATTGGCTGATATTGAAACCTTTATATCTAAATCTATTGATTGATGTATAGAACCATAAAATAACAAGTAGTGGATCCAAAAAACTTGAATCTATGTCAATGAGTGGATCACAAAAAAACTTGAATCTGATTGGTCGATGGAGTGGATCACTAAAAATACTTGAACTGATTGGCTGATATTGGAACCCTTTAAAATAACTAAATTCTTATTGATTGATATAGAACCATAAATAACAAGTAGTGGATCACTAAAAAAAACTTGATCTGATTGGTCGATGGATGGATCACTAAAAAATACTTGAATCGTGATTGGCTGATATTTTAAATCCTTTAAAATCATTATTGATTGATATAGAGGACCATAAAATAACAAGTAGTGGATCACTAAAAAAAACTTGAATCTGATAGGTCGATGGAGTGGATCACTAAAAAATACTGAAATCTGATTGGCTGATATTGTAAACCCCTTAAAATGACTAAAATCTTATTGATTGATGTATATTACCATAGAATAACAAGTAGTGGATCACCAAAGAAATACTTGAATCTGATTGGTCAATGAGTGGATCACTAAAAAATACTTGAATCTGATTGGCTGATATTGGAAACCCTTTATCACTAATCTTATTGATTGATATAGAGGACCATTAAATAACAAGTAGTGGATCATTAAAAAAAATACTTGAATCTGATTGGTCGATGGAGTGGATCACTAAAAATACTTGAATCTGATTGGCTGATATTGGAAACCCTTTAAAATCACTAAATCTATTGATTGATATAGAGGACTTAAATAACAAGTAGTGGATCATAAAAAATACTTGAATCTGATTGGTCGATGGAGTGGATCACTAAAAAATTCGAATCTGATTGGCTGATATTGAACCCCTTAAAATACTAAAATCTTATGATTGATGTATATACCATAAAAAAACAAGTAGTGGATCACTAAAAAATACTTGAATCTGATTGTCGATGGAGTGGATCACTAAAAATCTTGAATGATGGCTGATATTGGAAACCCTTTAAAATAACTAAAATCTTATTGATTGATATAGAGTACCATAAATAACAAGTAGTGGATCACTAAAAAATCTAATCTGATTGTCGATGGAGTGGATCACTAAAAATACTTGAATCTGATTGGTCGATGGAGTGGATCACTAAAAATTCTTGAATATTGGTGATATTGGAAACCTTTAAAATAACTAAAATCTTATTGATTGATATAGAGGACCATAAATAAAAGTAGTGATCCCTAAAAAATACTTGAATCTGATGGGTCGAAGTGGTCACTAAAAAATACTTGAATCTGATTGGCTGAATATTGAACCTTTTAAAAATCACTAAAATCTTATGATTATATAGAAGTACCTTAAAACAAGTAGTGGATCACTAAAAAAATACTTGAATCTGATTGGTCGATGGAGTGGATCACTAAAAAAATTACTTGAATCTGATTGCCTGATATTGAACCCCTTTAAAATCACTAAATCTTATTGATTGATATAGAATAACCTTAATAACAAGTAGTGGATCACAAAAATACTTGAATCTGATTGGTCGATGGAGTGGATCACTACAAAAACTTGAATCTGATTGGCTGATATTGGAAACCCTTTAAAATCACTCAAATCTTATTGATGGATATAAAGGACCTTTAAATAACAAGTAGTGGATCACTAAAAAATACTTGAATCTATTGGTCGATGGAGTGGATCACTAAAAAAATACTGAAATCTGATTGGTGCATATTTGAAACCCCTTAAAATGACTAAAATCTTATTGATTATGTATATTACCATAAAATAACAAGTAGTGGATCACCAAAGAAATACTTGAATCTGATTGGTCGATGGAGTGGATCACAAAAAATACTTGAATCTGATTGGCTGATATTGGAAACCCTTTAAAATCACTAAAATCTTATTGATTGATATAGAGGACCATTAAATAAGAAGTAGTGGATCACTAAAAAAATACTTGAATCTGATTGGTCGATGGAGTGGATCACTAAAAAATACTTGAATCTGATTGGCTGATATTGGAAACCCTTTAAAATCACTAAAATCTTATTGATTGATATAGAGGACCATAAAATAACAAGTAGTGGATCACTAAAAAAATACTTGAATCTGATTGGTCGATAGAGTGGATCACTAAAAAAATACTGAAATCTGATTGGCTGATATTGTAAACCCTTTAATATAAAGCACTGGATGACCTCTTCCCTCATTTTAAAAGCCAAAGGGCTGAGGGGGAAGGGAGAGAGCCTGTTACATGGATCCAGTGTGTACTTTATAAACAAAGGGGTTTTAGTATACATTAATGTGATCACATGAATGAAAAGCCTACCAACCACGTCAAGGTAACCCCAGTCTGGAACGTCCTAACTTCTAACCTTTTTTACTTCAATTACCATTAGGAAACTTTTGCATTTTTCATTCTTACACAGGATCCATATACTAGGCTCTCTAACTTCCCCCCAGCCCTTTGGCTTTTTAAAATGAGGGAAGAGGCCATCCATCCAGTGCTTTATATTAAAGGCATAGGACCTAAGTAACTATAAAGAACACTCTTGACATAGTTACAGACAAAAGAACATTTTAGTGCTATAACTAGCACCTAAGATCAAAATATCAATACATTGGACCTCCCATTAAAGGGGCGTGTTGGGGGTGCTATTACCACATAGAAGCTTGACAATCCTTGTACTGTATGTATTTATTATGAAGCATGGTCAAGCTTCTATGTGTTAATAGCACCCCCAATGTGCCCCTTTAATGGGAGGTCCTATATTTTGATCTTAGGTGCTAGTTATAGCACTAAAATGTTCTTTTGTCTTTTTGTCTGTCAAGAGTGTTCTTTCTAGTTATTTAGGCACACATGTTAATACTACATGCCCCAAACCCAACCATATCGTGCCCACCTCCCCCCCTCCCCCCTTTTTTTATCTGTATCCTTTTCGGTATTGGTTTGTGGTATCCTTCCAGCTATTTTAGTGATCTATATTAAACCTCTTCAACCTTGTTTCTGGCTATAGGTAAAATATTATTACAAAATTGTTTGATAATTGCGTTTGTTCTCAATGACCTAGATTGGGATATGGATATTTCAGATGTGTTCAGTTCCAGCAGCAGTTCAATGACCTCAGGTGACTTTGATGAATGAAAGGTCAGTACAAAGAAGTATAAAAGATTGATGCTGAAACAATTTCGAATTAAATAGGAAATTACAAGTTTAAAAAGATGATCCCAAAGGGGTCTAAGGATCAAATTAAAACTGGAAAAAAAACATCTTGGTTCAAGATGATGGAACCCTCCTTTGGGAGTGGAATGACACCATGAGTGAATGTTCAGTGAAATTGAAGGGACTGATAATAGCCAAAAATGAAACAATGTTTGAAAAAGTGGGAGAGGAAATCAAGGTTATAAAAGAAAATATGGATAAGGATAGTCATTTGGATAAATTTATTGCATTTAATGAGCGAATTAAGAGTGATATGGACAAATTACAAAAAGAGATCAAAATGAGGAAAACTAGAAAATTCAAGTCAGACTATGAAAATGATAAGGTGTATGGTTTTAGAGACCTAACTTTTTCAGACAAAGAAGGGGAATCCTCAGGAGAAATATATGCACCGAAAGACCTCCCAAAAAGAAAAGAAGGGGAGGGACATCGAGATATCAGAGGAGGATCGGTAAGACTGAGAGACATAGAACGTTTGGGATACAAGAAGAGGGGAAGGAACAAGAAGGACCCCAACAAGTGAGTGACAGGGATCTACAGATAATAAACCTTTCAGGTGAGACTTTGAGCAACACTGAAATATCCGTCTTAGCAAAAGGTATGTCTTTTGTTCCGTCAAAAAAATTTAACAAATTTGAATTTATAAAAGATGTAATTTTGTTTGTCAGGAAACTAACCTTATGTAAAATGTTTAAATATTGTCCCCAAAAGGAGAATCTAGATATACATGACAAAAAAACATTACAAATGTTGGAGGACCTATTGGAAACTGAACATGGCACCCAACCAAGTCATAGTGAAAAATATATAGGGTACACTCACCTCAAACCAAAATCAGAATTTTTTCCTCCTTTGAAGCAATATGCCAACATTAAAATTTTTATGAATAGAGTTGAATCTAAGGTGATCAAACCCAAGGATAATGGAGAAGCTGACTACTGATGAAAGGATAGCCTTAAGGAATTTACAAAAAAGGAAAAATCTAGGAGATTAAAGTTGCAGACAAAGGAGGAAACGTTGTGGTAAACTCAAAGGAAAAATATAGACGAGAAGCCATGAGACAACTTAAAGATGCCCTACAGTATTGGAAACTTGATAACAATCCAATAGATAAGATACAAAGTAAAATGAAAATGACAGTAGATGGGATTGGTGTTGGGATTGATTAACCGTGCAAACAAACAAAAAAAGAAGTATAGAGGATATCAATGGCTAAAATATATAAGTTTATTTATCAAATGAGTAAAAAGATCAGATATATGATCACAAAAGTATCAAAATGTATGTATCATTCAATAATAGTGAGCAAAAAACCCCCTTAATCCGCATCCTAACACAGTCTTAAGTCACAATAATAATAAAGTGTGAGTCAATGATACTTATCAGTCACATCAGTGAATAGAAGTCCGTGCACGGTTCCATGTCAAAAACTAAGTATCGAGGCTACAAATCACCAGGTATCATATCAGTCTGTGGGAGCAGGAGAAAGTGGGGTGACTAGCACCCAAACGCGTTTCGCATATAGCTTTATCAATGGCGCTAGCTGTAGTCCATGTGAGGTCGGTTGTCAAGTGTCCATTGACCAATCAACATACCGACTCACGTCCCGTGTTAAAACAGATCACATCGCCGAAGTCTCGCGATCATAGCGTCATTGTCAGTATAACCAATCATGAGTAATGTATATCGTACAGATCAAGGTATACAAAGAATTCAGACCTAACATATATAATAAACATATTAATAAATGCAGCATAGAACACAGGTCCAAAGGACTAAACATATATGTTACAATAAGATTAAACCTTATCAAATCGAAGTGGGATACAAGTGGGAGCTCCGGAGCTCAGATCCATTCACCCATAGTGGCGCCTGAAAATACTTGATCAGTAGTCATCAGGGTGACGGGGGCTGAAAAGAGATCCAACATATTAATACTGAGGAGGATCATTTACTTATTACCTGTGATGTGGAGTCTCCTCTACACGAACATAGGGCATACTCATGGGATTGCAGCAGTCACCTATTTCTTGAATATGGAAAATCAGGACAAACAACTAAAAAATACCTTATTGATTGACCTCTTGGACTTTGCTCTGAGGAAAAATTACTTTGTTTTTGATCAGAAATTTTACCTACAAACTAGAGGGGTAGCGATGGCCGCGAAATGTGCGCCCTCGTATGTCAATCTCTTTTTGGGATGGTGGGAAAGGGAGATCGTGTTTTCAGAGGAGAATATATGCCATACAGCACATGTTGACATCTGGTATAGGTATATAGAAGTGTAATACAAAAAATGGCCAAGACTACCCCACTATAGCACTAAAGAACGTGCCTAAATGACACTATTTAGATTATTTAAATGTGTTTAACAATAATACACACTGACTCACTTAGTAGGTCAAGTGATCCGGGTGCATATGCCCCGAATCAATCACTACGAAAAATCCTCCAGCTATGATCAGATAATACAATATGATCATTCACTCACCCGTGTGCCTGGGTGCCCAGGTGCAGCATGCCCCCCCCCTCGCTTAGTCCAACTCAAACTTCTCCACAACGAAAATATAGGCAGCGCACTCCGGAAGATAAAATTATTGCAGCTTTGTCGTTGAAAATACAATTTATTCACCACTTCAAAAATAAGCAAAAAGGCAGATGTACACAAAAAACATGGCCTTACGCGTTTCGAGCGGAATGCTCTTACTCATAGGCTAACCCCGGATCACCATCTAATGACTTTTAAACCAAAAAAACCTAATGAGAGTCAATCACTCGCTCCACCCCTAACCGATCTCAGTACGGAGAAAAAGAGAGTCAAATACTCCCAATACCAGAATTAACCCAATGTGCACCAAAAAGTTCAACATTAGATATAGACACCATAAATAGAAAGACTCCATAAGTGCCTTATAACCGATATACATAAAGTACTTCAAACATATGCTAAAATTAGATGTAGTATAGAACCTTTTGTGCTAAACAAATTACTTGGTATTGTAAAGCATTAAAAACTGCTAAAATAATAAATGAGTAACAGTGTACCCAAGGACAATATCTCTATCACTGTACTATTATTAAATATAACCTTAACTCTTGAATGAGAACACATTTAAACATATAAATATATAAATATATCTTAATATATACTATACATATAAGTATACATATAATATGGTGAGTGAATGATCATATGCTGATTATCTTGATCACTAGCTGGAGGATTTTTCGTAGTGATTGATTCGGGGCATATGCACCCGGATCACTTGACCTACTAAGTGAGTCAGTGTGTATTATTGTTAAACACATTTAAATAATCTAAATAGTGTCATTTAGGCACGTTCTTTAGTGCTATAGTGGGGTAGTCTTGGCCATTTTTTGTATTACTATTGTATGTTATTACCCTTGCGGTCTGGGACGCTTTTCCCCCCTCCCCCCCTCCCCTTTTTTAAGCAGCTGTCGGCACTTATCTCGTTCTGGTCTCTGTGAGTTAATTCAAAACAAGATTGTATTTTTATTTACATTTATAAGTATGGATAGTCACAGTCGACCAGAACATGAATGGTCAGAGAGGCATAGTAAGAGGTTACAAAGGCAAAAGAAATGTTCGAAGGTTATGAAAAAGGCAATATAGGAATGAACGACATTGAACAATGTTTTAATTTGTGGGAAAAACATTAATAAAAGAGACAAGACTATGTGGGGATATAGCCATTATAGAGAAATACCTAGAATACAAAATGATACCTCGAGGACTTAGGATTAAAAAGTTCCCTTCTTTTTATGTAGAACAATAGTGATTTCATGCAACAGTGGAATTTAGTATTAACCGATTGTTCAATAAAATTAATGGAACTTATAGTTTTACTTAAACAGAGACAAATTATGTCTCTAAAGATGTAGTAGATGAGTGCGAACATCAACTATAAGACATAAAGACAAACAGACTTTGAGGAGTATGAGAATATGATGTATGAAATGTTGATAAAGTGGAAAAAGTAATTATGGAAGTAAAAGGTAACAAGTAAAATAGAGCAACAGGATTATGAGAATCAAGTATATAGACCGAGTGGTGTCAGGAGGGAGTAGGTTCCCAAGCAGACAAGGAAAACATTTGAAATCCATATTAAAGAGTAAGAGGGGCTATACAAAAAATGTAACATTTCAAAATAGTAGGAGTGAATATGATTCAGCCTCCTCTTTGTCAGATATTTCGTCTGCCGCTTCGTCTTCTATGTCTTACAGAGGTTATCATAAAGGTAAACGACGAGATCGGGTGTTTCAAAGACGGACTTCCTCTACATCAGGGAGTGATTATGATGGATATACTGATAGAAGGGATAAGTACATGAACATCAATTTAACGAGGACGTCATGACTTTATCTAATAAAAAAGTGAGACCTTCTACTTCAAACAGAGGTATCCCTTTAGACAAAGACCGATACGCAGGGGAAACAGATCCAAGTCAACAACTTCATCGTTACCCGCTACGGGAACGAAAACGGAGTTCACGGACAATGTATTAAATCTAACTAAGAGGCATTTAACCCCTGATGAATCAAAAGTTTTGAATTATGGTCTTTCTTTCTGTCCCACGCAATGTTTTGTATTTTTAGCCACAATTGTAGATATTATAGATTTGTAGGAAACTAATGTTAAAAAAGTTTTTTCATGCTAGCATAGAGATTAACCAATAGGATAATGGGATATTATCAGAAGAGTTGACATTAATATCAATAACGGGATATCAGTAGTAGAGAGCACTAATATGGAATTAGGAGATTCTTGTGATCTAGATAGAAGAGCTATTAGTGACCTTACTCATTTGTCACATATATCGGAACAGAAACATATCCCAGGAGGATATATAGGGTTAAACCCAATTACTGAAGTAAATAGATTTAAAAGTAAGTCAATTTTTTATCCGATGGAATGTAGAAGCTCATGTGTTGACATGTTTCAAGAACTAGTCGAAAGAGACTTGAGAAGTTTATACAGGGAGAATTCTCATACATGGAAAGGGAGAAATAGAAACAAAGTATTAGAGAAAGAGAAGCTTTGAATACCCTAAAGAAAGATCATAATGTTGTTATTCGTAAAGCAGATAAAGGAGGGTCAGTGGTGGTCCTAGATAGACATGATTATGAAACAGAAGCTTTGAGGCAACTCGAAGATCCAAATACATATGAGACTCTGTCCACGGACCCTACAAGCAAATACAGGGTCACACTTGAGAAAATTGTGGAGGAAGGTATGAGTATAGGTATTGTCAATGAAAATATGAGGGAATTTTTAGTTCCTTCTCATCCAGTCATACCGGTATTTCATCACTTACCCAAAATGCATAAAGGTGATTTCCCCCCCAAAGGAAGACCTATAGTGGCGGGAATAGGATCTCTTAACGAAGGGCTGTCAGATGTGATAGATTTTGTATTACAACCATATGTCAAACGCCTTTTTTCCTATGTTAAGGACACCACAGAGGTCATTAGAGAATTGGATTGTGTAGAATGGTATAAACAGTATAATTTGGCCACTACAGATGTAGTATCACTATACTCATGTATACCCCATAAATGGGGATTACAAGCGGTAGAGTATCATCTATCTATGTACAGCGTATATTCCAAAGAATGGATTTCATTCATTCTTGGGGCCCTACAGTATCTCCTCACTCATAATTATTTCAAATTCAACGGTACCTTCTATAAACAGCTATGTGGGGCATCAATGGGGGCGAAATTTGCCCCCACATATGCCAATTTGTTCTTAGGGTGGTGGGAGGAAACTTGTCTCTTCCACCACCCTGAATTCCATTCTTGTAATCATCAGGTTATTTGGTACCAGAGGTACATAGATGATTTGATTTGGGTATGGTTAGGGTCCAAAGAGACCTTTGATCAATGGGTTTTGAAATTGAATGATAACATGTATAATATCAGATTTACATCAGAATTTGGTGGTGAATCGATCAATTTTTTGGATTTAACGATTAAGGCAAATGGAAAGAAATTGATAACTATGGACTATCGTAAGCCTACCGCAAAGAATAGCATATTGCATGCGAGATCCTGTCATCCTCCTCATAGCATTAGAGCTATTCCGTTTGGCCAATTTGGTAGATTGAGGCGCAATTGTTCCACGTTAGAAACTTTTCAAGAAGCAGCAGACTCCATGAAATCTAGACTCATGTCCAGAGGATATGATAGTCGACTACTAAATAGTGCTCATAGAAAAGCTATGAATATAGACAGAAAGACAGCACTGAAGAATATCCCTAGTAATGATGTGGTTAAGTCCGGGGAAAACAAAAGGGGAGTTTTCTTTGTGACTAGATACAGCCCACAATATTACGATATAGTTAAAATCATGAAAAGATACTTACCCATTCTTAATCAGGATCCGGTCCTTAAAAGTGTTTTACAGGAAGGCTATAGATTTGTCCCTAGGAGAGCTAGGTCTCTCAGATATACTATCTCCAAGTCTATACATCAATCCTCAAAAAAGTGAAAAGTCATGGTTACACTTTAAAGGGTGTTTTCCATGTGGATCTATGAGATGTAAAACTTGCTCGCATATCATAAAAAGTGATACCTTTAGTAGTTTTGTGACAGGTAGGAAATATAATGTTGAGTCCTACATCAACTGTAATACCCAATATGTGGTTTACCTGGTAACATGCAAGAAATGTAATATTCAGTATGTTGGCTGTACAACCAGGCTCTTAAAGAATAGAATTAGAGAACATCTTAGAGATGTAGAGTTAAACGCCTTCTAAGTCGTAGCTAGACAGTTTTTTGCAAGCTGCAATGGAGGTGACATAAACTATTTTTCCGTACAGGGTATCCAAGCAGTTAGATCTGACCCTAGAAAGAAGGATATGACTAGCCTTTTACTTAAACATGAGGTGAAATGGATTTATTTATTGGAGACCAGAACACCTTTAGGGATTAATTCTATATGTGATATTTCATGTTACACATGATATTCAGATTGAAGTTCTAGGATATCATATGGACTTACACCAGTCCTAGTACACCCCACCATGCAGTTATCTATTTTTTAGAGGTATTAGAACTATTTATATCTAGGTTATATTATAAAATGTTTGTCATTGGGTTAGATGGAGAGATCATAGTCCTCTGCCTTGTTACATGTATATAAGTTTTTCCAACATTCCATTAGTTGCTATATTTATATTTATATTTGTATTTGTATTCATATTATATGTATACCTATATGTATAGTATATATTAAGATATATTTATATATTTATATGTTTAATGTGTTCTCATTCAAGAGTTAAGGTTATATTTTATAATAGTACAGTGATAGAGATATTATCCTTGGGTACACTGTTACTCATTTATTATTATTTTAGCAGTTTTGAATGCCTATACAATACCAAGTTATATGTTTAGCACACAAGGTTCTATACTATATCCAATTTTAGCATATGTTTGAAGTACTTTATGTATATTATTGAATCGGTTATAAGGCACTTATGGAGTCTTTCTATTTATGGTGTCCACATCTAATGTTGAACTTTTTGGTGCATATTGGGTTAATTTTGGTATTGGGAGTATTTGACTCTCTCTTTCTCCGTACTGAGATCGGTTAGGGGTGGAGCGAGTGGTTGACTCTCATTAGGTTTTTTTGGTTTAAAAGTCATTAGATGGTGATCCGGGGTTAGCCTATGAGTAAGAGCATTCCGCTCGAAACGCGTAAGGCCATGTTTTTTGCTGTACATCTGCCTTTTGTCTTATTTTTGATGTGGTGAATAAATTGTATTTTCAACGACAAAGCTGCAATAATTTTATCTTACCGGAGTGCGCTGCCTTATATTTTCGTTATAGGTATATAGATGATATTTTCATTCTCTGGAAAGGTAATCTACACGATTTTTCCCTCTTCTTGCACAAACTTAACCATAATGAATATAACATCTTTTTGACCCATCATGTTTCCAATTTTAAGGTTGAATTCCTGGATCTTATAGTCACTAAAGAACAAGGGAAACTCTATACGAGCCTTTATCGGAAACCCACTGCTACTAATACGTTATTACACTACAGAAGTGCCCATACCCCAGGGCTTCTTAAAGGGATCCCCAGAGGTCAATTTTTGAGAGTTCGTCGAAACTGCACAAAAACAACTGACTTTGAAATAGAGGCTGGCCACCTACAGGATAGGCTACGAAAAAGAGGATATCCCAATCATATATTGAGATAAAGTAGATTTGCAGCCGCACGCTGTACACAATCGGAGTTACTTCAACCTAGAACACGCGTTGATCATACAGGTAACAATGTGAGGTTCATCACTCAATATAATGACAGCTGGCCAGAAACCAAAAAAGTCCTTAAAAAGAACTGGCACTTGTTAACTAATGACAACACTCTTAAACAGTTTGTTATGGATTTCCCACAGGTAACGGCTAGGAGAAGCGCCAATCTCCGAGACAAACTTGTCCGGAGTCACTTTGTGAGAGAACCAGTGACACTGCACAGAGGTGAGAGATTGATAGGCACCTATGCCTGTGGTGAGTGCACCTGCTGTCAATACATGGACTCTAGAAAGACTCTATATAGCACTTCGAATAATTTCAAATTACATGTGAAAAATTATTTCAATTGTAAATCTCAGAATGTAGTTTATGCCCTTATTTGTCCCTGTAATTTGATCTATATAGGGAAAACGAGGCAACTACTTAAACAGAGACTTTCTAGTCATCTTTCCAACATCAGATTAGCGGGTCGACCACGACTGAATGACACTCCTCTTACAAGTGTGGCCACACATTTTTTAAAATATCATCAGTGTAAAACAACAGGACTGAAATGTATGGGGCTACAAAAGGTATCATTAAATATCAGAGGTGGTGACATAGATAACGTATTATTACGCACTGAGACCAGACATATTTTTAATTTTAATACGGTCCATCCAGCCGGTCTGAATGAAGAGATGAACTTTACCTCATATATTTAACTTATTGTCGACTATCTGTATCTCTTTGCCTCAATGTGCAGGCTCTTTCACCTACAGCATCGTTCCTGATGGTCTGGGAGCTCTTATTGATCCTGTTTCAATACTGTTCGGGATACATCCACAGCGATGGCACGAGCTTGCTGATCATATATCATGGCACTCTCATTGACTGACTTTCTGTCTACACGTGGACCGATCAGTTCCTCTTGTTTCTGCTATGGAAGCTATGTACTCTGCACAGATGAATTTACATCACAGAAAGATCTACGAGCGACCATTTAGGGGTTGATTATACATTGGATATACTTACGAGATGATTTCTCCGACTGTCTACCGTTGGGTATTTCTGTTATGTTCCGGACCACATTGATACCGTGGCCATTATCAACTTTTGGGTGTATTGAACTTTTTCTCTGTGACAAAACTGCTCATGTTTCGACATGACACATCTATATATTTCATCATTGGGGGTTATTAAGTTTCTTATTTTATTTGTTATCCCCCCCCCTTCCCCTCTACTATCGGGACTTAGATAACACACTCGGTCTACTCTTTTCAGCCCCCATCACCCTGATGACTACTGATCAAGTATTTTCAGGCGCCACTATGGGTGAATGGATCTGAGCTCCGGAGCTCCCACTTGTATCCCACTTCGATTTGATAAGGTTTAATCTTATTGTAACATATATGTTTAGTCCTTTGGACCTGTGTTCTATATGCTGCATTTATTAATATGTTTAATATATATGTTAGGTCTGAATTCTTTGTATACCTTGATCTGTACGATATACATTACTCATGATTGGTTATACTGACAATGACGCTATGATCGCGAGACTTGGGCGATGTGATCTATTTTAACACGGGACGTGAGTCGGTATGTTGATTGGTCAATGGACACTTGACAACCGACCTCACATGGACTACAGCTAGCGCCATTGATAAAGCTATATGCGAAACGCGTTTGGGTGCTAGTCACCCCACTTTCTCCTGCTCCCACAGACTGATATGATACCTGGTGATTTGTAGCCTCGATACTTAGTTTTTGACATGGAACCGTGCACGGACTTCTATTCACTGATGTGACTGATAATATCGTTGACTCACACTTTATTATTATTGTGACTTAAGACTGTGTTAGGATGCGGATTAAGGGGTTTTTTTGCTCACTATTATTGAATGATACATACTTTTTGATACTTTTGTGATCATATATCTGATCTTTTTACTCATTTGATAAATAAACCTATATACTTTAGCCATTGATATCCTCTATACTTCTTTTTTTGTTTGCTTGCATAGATTTGCTAGGATAGGCTTTCTTATAAATAATAGGGACTTTTTTGGGTATTCTAGGGTTGATTAACCAACAGGAATATAACTTAATTTTAAATAAAACACCTAAAATACCTACAATGTACCATATCCAAAAAATCCATAAAAACAAACAGATGCCACCAGGGAGACCAATAATATCTGGGATGGGAGGCCCTACAGAAGGTGAAAGTAAATATATTGATTATATTCTTAGACTGTTTATGTTTACCTTACCCTCTTACGTTAAGGATACTAGAAATGTACTGGCGAGATTGAATGGAATTTGTGTTCCAGAAGACACCCTACTAATAACAATGGACATAGAAGGATTGTATCCATCTATACCCCATGGTGAAGGTATAAAAGCAGCAAGACATTTTTTATGGAATCAAGGGGAACCCATTACAAGGGTCATACTGAGTTTGTGTGTGCATCGTTGAAAATAGTCTTAGAGAATGTTTTCGTGTTCAATGGGTCCTTCTACCAACAGATAAGGGGGACTGCAATAGGGGCCACATGTGCCCCCACATTTGCGAACCTACATTTGGGGACATGGGAGATGATAGAGGTACAGGAGGTTAGTATAAAAAAATGATGTGAAGAAAATTTTTTAATTTGGATTCGTTATGTAGTCGATATTTTGGTCCTGTGGCAGGGGGCCAGAAATGAAACAGAAGATTTCATGAGAGACCTGGATGATAATAACCTTAATATACATCTGACGATGAATATACCGAAGAATCAGATTGAATTCTTAGATCTCCTCATCAAACAAAAAGGTGGTAAGATAGAGACTGAAACTTACATAAAACCAACTGCAGTTAATGCTGTACTACATGCCACTAGCCATCATCCGTATACTACTATAAAAGCTATTCCAGCAGGCCAACTGTTGGAATCAAAAGAAATTGCTCGCAAAAAGCTGACTTTTCAAAGACAATCGCATTCATCAGTAATGAAAAAATCTATAGATAAGGAGAGAGCGATAGATAGGGAATCATTACTGTGAGAAAAGATATACAAACAGAAAGGGATAGAAGATATCTGCCTAATTACAGAGTATAATGAACAATGGGATGATCTAACAAAAAAAAAAGATGATGACTTGAAAGTGGGAAAAAACCCTCAGATGATAGCTGGGAGAGCACTGAATCTCTTCTGTCATAGAAGAGTGGATGGGAATAAGAGCATCGGTTGGAAACAAAAAAATGTGGCAAGTATAACAGCTACCAGTATAATTCTCAGGAAACATGTTATGTTGGAAAATCAGGAAAAAAACACAAAGTCAGTAGCTTGATCACCTGCCAATCCAAAAATGTAATATATGTAAAAAAATGTCAGTCATAAAAAATATGTAGGGAAAACAAAAAGGTCTTTAAATATTCGCTTTCAAGAGCATCTCAGGGCAATAAAGAACAGTGAACCTCAAAGAAGTAGTGTTGCGAAACAGGTCTTGGACAAGCATGGAGGAAATCTATATAGGATAACATTGGGGGCATAGAAAAAGTCAATTTAGGAATGAGAGGTGGGAATACAGACAAGATCCTGTTGTAAAAAGAATTAAGGTGGATCTTTGAATAAGGTACAGTGGTACCTCATAGTTTAAATGAAGACACTAGTTTTAAATACTTCTTATAAAAGTGGATAAAAAAGAGGCATATATCAAAAAGATATGTGATCTTTCAGGGTTTTTTTCATCTTTTTTTAACACTATCTCTTAAATTATAGAATGCATCTTCTTTTCCTTCCTATTTCTTTCTTTGTATCCCCTTTAATATATCTGTGATAAGTAATTTTACCAGCACACATTACAGTACTACTACAGTAAGAGTTTGACCTCCTAAAATATCCATTTTTTTGTCTGATTAAAAATAGTACATTATAGCTTAAAATTTTAATGATATAAGAGTAGAGCACTATTTATAATCTGAACAGCTTATTTACGACTCCGTATAGGCCACACATCAGTGTTTGTTTTTATCTATATATATTTATAAATTATAATAAATTTTATGGGTAGTAGGTTCTTCACATTGAAAGCACTTGTGTTTGTCCTGTTACCTGTTTTTTTGGATCAATAAAGTTACATTTGAATATAAACTTGGCGACATAAGTGAAAGCGATCTATTTAAACCTATGAGAGCACTCGTAGCCATGCCCTGACAAAGTCACGTGGATCTTTAAGAAACGCGTGTCGGCGTTCCTTTCCCTGGGAAGGTAGCAGAGGTTTCGAGCCTACATGGGAACTCAGCGTCCTTAAGTGACTAGGGTGCTTAGCCCAGTAACACGCTAATCCATTCCAGTGCAATATGCTCTTTCTCTTGATGGATGTGTATCGTATAACTATCATGCTGTGTTTGTATAAGCTTAATCATAGATGATGATGTATACATTTTTATGCCTGCATTAATACAGCAAAACAGTAATCTGTGACAGCAAATATTATTGCCCTATTACAGGCTGGTGGATACTAACTCCTATGCATGTCCCAGATATGTTTGAAATCATAAGTGTATTTTTACTGTGACATATTTGGCTTTAATGCTTAAGGACACACCGTTTGTATTAAAGAAATCCCATGGTTAGCCGCCTCGTAAGTCTACCACCTAGGTAGTATATTTTTGTGTATGTGTCTGTACGTTTTTGTATGTCCTTGCACGCTATGTTTATAATATGCATGCTGAATTAGTGTGGATAGGTTTGTGAAGGTTCGAGGGCGGTTTTGTTTTAAATAGGTCACCTCATTATGGCGCATATATAAAGTCAGTAGAATGATGATACGGTGCCAGTATACACAGGAAGAGCATGCTGTGTAGGCACCACCCTAAAGATATCTATATAGCAACAGGGTGAGAGATTTAAACTGACATAAATAAGTAAATTAAGTATGGTGCCACTTAACTTATAGAGATAATATGATATTGTATGGGGCCTAGGAATGTGCATTGATTATCTTTTCAATGTTTGTATATACAGTATATGTCAATGTAAGTATGTATATTGTATGTATGTTCCAGAAAAACTTCCACACGGCTGGAACAATTTTCATGACACTTGCTATACTTATGTTTAAGGACCTGAAAAAAAAAGCGTAGGCTACTTTACAACTTTTAAAAAATGCCTCCATACCCTTTTTTCAAAATTTAAGTTAAAGTTAATTAACATGTGTGATGCCATCTTGTGGTGAATCAAGTAATCACCTAAGTTAATTCATTGGACAGTTTAAAAAAAAAAGCTGGATGAGTTTCTGCAAAGAAGGAATGTTGCAAGTTACTGGTATTGAGTATATTATTATTATATTGAGTCAACTATTGAGAGTTGATCCAGGGATATTTCCAATTGTCACTTGGAGTCAGGAAAGAATCTGTTTCCTCTTCATAAATTTGGTGGGTTTTTTTTTTTGCCTTCCTCTGGATCAACATTTAGGCAGGTAATAAGGGTAGTGCTAGATGGGTTGGACTGGATGGACATATATCTTTATTCAACCTCAAATACTATTCTTTACTAATTGCACACCATCCAAATGTCAGATTGTTCAAGGCTGTACAATGCTTTACTTTTCATTCATTTTGTTCTGTTGTTGCTGTGATAGAGCTGTCAATCATGAGGAGCAGCAGAGCATGTGATGTCACAATGTCATGTGACCACACATCTAGACGGGTACTCTCACCCAGAGTCTAGATTGAGTGGTTAACTGGCCAATCCAAGATAAGTCTATTGTACTGGGGGTTGGGCAGACAGTTACTCATGATCACAGTTTGCAGCAGTCTAGTGCAGCTTAGGTATATCTGTTGTATTCAGTTACATCAACTGGACTTAAAGTTTAGTTCTTGAAGACGTTTTGCTAGTCATCCGACTGGCTTTTTTCAATTCAAGTCATTCTGAATTGAGAAAGCCAGTCAGATCACTAACGAAACGTCTTGAAGAACTAAACTTTTAAGTCCAGTTTATCTAACTGAATACAACAGATATACCATGGCCTGGATGAATGAGAACCTACACAAGCATGGTGCAGCTTAGGAAATGTGTAATTTCCCATTGCACTTTTTAACTCACCTTTCTTTTCCATGTGTCATTGTTTTATACACTCACATACATTTTATGTGAGTGTGGCATCTGAATTGTGTTTTCTGGGAGATATTGTGTGTCAATAATTTAATCTGATCAATTGCAGTACTTTTAAATTTGGGTGTTGTGCAACATAGACACTATTAACCCTTTTACTGCCAGGAGAATTTCTTTTTTTTTTTTGCGTTAACTGCCAGAAGAATTTTCAGGATTTTGCCCTTAATCGCTTTAGACTAATTTTACAGTAGGAAACCTTGCAGTAAATCAGGAATATTATACATTGTTTTTTTCAGCACAAAGTGTACTTTAACATGGTAACAGAATTTTGTAACTTTTCTGGAAATTTTACTGGAATTATGGGTAAAATATGTAAAAAAAATGAAAAATTTGCAAATTTTCATGGATTTTTCCCATTTTTACTTATAGTTATCTTAAGGTTACACACAAAAATCTTACTGTTTCTAAAAGCTCTGATACTCCCGAGTACAACGATACCAGATATATGTAGGTACCCGACTTTTCCTGTACAGGAGACCCCCCCCAAACTAAAACTGCACCTTCAAGAATATTACACCAAATTAAAATGTATAACCACTACTGACAGTTTACATAGAATATCTTCCAAATTAACTAAAATATCCCCACAAGTGAGATATTTTTAGAAATTACACACCCGCAGGATTTTACGAGTGAGGTTAGTTTCGATCAAAATGCAAATACCCGGGCGCAGCTCTTCGTCCAATTGTAAGTTATTTTCTCACATTTTCCTTTTTTTCCTCAACTGTAAAATCAGAGACAAAATCAAATGCGAATTTCAGCTAAAAACTGTGGCGGAAAGTTCAAACGCATCTCAAATATGAAAGCCTAACCCCTCCCGAATAAAACGGTATGCTGCATTCATGGGTGTACCCAGAGACATGGCTACCAACTAACCCAGAGCGTGACCAATGTCAGTAGCAGCAAAAAATAATTAGCCAGTTTTGTATTTGAACAGTCTGCAGTTTTTCCACAAAACACCCCCCCAACTCAGAAATACCCCCCACAAACTATATATTACTGAAATCTACACACCTTCAGCTATGTAACGCTGTAGTTCGTTCATTCATACCATCAATGGTGTGGGCGCAGTTCTTCGTAGGAGTTTGCACTTTTACCCGATTTTCCAAAAAAATGAACATCAAACAACATTCAAAAAGGTAGAAATCATGCCAAAACCTCATGGAATGTAAAAAAAAGTTACTAAATATCAATCTCCCAAATGTCCTGAATCAAACGGTATGCCATATGTGTGGTTACACACGCGGACGTGGAAGCGAAAAGCCACAAAGTGGGACAATGCACGATGGCTCAGAAACAGCGAAAATATTTAGCCAACTCCGAATTTGGACAGTCTGCAGTTTTTCGACAAAACACCCCCATAACTTAGAAATAACCCCCACAAACTATATATTCCTGAAATCTAAACACCTTCAGCTATGTAACACTGTAGTTTGTTCATTCATACCATCAATGGTGTGGGCGCAGTTCTTCGTAGAAGTTCGCATTTGTCTGAAAAAATGAACATCAAACAACATTCAAAAAGGTAGAAATCATGCCAAAACCTCATGGAATGTAAAAAAAAGTTACTAAATATCAATCTCCCAAATGTCCTGAATCAAACGGTATGCCATATGTGTGGTTACACACGCGGACGTGGAAGCCAAAATCCACAAAGTGAAACAATGCACAATTGCTCAGAAACAGCAAAAATATTCAGCCAAATCTGAATTTGAACAGTCTGCAATTTTTCCCCACAAAACAACCCCCACAAACCATATATTTCTCGAATACACACACGTTTATCTACGAAATTCTGTAGTTTGTTCATTCGTACCATCAATGGTGTGGGCGCAGTTCTTCGTAGAAGTTCGCAGTTTTAGCAGATTTTCTAAAAAATTTGAAAAAAAACACTCTCAAAAGGTAGAAATCATGCCAAAATCCCAAGTAATGTAAAAAAAACTTACCAAATATCAATCTCCTAAATGTCCTGAATCAAACGGTATGCCCTATGTATGGTTACACCCGCAAACATGGAATCAACTAGCCACAAAGTGAGCCAATAAACAATGGCCCAATTACAGCAACTTTTCAGATTTGTCAGACTAAACACCCCTCTATATTAGAAACACCCCCAAAAACTATACATTCTTGGAATCCACACACCTTCAGCTACACAATGGTGTGATTCCTTTATGCATACCACCAATGGTGTGGGCGCAGTTTGATGTAAAATTTCGCTTTTTTACCAGATTTTCAGGAAAAATTTATTAAAATACAATTCAAAGTTAAAAATCATGGCAAATTTCCATGTCATGTAAAAAAACTTGTCAATTATCAATCTTCCAAATGCCTGAATCAAACGGTATGCCATATGCGTGGATGTACACAGGGACGTGGCCACCAACTAGCTCAAATGGGACACATGCACAAATGCAATTACAAGAAAAAATCAAAGTGCTCTGTAATTTGAACAGCCTACACTTTTTCCAAGGAAACAGTCCCGAAACATGGAACTTCCCCCCACAAACGATATATTTTTGGAATCTACAAAACTTCAGCTACATTACGGTGCCATGCTTTCATACATACATGAAGAATTCCAGTAATCCAAAGAACTCCGTGTTTTTAGGAGGTTTTGTGAAAAATAAAGTAAGATGATTCAAGGGTTGAAATCCTACCTAAACCCACTTGACAAGCAAAAAACCCCACTAAATATCAATCTCCAACATGTTCTGAATCAAACGGTATGCCATATGTGTGGGTGCACACAGAGACGTGGCCACCAACTAGCTCAAATGGGACACATGCACAAGTGTAATTACAAGAAAAAAATCAAAGTTCTCTGTAATTTCAAACAGCCCCAAAACTTGAAAATGCCCCCCACAAATAAACCCCCAACTAAATATCAATCTCCCAAATGTTCTGAATCAAACGTTATGCCATATGCGTGGATGCACACAGAGACGTGGCCACCAACTAGCTCAAATGGGACGCATGCACAAATGCAATTACAAGAAAAAAGTGCTCTGTAATTTGAACAGCCTACACTTTTTCTAAGGAAACAGTCCCGAAACATGGAAATTCCCCCCACAAACTATATATTTTTGGAATCTACAAACCTTCAGCTACGTTACGATGCCATGCTTTCATACATACATGAAGAATTCCAGACCCAGTGATCCAAAGAACTCTGTGTTTTTGGGAGGTTTTGTGAAAAATAAAATATGATGATTCAAGGGTTGAAATCCTACCTAAACCCTTTTGACAAGCAAAAAACCCACTAAATATCAATCTCCCACATATCCTGCATCAAATGGTATGCCATATGTGTCGGTGCACACAGAGACGTGGCCACCAAATAGCTCAAATGGGACGCATGCACAAGTGTAATTACAAGAAAGAAATCAAAGTGCTCTGTAATTTCAATAGTCTACCCTTTTTAAAAGGAAACGGCTCTGAAACTTAGAAATACCCCACACAAACTATATATTTTTGGAATCTACACACCTTCAGCTACGTTACGGTGCCATGCTTTCATATATACATGAAGAGTTCCAGACAGTACTCCATAGAACTCTGTGCTTTTTAGGAGATTTTGTAAAAAATATAATAAGGTGATTCAAAGGTTGAAATCCTACCTAAACCCACTTGACAAGTAAAAAAAACCCACTAAATGGCCATCTCCCACATGTCCTGAATCAAACGGTATGCCATATGCGTGGGTGCACACAGAGACGTGGCCACCAACTAGCTCAAATGGGACACATGCACAAGTCCAATTACAAGAAAAAAGTCAAAGTGTTCTGTAATTTGAACAGCCTAATCAACTTGGAAATACCCCCCACAAACTATATATTTTTGGAAGCTACACACCTTCAGCTTCGTGATGGTATCATGCTTTCATATATACATGAAGAATTCCAGACGCTGTTATTCATAGAACTCCGTGCTTTTAGGAGATTTTGTGAAAAAATAAAATAAGAGGACTCAATGGTTGAAATCCTACCTAAACCCACTTGGCAAGTAAAAAAAAACACTAAATGGCAATCTCCCACATGTCCTGAATCAAACGGTATGCCATATGGGTGGGTGCAAACAGCAACTAGCTCAAATGGGATCCATGCGCAATTGCAATTACAAGAAAAAATAAAAAAACGACACAACCCACCCCCCACCCCTATCCCCACTCCCTCTTTTAGTGGTATTTTAGTGAAAACCAGTTAGTACGGAGAGTCACACAAGTTTTTGCACACTTAAAATCCTAAAAATTCAATCCGGTCTTTTTTTGGTACCTCTGCAAAATTTCCTACTAAAATAGGCTTAGTTTCCCTTGAAATCCAACAAATAAATGATCCGCATTTAGTTTACCGATATCACCGGGGACATTGGGATGCTTGGAAAAGACAAAGTTTTTTGCTAATTTATAGTTTTAGGGTAAAAAAAAAAAAAAAGTGTGTGTATCACATTTTTTTGTGTGCATTTCCCCTTTTCACCAAATCATCTTTTGGAATGATAACGAACTTGGAATATGGGCAATTCGTATTCCAAGGGTTTGAATCCTGGCTAGGGGCAGTTATACAAATGTTCGCATTATTATAATACCCTAGTAATATAATATATGGTTATTATATTACTAGGTTATCATATGGTTATTATATTACTAGGTTATTAGAATAATCCAAACATTTGTATAGCAGCCCCTAGCCAGGATTCGACCCTGGTCTCCCATGTCAAAGCGGTGCCTTTAATCAGTACACATATCAAGCCACTACATATGGTTAATATATTACTTGTTATATATGGTAATATATGGTTATTATATTACTAGGGTATGTATGGTTATTATAATATTAGGTTATTAGCAATCGGTACATTCAAGGGTTGGATAGTGTACTGGTTAAAGGCACCGCCTTTGACATGGGAGACTAGGTTCGAATCCTGGCTAGGGGCAGTTATACAAATGTCTGGATTATTATAATACCCTAGTAATATAATATTATATGGGTATTATATACTAGGTTATCATATGGTTATTATATTACATAGGGTATTGTATGGTTATATATATTAGGTTATTAGCGAACATTCGAGTGTTGGATAGTGTACTGGTTATAGGCTCTGCCTTTGATATGGGAGACCAGGGTTCAAATCCTGGCTAGGGGCAGCTATACAAATGTTTGGATTATTATTATAACCATATAATAACCTAGTAATATAATAAGCATATAATACCCTATATTATAACCATATAATAACCTAGTGATATTATACCCTAGTAATATAATAACAATATAATACCCATATACTATAATAACCTAGTAATATAATAACAATGAAATGTAGTGGCTGGATAGTTTACTGGTTAAAGGCACCGCCTTTGACATGGGAGACCAGAGTTTGAATCCTGGCTAGGGGCAGTTATACAAGTGTTCGGATTATTATAATACCCTAGTAATATTATATTACTAGGTTATTATATGACTAGGGTATTATATGGCTATTATGTTACTAGGCTATTATATGGTTATTATATTACTAGGGTATTATATGGTTATAATATAGGGTATTATATAGGGTATCAGTTTTAGATCAGCTGATAGCAGATCATATTGATGGGTGCTTTTTAATCATCTGGTGGTGTTTCTTGGTAATAATGTTATTTTAGGGTATAGATCTCCTTTATGCTAATTTGTAGCTGTAGAAATCCTAGGGGGGGATTTCTGTTGCGAACAGACAGCAATTTAGTGCTGCATTATATGAAGTCATTTTAGCTTGATGCAGTTAGTGGTGGGTCTGAGGTTAGGGTATCGCTATGCAAACTGCACCTTTAATAAGCATTATCATGATTGCAAGTTAATGATATCGCTTGTAAATTAACAAACACTCAAACAATACCATTGTGGTATTTTACTATTGCATGTTATTCTACGAACTTTCATTTGTGAACGTGGCACGCAATTGTACAATTCGTTGCGCTACCACAATTTAGTGCTGGGCCTTATTGTGAACATCAGTCCAAAAAATAAAAAGATAGATGCTTACTAAGTGTCTCTGGAATGCTACGTCTCTTAGAGAAGTTAGACTTCTAAAGTGTCTCTGGAAACTACATGTCTCTTAAGAGAAGTTAGCTGCTTCTAAAGTCCCTCTGGAACGCCAGCCCCTAGCCAGGATTCGACCCCTGGTCTCCCATGTCAAAAGCGGTGCCTTTAATCAGTACACTATCCAGCCACTACATTATATGGTTAATATATTACTAGGTTATTATATGGTAATTATATGGTTATTATATTACTAGGGTATTGTATGGTTATTATAATATTAGGTTATTAGCAATCGGTACATTCAAGGGTTGGATAGTGTACTGGTTAAAGGCACCGCCTTTGACATGGGAGACTAGGGTTCGAATCCTGGCTAGGGGCAGTTATACAAATGTTCGGATTATTATAATACCCTAGTAATATAATATTATATGGGTATTATATACTAGGTTATCATATGGTTTTATATTACTAGGGTATTGTATGGTTATTATATTATTAGGTTATTAGCGAACATTCGAGTGTTGGATAGTGTACTGGTTATAGGCTCTGCCTTTGATATGGGAGACCAGGGTTCAAATCCTGGCTAGGGGCAGCTATACAAATGTTTGGATTATTATTATAACCATATAATAACCTAGTAATATAATAAGCATATAATACCCTATATTATAACCATATAATAACCTAGTGATATTATACCCTAGTAATATAATAACAATATAATACCCATATACTATAATAACCTAGTAATATAATACATGAAATGTAGTGCTGGATAGTTACTGGTTAAAGGCACCCCTTTGACATGGAGACCAGAGTTTGAACCTGGCTAGGGCAGTTATACAAGTGTTCGGATTATTATAATACCCTAGTAATATTATATTACTAGGTTATTATATGACTAGGGTATTATATGGCTATTATGTTACTAGGCTATTATATGGTTATTATATTACTAGGGTATTATATGGTTAATATAGGGTATTATATGGGTATCAGTTTTAGATCAGCTGAATAGCAGATCATATTAATGGGTGGCTTGTTTTAATCACTGGTGTTGTTTCTTTGGTAATAATGTTATTTTAGGGTATAGATCTCCTTTATGCTAATTTGTAGCTGTAGAAATCCGTGGGGGATTTCTGTTGCGAACAGACACCATTTTAGTGCTGCTATTATATGAAGTCATTTTAGCTTGATGCAGTTAGCTGGTGGGTCTGAAGTTAGGGTATCGCTATTTTGCAATACTGCACCTTTAATAAGCATTATCATGATTGCAAGTTAATGATATCGCTTGTAAATTAACAAACACTCAAACAATACCATTGTGGTATTTTACTATGCATGTATTCTACGAACTTTCATTTGTGAACGTGGCACCGCAATTGTACAATTTCGATTGCGCTACCACAATTTAGTGCTGGGCCTTATTGTAACATCAGTCCAAAAATAAAAAAGATAGATGCTTCTAAAGTGTCTCTGGAATGCTACGTCTCTTAGAGAGTTAGCTACTTCTAAAGTGTCTCGGGACTACATGTCTCTTAAGAGAAGTTAGCTGCTTCTAAAGTCCCTCTGGAACTCCATGTCTCTTAAGAGAAGTTAGCTGCTTCTAAAGTCCCTCTGGAACTCCATGTCTCTTAGAGAAGTTAGCTACTTCTAAAGTGTCTCTGGAACTACATGTCTCTTAAGAGAAGTTAGCTGCTTCTAAAGTCCCTCTGGAACTCCATGTCTCTTAAGAGAAGTTAGCTGCTTCTAAAGTCCCTCTGGAACTCCATGTCTCTTAGAGAAGTTAGCTGCTTCTAAAGTATCTCTGGAATTCCACGTCTCTTAGAGAAGTTAGCTGCTCTCTAAAGTGTCTCTGGAACTCCACGTCTCGTAGAGAGATGCCACTAAAGTGTCCATTTCTCCATTTCTCTTAAAGAAGATAGATGCTTGTGTTGTCTTCATTAAGTTATGTTATGTTCATTTATGGTGTTCTCTCTTGCTCCCCCTGCTGGTTTGTTCAAATATTTATCTCTGTCTGTTATTGATGATGTCATATCAGAGTACCCTTAGAAGTAGGGTAATTCACTATGTTGGAAGTTACATTTGTAATGTTGTTCCATCTAAATCCTCTGTACTCTAATTAAGTCAATCCAAGCATCACTGGTATGTAAATGCTATTATTATGTTCCTTAGTGTTATGGGAATGTATATTTGTTTATACTATTGTATTTGGTTATGTATCTGTGATATAAAGGAATAATTATTGCATGATGTCCATAACACATAAAGACTTTAGACACTTGTTTTTGTAAATGATGGTTGCATTATATAACTGCAGTATTTAGTTCTAATCTATTATTGTAATATTGTTATTTTACAGTTTTACCGTTTCTCAGTTATATACATTAAAGTAAATGAACTTACACGGTGTGGTGATGGGAGATAGTAACTAATTTTTGAACAATAAGTTGGACAAACAATAAAACCGCCCTTTAACGGACACAGCCCCTCGATTGGAGTAAGGCGGAGGTTGATGCAACATCACAGTGCAACAACAGCCTTGCAGCTTACAGTGACAAAGGTACAGACACACCTTAAAGCAATATACAAGGTGTCTGAATATTCACAAAGACGAGATCTACAGCTCATGCTCAACCAGATGCTCGTTCCGCTCCCTTACTTTAGAAGCAGCAGTAATAGCCAGAGCCGAAGTTGAGACTGCTAAAGCACAATTAGCATTTGCTGAACAGGAAGCAGAATTAAGATAAAAAGGGCACGCTTAGAAGCTTTTCTAAGTTCTCAACTTTAAAGAAGTCCGTTGCAGCAGCAAAGCAAAAGCAGATTATTAAGACGCCGCAAAAGATACGACGATGATACCACTGAGAACTTAATATTCAGACTGACACAGAGTTCCAAACTGCTATCCAGCGTACCAGAGAATATGTCCAAACATGCACAGTTATTGGTCAATTGGACACAGACTGTTTATTTTATATTGTTCAGATAGCCTTGTGGAATGAAAGGTTAACATCCACTCAGGTTTGGCTGGGAACAGCTGACAGTTGGGAACTGACCATAAATTGCAGGTACCCCCAGCCAGTATATTCATGTGAGGTGGATACCCAAGCACAGACAAACAGATACCATTGTCCCAACTGGATCTTCAAAGAGAGCAATAGAAGACCAGAGGGTAAATACCTGTGAAGGGTAATCAGCTGGACTATACAACCTTGGATACATGTGAAAAGGATGTGCCCTGGATAGCTTTCTCCACCCAAAAGCAGCAAAACTGGTTTTAGGTCAGCCTTTATGCCATCCTTTGGAGACACCCTAGTGGCAATATACTACTGCCACCTACAGGATAATATGACCGACTTGATTGGCTGGGACTTTCTTCAGGGTGTGACTATCCTTAGTAGAGGTGGAGTTTGGGTTTGAATGAAAGTGATGTGTACATAAGAGTTCCCCAAAAAGGCCTCAAAAAGTTTACTCTTTGTAACCTCCTATCAGCTAGACACTATACAATCTTGAAAAATATAGGCCTTAAGCTTCCTTGTAACAAGTTAGTCAGACTCATTGTGTCAGGTCCAACATTTGGCACCCCAGATAAATATCACCCACAATCACCCTTGGTGACTGAAGTACCCATTGATTTATAGGAAAAAAACAGACATCCCTGAGAATAGATGGGTAGAAAGGATCCCTTTCCCTCACGTTCTTCATATGGGATCCCTTTAGGCCTGGATCGGATCTGTATTGGATCAGTTTGTGTGGAAATACGCGGCATTACGAGGCATTAAAAAGTAAGCAGTCTAGCATAAAGGGTAACCTTAGTATGTTTGTTAGAATAAGGCATGCTGAACAGAAGGAATTGCGTGGTTTATGAAAGAAGGCAGAATAGAGGACATGGAAAAGTATGAGAGAGCTCTTACTGTAGCTGCTACTAGTTCAGCTGAATGTGAATTTGAATGTGAGGAACTAAGGAAGAAGTAGAGAGATTAAATAATAAAAACTGTGAATTGGAGGAGATTGACCATTGGAAGGAAAATGTATATTTAGAGAATATCATATATCCTCATTAGAAAAGAACGAATTACAGAATGAGGACTAATTGTGTCCCTTACAAAATAGCTGCAAATTGCAAATGCTCAGTTTAGTGAAAAGGAGAGATGTATTAATATTTTAATATTACAAAAGGGAACTCAAAGCAGAGTGAGTTTGTTCCTGCTGTACCCTGTCTGCTGAGGAGGAAAGGGATGGGGTAATTAGAACAGAAAGGTGTCCATCTTCGTTTACTCCTCAGACAGAATGGAACAGGAACATACCAACTAGTGTAGAAATATCAAATAATTACCATGCACCCCTTACTATACAGGATTGTACTAATCTTTGTCAGATTTAGGGAAATTTGATACCTCTGCATCACACTTACCTCTCTCTTATAAATTTGAAGCTGTGGCCTCACAGTATATCTTGGCAACAAGGATGCCTGTTATTTGCTAAAAGCCTGGCTACCTAGTCAGTTGGCTGCTAAACTTAAAGCTCCAGTTAGTACACAGCATCAGCCGACCTCAATGGAAATTGGGGAATTCAGCTGACAGACTGAGAGAATTAGTGTATTTTGGGTGAAAGGATGTAAGAGGTACCAATGACTAGAAAATATAAACTGAGATGGGGTGATGATCCAGTACTGTTTTGTAATGAATATCTGATGTTGTATAGAATGACCTATAACTGTCCTGACATGTCTCCTGATGGTAGTGCATTTTATATTCAATGCAAATAATGTCATTTATGACTCTGCCACGAAAATTGTACTTAGAAATGCTAATTCCTATCAGATATTTGTTAACACCCTAAAGGTGGATTCAAGAATCATGTCATGGCAAAAATATCCAACAAAATTTTTCTGCTGGGATAGCTTTCTCCACCCAGAAAGCAGTAAAACTGGTTTTAGGTCAGCCTTTATCCATCCTTTGAGACACCCTGTGGCAATATAACTACTGCCACCTACAGGATAATATGACCAACTTGATTGGCTGGGACTTTCTTCAGGTGTGACTATCCTTAAGTAGAGGTGGAGTTTGGGTTATAATTGAGAGGTGAATGTGTACACGTGTAATAAATCTTTAAAAACCTTTGGGCCTCAAGCTTCTTTGAAACAGTTAGTCAGATACTCATTTTATCAGGTCCAACTCAGATCTAGAAACCGGAAAGAAACTCCAAACACTGAATAGTCTTGCCACCACATCAAAGCATCACTATGCCTATACATAATTTTCCGCAACATGTATTACTTACAAGAGACTTCAACTGTTACAAACCCACCACTATATGACTTTCTTTCAAGAAGCCATGGTGATTATAAAAAATCCTTGTCACCCGTTATTGACAATACCACAATTACAAACAAGCAACTGATACAGTATGGTATCAAATTGAGGATTACGATAGACACAATTATTCCCTAGCTTCACAATTATTAAACCATATCCTACAAAAGGAGTTTATGCTGGCCCATTAGTTGAAAATATTGTGCTTAAGCTACCCCTACCTAGAACAACCAGCTCACAACCAAGATACACCAGATTTGGTGAGATATATGGCTCGACACGAACTTGTCACTACAGGCCTTGTCCAGTTTGATGATCAACCAGAGAATTATAGAGCGTGGCGAGCCTCATTCAAGAACACTGTAGCAGGTCTTAAACTCTCATATAAGGAAGAAATGGACCTTCTAGTAAAATGGCTGAGCCTTGAGTCGAGTAAACAAGTAAGATGCCTACGGTCAGTACATGTTAATGACACTAGAAGGGATTGCAGATGGTATGGCAAAGGCTTGAGGGGTGCTATGGGGCTCCAGAGGTCATTGAGGAGTCACTATGGAAAGAGTTACAACTTTGGCAAAATCTCCCCCCCCAAGTATCATCAAAGGCTTAGAGACCTAGGTGACCTGTTAATGGAAATCCAAGCTTCAAAAGACGAAGGGGACTTTCCTAGCTTATCCTTTCTTGACACAGCTTGAGGTATAAACAACATTTTTCAAAAACTGCTGTTTTCTTTGCAAGAGAAATGGATGACTCAGGTGTCTAGATATAAAGAACTGCATAATGTACTTTTTCCACCATTTGCTTTCTTTGTGAGTTGTCACCCAACAGGCAAAATGTGCAATGACCCTGGTTTATTATAAGTTATCAAACTCGACACTCCACAAAATGAGAGACTCTATTACAAGAATCCCACTCACAAAACACCAGTCGTAGTGCGCAAGACAAAGATCTCTCCAAATGCATCATCTCTAACAAGCTTTACAGATTCTGATCCTATGGACATAATGCTCCATACACAACAAACCCATCCTTTGTATAAATGCAGAGGCTTCAGGAAAAACCCTTTGACGAAAGAAAATACTTTTGAAAGCGAAATAGTATCTGCTACCATTCCTGCCTGTCTACGTTACATCTTGCAAAAGACTGTGATAAGACTATTAGCTGTGCAGAGTGTAACAGTGAGAAGCATGTTTTCTGCCTTGCATCCTGGTTCTGCACCATGGACTGTGAAACCTCAAGTGCAGAGCAAGCATAGCGGGGAGAAGGGAACAGTAGGACAGGTACTTTTGTAAAATCAATGTGTACTGAGCTATTTGGAGGAGACCTAAAAGGGGTCATGTTCAAAAATATATTTAGTCAGGGTTTACCCTACAAGACAGAAGCAAAAGGCAATCAAGCTTTACCTATCTTAGATGATCAAAGAATAGGTCCTTGGTTAGGGAGGAGTTTTTTGATCTCTTTGGTTTAACAGACAATCAATACCCTTATCTCTCAAGACCTGTGCAGGGGTTACAAATATGACAGGAGAAAAAGCATATAAGTTTCAATTAGAGTCCCTAGATGGACAAGTCACTGTTACTACCAACACTTATAGAGTGTAATGAATCCCAGATGACCGAACGGAGATCCCAACCCCTGAGATTGCTCTCCATTACAAACATTTAATGTCAATAGCTAGTCAGATACCTAGATTGAAATGCCCCAATCCTCATGTTATTAAGTAGAGATACATTAGAATACACAAAGTAAGAGACCATGATTGGACCACATGACTCTCCTTTTGCAACTACTTTGACCAGGCCTCTGGGAAGTGTGTACTCCTGGTGAGTCATGAGTTCAAGTACTTAAACCTGGAGAGTCAGTCCCAAGAAAGCAGACGAAAGAGCAGCAGGGATATTTATCTCATAAAAGGCAGGTACTGTTATAAAGATAAAGTTTGAGAATTATTTCTCTTACGAAGGAAAAAGTTACTAAAGGTTAAAAGTCAGGACCCAGCAGAATAAAGCAAACTGTGCCGTGGTTGCTGGGCTTAAATAATTTGGTTAGAACCATAGAAATAAAACTCATTAAAGATGGGAGTTCTGGGTTGTTTCTTAGACCAGCGACTGAAGTTATTATACTTTTACCTACTGAGGAACAAACATTAAAATAGGTTGATATTGTGGTATCTATTTTGATACCAGACAGGGAGTGTGTTGTCTTCATTAAGTTATGTTAATTTATGTATTTCTCTCTTGCTCCCCCTGCTGGTTTGTTCAAATATTTATCTCTGTCTGTTATGATGATGTCATATCAGAGTACTCTTCAGAAGTAGGGTAATTCACTGTGGAGGAAGTTCATTTGTACATGTTGTTCCATCTAAGTCCATCTGTACTCTAATTAAGCCAATCCAAGCATCGCTGGTGTAAATGCTATTTTATGTTCCTTAGTGTTACGGGAATGTGTATTTGTTATACTATTGTATTTGGTTATGTATCTGTGAAATAAAGAAATAATTATTGCATGATATCCATAATCACAAATACTTTAGACACTGTATGTTTGTACAAGATGGTTGCATTATATAACTGCAGTATTTAGTTCTAATCTATTATTGTATATTGTTTATTTTAGAGTTTTACTTTCTCTCAGTAATATACATTAAACAAGTAAATGAAACTTACATGGTGTGGTGATTGGGAGATGAGTTAACTCTGCCTGTCAAATTGTTTTGAACAATGCTTCTAAAGTGTCTCTGGAACTCCATGTCTCTTAGAAAAGCTACACTTCAAGTGTCTCTGGAACTCCACGTCTCAGAGAATTTACTACTTCTAAAGTGTCTCTGGAACTCACGTCTCTTAGAGAATTTAGCTGCTTCTAAGTGTCTCTGGAACTCCACATCTCTAGAGAAGTTGCTACTTCTAAAGTGTCTCTGGAACTCCACGTCTCTTAGAATTTAGCTACTTCTAAAGTGTCTCTGGAACTCCACGTCTCTTAGAGAATTTGCTGCTTCTAAAGTGCCTCTGGAACTCCACATCTCTTAGAGAAGTTGGCTGCTTCTAAAGTCCTCTGGAACTCCACATCTCTTAGAGAAGTTAGCTGCTTCTAAAGTGTCTCTGGAACTCCACATCTCTAGAGAAGTTATAGCTGCTTCTAAAGTGCCTCTGGAACTCCACATCTCTTAGAGAAGTTGGCTGCTTCTAAAGTGTCTCTGGAACTCCACGTCTCTTAGAGAATTTAGCTGCTTCTAAAGTGCCTCTGGAACTCCACATCTCTTAGAGAAGTTAGCTGCTTCTAAAGTGCCTCTGGAACTCCACATCTCTTAGAGAAGTTAGCTGCTTCTAAAGTGCCTCTGGAACTCCACATCTCTTAGAGAAGTTAGCTGCTTCTAAAGTGTCTCTGGAACTCCACGTCTCTTAGAGAATTTAGCTGCTTCTAAAGTGTCTCTGGAGCTCCACATCTCTTAGAGAAGATAAGTGTTTCTAAAGAGTCTCTGGAACTCCACATCTCTTTGATTATGTATTCTTTTTTGAAGAGATGTTGGATTGGAGTCAACTTGAATAATAAACAAGTCTTTTAACCTTGAAGTTAAGTACAGATTTTAGTGGGTGGACATGCCTTTAAATTTAGATTGGGTGGACATGCCCTTTAAATTCAGAAACTAAAAAATCTTTCAACTACTTCACCCCTTTTACAGTAAAGGTGAGCATACGTATTCTTCCGATTGTATTTGCGATTGTCCAAAATGGAAAAAACGATAGAAAGAACCTATTGAATATCCCCACCTTGCACCGGTGATATCTGCAGATTTCAGCTTGAAAACTATGGAAGGTCAGGTTCTGTAGATGGGGTCAATCAGGTTTTTTTTCGATAGACAGATCGATATCACAGATCGGTCTATCAAAAATATGGAAAGAAAATGTCTTTTCGATATCCGAATATTAATGCCGTGTATGACTACCTCAAATATATATATGCCTTTAATTTTAAAAGATGTAATTTTGGAAGTTTTACCAGTTAAGAAGGCTTGATTTCTAAATTATTTTTTTCTTTGATTTAATATTTATCTCTGGAATAAATCCTTCCAGCTCTATATCCACCCTGCCCCCTACTCCAGCCCAGCCCCCATGTGACTCATTTGTAACCTATTTGTTCCTGTCATTTTCCAAGTTAGGGTTAAATGAAAGCCTGCAGTATTTTCTTTATAATGAGCCGACAATCACATCTCTGGCTTCACCCTGTGAGAAATGATAGAGAGGTGAATGTTCAAACTTCATGCTTCCAGTAGGTTGAGTGAGATCACCTTACCTCTGCTAGCCCCTCTGCCCCGGTGGAGATTGCATGCTCAGTAAAGACTTAATGCTGGGGAAAACAGTAAGTACCTGGGGGGAAAATTGACAGTTGAGAAGGACAGTTGACTATGAAGTACAGGTAATAACAGATGTCCTTTGAAGATGTTAAGGGCACCCAGGGGCATATTTACACACCAGGAGCCTGTAGGACAAAAAGTCTGGTGGCCTTGGTGCCCTGCCCCTAAGCACAGATAACACTCCCTAAGCCAGGCATCCCACACCCCTCCCGGATCCTCCAGGAGTCTCCTGCAAATTGGGGTGGTCTCCTGTTCCCCGCGAGACCACCCAATCTAAATTTCCTCCCCATCTACTCCCCTTTTTTGCGGCCCCGACCCGGACCAAACACATCATCCCCGCAACGCCCATAACCCCACCCCTCATGTGCATGCTCCACCCACAGTGTGATGTCAGTGACATCACGCAGCATCAGCACACCCCCCCTGCATGCCCCCTCTCCCACCCTGCCCAGAAGCACAAATTTGCAGGGTGGGATGTCTGCTAAGCCACAACTTTTTTCAGGGGAGAACTGGCCCAGTAGGCTGGTCTCCAATTAAAGATTGGGCTGCCACAGAAGCTATTAGTAAGTTATGTGCTTAAACGGCACAATGCATGCCTTTTGCAATGGCACTGACTAATGACCTCCAGATCTTACCCAATTTATCACCCCTCCAAATTATTACACAGTGTTTTCAGCCCTCCAGATCATTATCCAGTGTTATCAGCCCTCCAGTTGATTACTCAGTATTGTCCACCCTCCAGATCATTAGCCAGTGTAATCAGCTCTCTAGTCAGTCAGCCCTCCAGTTTATTAGATTGTTATTATCTTAACCACACACATACACTTGAAAATGTTGCAGAGAACCATGTAAAATGAGAATAGTAGTCTTAAAAATGGGCATAACAAACAAAGTGGTGTGACCAAACATTTTGTGATCTCACGTGAAAGGGCCACTGTTGTATTTGCCCCCCAGGCCAAAGGTCCCGTCCTCCCCTGCCTGTGTTTTCTTTTTTAGAACAAAAAATAGACAATAAATGGACCCCTCTGACCACAGCGCCCATTTTCACAAGCTAATGGTAAATCCGGGCCGAGGGCACCTACTGTACACACAAACCTTTGAGATCTTACATAAAGTTAAAAAAGGCCTCTATTCTTGTTTTATTAACAGTGCTAAATCTATAACACAACACACTTTACAATCCATTTATCCTAAGTGCTCCATATCACACTGTATGGCTTGTGCATAGTTCTTTTTATTACATAAAGTTGGAAGTTGTCTGATTCAGTTCCTGAAGACAAATATATATATATTAAAAAAAAAAGCATGGACAATGCCTTGTCTAGATTTTGTCCTCTAAATTACCCTAATTTTCACAACGGCTGGTTGTTATGGTCTGGCAACCTAATTGGATTCCATTTTGTTCCTTTGGCAGATGAGTTGAACAACTAGCCTGGAACATATGTAACTGTTTGTCGCTTGCAATAACCTAGTAATATAATAACCATATGATAACCTAGTAATATAATACCCATATAATATTATATTACTAGGGTATCATATGGTTATTATATTACTAGGGTATTGTATGGTTATTATATTATTAGGTTATTAGCGAACATTCGAGTGTTGGATAGTGTACTGGTTATAGGCTCTGCCTTTGATATGGGAGACCAGGGTTCAAATCCTGGCTAGGGGCAGCTATACAAATGTTTGGATTATTATTATAACCATATAATAACCTAGTAATATAATAAGCATACAATACCCTAGTAATATAATAACCATATGATAACCTAGTAATATAATACCCATATAATATTATATTACTAGGGTATTATAATAATCCGAACATTTGTATAACTTGAGATACTTGGGGGAGATTTTGCCAAAGTTGTCAACTCTTTTCCATAGTGACTCCTCAATGACCTCTGGAGCCCCATAGCACCCCTCAAGCCTTTGCCATACCATCTGCAATCCCTTTCTAGTGTCATTAACATGTACTGACCGTAGGCATCTTACTGTTTACTCGACTCAAGGCTCAGCCATTTTACTAGAGGTGTCCATTTCTTCCTTATATGAGAGTTTAAGACCTGCTACAGTGTTCTTGAATGAGGCTCCCAAGCTCTATAATTTCTGGTTGATCATCAACTGGACAAGGCCTGTAGTGACAAGTTCGTGTCGAGCCATATATCTCACCAAATCTGGTGTATCTTGGTTGTGAGCTGGTTGTTCTAGTAGGGGTTAGCTTAAGGCCACATATTTTCAACTAATGGGCCAGCATAAACTCCTTTTGTAGGATATTGGTTTAATAATTGTGAAGCTAGGGAATAATTGTGTCTATCGTAATCCTCAATTTGATACCATACTGTATCAATTGCTTGTTGTAATTGTGGTATTGTCAATAACGGGTGACAAGGATTTTTTATAATCCCCATGGCTTCTTGAAAAAAGTCATATAGTGGTGGGTTTGTAACATTTGAAGTCTCTTGGTAAGTATACTTGTGCGGAAAATTATGTATAGGCATAGTGATGCTTTGATGTGGTGGCAAGACTATATCATTGTGTTGGAGTTTCTTTCCGTTTTCTAGATCTGAGTTGGACCTGATAAAATGAGTATCTGACTAACTTGTTTCAAAGAAGCTTGAGGCCCAAAGGTTTTTAAAGATTTATTAAACACGTGTACACATTCACTCTCAATTATACCCAAACTCCACCTCTACTTAAGGATAGTCACACCCGTGAAGAAGTCCCAGCCAATCAAGTTGGTCATATTATCCTGTAGGTGGCAGTAGTATATTGCCACTAGGGTGTCTCCAAAGGATGGCATAAAGGCTGACCTAAAACCAGTTTTACTGCTTTCTGGTGGAGAAAAGCTATCCAGCAAAAAATTTTTGGATATTTTTGCCATGACATGATTCTTGAATCCAGTCCTTTAGGGTGTTAACAAATATCTGATAGGAATTAGCATTTCTAAGTACAATTTTCGTGGCAGAGTCTATAAATGTACATTTATTTGCCATTGATATAAAAATGCACTACCATCAGGAGACATGTCAGGACATTTATAGGTCATTCTATACAACATCAGATATTCATTACAAACAGTACTGGTCATCACCCCATCTCAGTTTAATATTTTCTAGGTCATTGGTACCTCTTACATCCCTTTCACCCCAAAATACAACTTTCTCTCAGTCTGTCAGCTAATTTCCCCAATTTCCATTGAGGTCGGCTGATGCTGTGTACTAACTGGAGCTTAAAGTTTAGCAGCCAACTGACAGGTGCCAGGCTTTTAGCAAATAACAGGCATCCTTGTTGCCAAGATTATACTGTGAGACCACAGCTTCAATTTTATAAGAGAGAGTAAGTGTGATGCAGAGGTATCAAATTTCCCTAAAATCTGACAAAGATTAGTACAATCCTGTATAGTAGGGTGCATGGTAATTATTTGATATTTCTACACTAGTTGGTATGTTCCTGTTCCATTCTTTCTGAGGAGTAAACGAAGATGGACACCTTTCTGTTCTAATTACCCCATCCCTTTCCTCCTCAGCAGACAGGGTACAGACAGGAACAAACTCACTCTGCTTCTGAGTTCCCTTTTGTAATATTAAATATTAATACATCTCTCCTTTTCACTAAACTGAGCATTTGCAATTTGCAGCTATTTTGTAAGGGCACAATTATGTCTTCATTCTGTAATTCGTTCTTTTCTAATGAGGATATATGATATTCTCTAAATATACTTTTCCTTTCCAATGTCAATCTTTCCTCCAATTCACAGTTTTATTATTTAATCTCTCTACTTCTCCCTTAGTTCCTCACATTCAATTCACATTCACTGAACTAGTAGCACTACAGTAAGAGACTTCTCATACTTTTCCATGTCCTCTATTCTGCCTTCTTTCATTAACCACTGCAATTCCTTCTGTTCAGCAATGTCCTTTATCTAACAACATCTAAGGTTACCCTTTATGCTAGACTGCTTACTTTTAATGCCTCGTAATGCCGTATTTCCACACAAACTGATCCAATACAGATCCATCCAGGCCTAAAGGATCCCCTATTGAAGAACGTGAGGGAAAGGATCCTTTTCTACCCACTCTATTCTCAGGGATGTCTGTTTTTTTCCTATAAATCAATGGTACTTCAGTCACCAAGTGATTGTGGGTGATATTTATCTGGGGGGCCAAATGTTGGACCTGACACAATGAGTATCTGACTAACTTGTTACAAGGAAGCTTAAGGCCTAAATATTTTTCAAGATTGTATAGTGTCTACTGATAGGAGGTTACAAAGAGTAAACTTTTGAGGCCTTTTGGGGAACTCTTATGTACCCATTCACTTTCATCATAACCCAAACTCCACCTCTACTTAAGGATAGTCAACACCTGAAGAAAGTCCCAGCCAATCAAGTCGGTCATATTATCCTGTAGGTGGCAGTAGTATTTGCCACTAGGGTGTCTCCAAAGGATGGCATAAAGGCTGACCTAAAACCAGTTTTGCTGCTTTCTGGTGAGAACTATCCAGGGCACATCCTTTTCACATGTATATCCAAGGTTGTATAGTCCAGCTGATTACCCTTCACAGGTATTTACCCTCTGGTCTTCTATTCTCTCTTTGAAGATCCAGTTGGGACAATGGTATCTGTTTGTCTTGTGCTTGGGTATCCACCTCACATGAATATACTTGGCTGGGGGTACCTGCAATTTATGGTCAGTTCCCAACTGTCACTGTTCCCAGCCCAACCCTGAGTGGATGTTAACCCTTTCATTCCACAAGGCTATCTGAACAATATAATTAAGTCTGTGTCCAATTGACCAATTAACTGTGCATGTTTTTGGACTATTCTCTGGTACGCTGGATAGCAGTTTGGAACTCTGTGTCAGTCTGAATATTAAGTTTCTCAGTGGTATCATCGTCGATATCTTTTGCGGCGTCTAATAATCTGCTTTTGCCTTTGCTGCTGCAACGGACTTCTTTAAAGTTGGAACTTCTAGAAAAGCTCTAAGCGTGCCCTTTTTATCTTAATCTCTGCTTCTGTCTCCAGCAAATGCTAATTGTGCTTTAGCAGTCTCAACTTCGGCTCTGGCTATATACTGCTGCTTCTAAAGTAAGGGAGCGGAACGAGCATCTGGTTGAGCATGATGCTGTAGATCTCGTCTTTAGTGAATATCAGACACCTTGTATATTGCTTTAAGGTGTGTCTGTACCTTTGTCACGTAAGCTGCAAGGCTTGTTGTTGCACTGTGATGTGTCATCAACCTCCGCCTTACTCCAATCGAGGGCTGTGTCCGTTAAAGGCGCGGTTTTATTGTTCTGTCCAACTTATTGTTCAAAAATTAGTTATCTCATCTCCCAATCACCACACCGTGTAAGTTCCATTTACTTTAATGTATATAACTGAGAAACGGTAAAACTGTAAATAACAATATTACAATAATAGATTAGAACTAAATACTGCAGTTATATAATGCAACCATCATTACAAACATCAGTGTCTAAAGTCTTTATGTGATTATGGACATCATGCAATAATTATTCCTTTATATCACAGATACATAACCAAATACAATAGTATAACAAATATACATTCCCTAACACTAAGGAACATAATAATAGCATTTACATACCGTGATGCTTGGATTGACTTAATTAGAGACGATGGATTAGATGGAACACATTTACAAATGTAACTTCCAACATAGTGAATTACCCTACTTCCTAAGGGTACTCTGATATGACATCATCAATAACAGACAGAGATAAATATTTGAAACACCAGCAGGGGAGCAAGAGAGAACACATAAATGAACATACACAACTTAATGAAGACAACACAAGCATCTATCTTCTTTAAGAGAAATGGAGAAATGGACACTTTAGTGGCATCTTTCTCTACGAGACGTGGAGTTCCAGAGACACTTTAAAGCAGCTAACTTCTCTAAGAGACTTGGAATTCCAGAGATACTTTAGAAGCAGCAACTTCTCTAAGAGACATGGAGTTCCAGAGGGACTTTAAAGCAGCTAACTTCTCTTAAGAGACATGGAGTTCCAAGGGGACTTTAGAAGCAGCTAACTTCTCTTAAGAGACATGTAGTTCCAGAGACACTTTAGAAGTAGCTAACTTCTCTAAGAGACATGGAGTTTCCAGAGGACTTTAGAAGCAGCTAACTTCTCTAGAGACATGGAGTTCCAGAGGGACTTTAGAAGCAGCTAACTTCTCTAAGACATGTAGTTCCAGAGACACTTTAGAAGTAGCTAACTTCTCTAAGAGACGTAGCATCCAGGACACTTAGAAGCCTATCTTTTTATTTTTTGGACTGATGTTACAATAAGGCCCAGCACTAAATTGTGGTACGCAATCGAAATTGTACAATTGCGGTGCCACGTTCCAAATGAAAGTTCGTAGAATAACATGCATAGTAAAATACCACAATGGTATTGTTTGAGTGTTTGTTAATTTACAAGCGATATCATTAACTTGCAATCATGATAATGCTTATTAAAGGTGCAGTATTTGCAAAATAGCGATACCCTAACCTTCAGACCCACCAGCTAACTGCATCAAGTAAAATGACTTCATAAATAGCAGCACTAAAAATGCTGTCTGTTCGCAACAGAAATCCCCCCCTAGGATTTCTACCTACAATTAGCATAAAGGAGATCTATACCCTAAAATAACATTATTCCAAAGAAACAACACCAGATGATTAAAAACAACCACCCATCTAATATGATCTGCTATTCAGCTGATCTAAACTGATACCCTAATAACCCTATTTATAACCATATAATACCAGTAATATTAACCATATAATAGCCTAGTAACATAATAGCCATATAATACCCGATCATATAATAACCTAGAATATAATATTACTAGGGTATTATAATTCCGAACACTTGTATAACTGCCCTAGCCAGGATTCAAACTCTGGTCTCCCATGTCAAAGGCGGTGCCTTAACCAGTAAACTATCCGCCACTACATTTCATTGTTATTATATTACTAGGTTATTATAGTAGGACATTCGCACGCATCCGCAACACCATTCACGCACTTAAAACGACATTCGCACGCATCCACAGCATCATTCACGCAATTAGAACGACATTCGCACGCATCCGCAACACCATTCACGCATTTAAAACGACATTCGCACGCATCCGCAGCATTATTCACGCACTTAAAACGACATTCGCACGCATGATGAGGCGGATGCGTGCGAATGTCTTTTTAAATGTGTGAATGGTGTTGCGGGTGCGTGCGCATGTCGTTTTAAGTGCGTGAATGGTGTTGCGGATGCGTGCGAATGTCATTAAGTGCGTGAATGGTGTTGCGGATGCGTGCGAATGTCATTTTAAGTGCATGAATGGTGTTGCGGATGCGTGCGAATGTCGTTCTAAGTAAGTGAATGTTCGGCGTGTCCTTTCCCTGGGAAGGTAGCAGAGGTTTCGAGGCCTACATGGAACTCAGCGTCCTTAAGTGAAGAGGTGCTTAGCCCAGTAAAACGCTAATCCATTCCAGTGCAATATGCTCTTTCTCTTGATGGATGTGTATCGTATAACTATCATGCTGTTTTTGTATAGCTTAATCATAGAGATGATGTATACATTTTATGCCTGCATTAATACAGCAAAACAGTAATCTTGACAGCAAATTTATTGCCCTATTACAGGCTGGTGGATACTAACTCTATGCATGTCCAGATATGTTTGAAATCATAAGTGTATTTTTACTGTGACATATTTGGCTTAATGCTTAAGGACACACCGTTTGTATTAAGAAATCCCCTGGTTAGCCGCCTGTAGTCTACCACCTAGGAGTATTATTTTGTGTATGTGTCGTAACGTTTTGTAGTCCTGCACGTATGTTTATATATGCATGCTGAATTAGTGTGGATAGGTTTGTGAAGGTTCGAGGGCGGGTTGGTTTGTTTTAAATAGGTCACCTCATTATGGCGCAATATAAAAGTCAGTAGAATGATGATACGGGCCAGTATACACAGGAAGAGCATGCGTGTAGGCACCACCTAAAGATTCATGACAGTAGCAACAGGGTGAGAGATTTAAACTGACATAATAAGTAAATTAAGTATGGTGCCACTTAACTATAGAGATAATAGATATTGTATGGGGCCTAGGAATGTGCATTGATTATCTTTTCAATGTTTGTATATACAGTATTGTCAATGTAGTATGGATATTGTATGTATGTTCCAGAAAAACTTCCACACGGCTGAACAATTTTCATGACACTTGCTATACTTATGTTTAAGGACCTGAAAAAAAAAGCGTAGGCTACTTTACAAATTTTAAAAAATGCCTCCATACCTTTTTCAAAATTTAAGTTAAAGTTAATTAACATGTGTGATGCCATCTTGTGGTGAATCAAGTAATCACCTAAGTTAATTCATTGGACAGTTTAAAAAAAAAAGCTGGATGAGTTCTGCAAAGAAGGAATGTTGCAAGTTACTGGTATGAGTATATTATTTATTATATTGAGTCAACTATTGAGAGTTGATCCAGGGTATTTCCAATTGTCACTTGGAGTCAGGAAAGAATCTGTTTCCTCTTCATAAATTTGGTGGGTTTTTTTTTTGCCTTCCTCTGGATCAACATTTAGGCAGGGAATAAGGGTAGTGCTAGATGGGTGGACGGGATGGACATATATCTTATTCAACCTCAAATACATCTTCTAATTGCACACCATCCAAATGTCAATTGTTCAAGGCTGTACATGATTTACTTTCATCATTTTGTTCTGTTGTTGCTGTGATAGAGCTGTCAATAATGGGAGCAGCAGAGCATGTGATGTCACAATGTCATGTGCACAACATCTGACGGTACTCTCACCCAGAGTCTAGATGAGTGGTTAACTGGCCAACCAAGATAAGTCTATTGTACTGGGGGTTGGGCAGACAGTACTCATGTCACAGTTTGCAGCAGTCTAGTGCAGCTTAGGTATATTGTTGTATTCAGTTACATTAACTGGACTAAAGTTTAGTTCTTGAAGACGTTTTGCTAGTCATCCGACTGGCTTTTTTCAATTCAAGTCCTCTGAATTGAGAAAGCCAGTCAGATACTAACGAACGTCTTGAAGAACTAAACTTTTAAGTCCAGTTTATCTAACTGAATACAACAGATATACCATGGCCTGGATGATGAGAACCTACACAAGCATGGTGCAGCTTAGGAAATGTGTAATTTCCCATTGCACTTTTAACTCACCTTTCTTTTCCATGTGTCATTGTTTAACACTCACAACATTTTATGTGAGTGTGCATCTGATTGTGTTTTCTGGGAGATATTGTGTGTCAATAATTAATCTGTCAATTGCAGTACTTTTTTAAATTTGGGTGTTGTGCAAAATAGACACTATTAACCCTTTCTTCGCCAGGAGAATTTTTTTTTTTTGCGTTAACTGCCAGAAGATTTTCAGGATTTTGCCCTTAATCGTTTAGACTAATTTTACAGTAGGAAACCTTGCAGTAAATCGGAATATTATACAGTTGTTTTTTCAGCACAAAGTTTACTTAACATGGTAACAGATTTTGTAACTTTTCTGAAATTTACTGGAATTATGGGTAAATATGTAAAAAAAATGAAAAATTTGCAAATTTTCTGGATTTTTCCCATTTTTACTTATAGTTATATCTTAAGGTTACACACAAAAATCTTACTGTAAAGCTCTGATACTCGAGTACAACGATACCAGATATATGTAGGTACCCGACTTTTCCTTACAGGAGACCCCCCCAAAAAAACTGCACTTCAAGATTTACACCAAATTAAATGTATAACATACTGACAGTTTACATAGAATATCTTCCAATACAAAAAATATCCCCACAAGTGAGATATTTTTAGAAATTACACACCCCAGATTTTACGAGTGAGGTTAGTTCGATCAAAATGCAATACCCGGGCGCAGCTATTCGTCCAATTGAAGTTATTTTCTCACATTTTCCTTTTTTCCTCAACTGTAAAATCAGAGACAAATCAATGCGAATTTCAGCTAAAAACTGTGGGGAAAGTTCAAACGCATCTCAAATATGAAAGCTAACCCCTCCCGAATAAAACGGTATGCTGCATTCATGGTGTGATCCCAGAGACATGGCTACAAACTAACCAGAGCGTGACCAATGTCAGTAGCAGCAAAAAAAAAATTAGCCAGTTTTGTTATTAGACAGTCTGCAGTTTTTCCACAAAACACCCCCCCAACTCAGAAATACCCCCACAAACTATATATTACTGAAATCTACACACCTCAGCTATGTAACGCGTGTAGTTCGTTCATTCTATACCATCAATGGTGTGGGCGCAGTTCTTCGTAGGAGTTTGCACTTTTACCGATTTTCCAAAAAAATGAACATCAACACATTCAAAAAGGTAGAAATCATGCCAAACCTCATGGAATGTAAAAAAAAGTTATAAATATCAATCTCCAAATGTCTGAATCAAACGGTATGCCATATGTGTGGTTACACACGCGGACGTGGAAGCGAAAAAGCCACAAAGTGGACATGCACGATGGCTCAGAAACACGAAAATATTTAGCCAACTCCAATTTGGACAGTCTGCAGTTTTTCGACAAAACACCCCCGATAATTAAAGAACCCCCAAACTATATTCCTGAAATTAAACACCTTCAGCTATGTAACACTAGTTTTTCATTCATACCATCAATGGGTGGGCGCAGTTCTCGTAGAAGTTCGCATTTGTTGAAAAAATGAACATCAAAACAACATTCAAAAAGTTAGAAATCATGCCAAAACCTCATGGAATGTAAAAAAAGTTACTAAATATCAATCTCCCAAATGTCCTGAATCAACGGTATGCCATATGTGTGTTACACCACGCGGACGTGGAAGCCAAAATACAAGTGAAACAATGCACAATTGCTCAGAAACAGACAAAAATTCAGCCAAATCTGAATTGAACAGTCTGCAATTTTTCCCCACAAAACAACCCCACAAACCATATATTTCTCGAATACACACACGTTTATCTACGAATTCGTAGTTTTCATTCGTACATCAATGGTGTGGCGCAGTTCTTCGTAGAAGTTCGCAGTTTTAGCAGATTTTCTAAAAAATTGAAAAAAAAAACTCTCAAAAGGTAGAAATCATGCCAAAATCCCAGTAATGTAAAAAAAACTTACCAAATAAATCTCCTAATGTCTGAATCACAACGGTATGCCCTATGTAGGTGTACACGCAAACATGGAATCAAAACTAGCCACAAATGAGCCAATAAACAATGGCCCAATTACAGCAACTTTTCGATTTGTCAGACTAAACACCCCTCTATATTAGAAACACCCCCAAAAACTATACATTCTGGAATCCACACACTTCAGCTACACAATGGTGTGATTCCTTTATGTCATACCAATGGAGTGGGCGCAGTTATGATGTAAAATTTCGCTTTTTTACCAGATTTAGGAAAAATTAGTAAATAAATTCAAAGTTAAAATCATGGAAATTCCATTCATGTAAAAAAACTTGTCAATTATCAATCTTCCAATGCCTGAATCAAACGGTATGCCATATGCGTGGTGTACACAGGGACGTGGCCACCAACTAGCTCAAGGGACACATGCACAAATGCAATTACAAGAAAAAATCAAAGTGCTCTGAATTTGAACAGCCTACACTTTTTCCAGGAAAACAGTCCGAAACATGGAACTCCCCCCCACAAACGATTATATTTTGGAATCTACAAAACTTCAGCTACATTACGGTGCCATGTTTCATACATACATGAAGAATTCCAGTAATCCAAGAAACTCCGTGTTTTAGGAGGTTTGTGAAAAATAAAGTAAGGAGATTCAAGGGTTGAAATCCTACCTAAACCCACTTGACAAGCAAAAAACCCCACTAAATATCAATCTCAAAATGTCTGAATCAAACGGTATGCCATATGTGGGTGCACCACAGAAGAGGCGTGCCACCAAATAGCTCAAAGGGACCACTGCACAAGTGTAATTACAAGAAAAAAATCAAAGTTCTCTGAATTTCAAACAGCCCCACAAATTGAAAATGCCCCCACAAATAAACCCCCAACTAAATATCAATCTCCCAAATGTTTGAATCAAACGTTATGCCATATGCGGGGATGCACACAGAGACGTGGCACCAACTAGCTCAAGGGACGCATGCACAAATGCATTACAAGAAAAAGTGCTGTAATTTGAACAGCCCACACTTTTTCTAAGGAACAGTCCGAAACATGGGAAATTCCCCCCACAAACTATATATTTTTGGAATCTACAAACCTTCAGCTACGTTACGATGCCAGCTTTCATCATACATGAAGAATTCCAGACCCAGTGATCCAAAGAACTCTGTGTTTTTGGAGGGTTTTGTGAAAAATAAAATATGATGATTCAAGGGTTGAAATCCTACCTAAACCCTTTGACAAGCAAAAAAACCCACTAAATATCAATCTCCACATATCCTGCATCAAATGGTATGCCATATGTGTCGGTGACACAGGACGTGGCCACCAAATAGTCAAATGGGACGCATGCACAAGTGTATTACAAGAAAGAAATCAAAGTGTCTGTAATTTCAATAGTCTACCCTTTTTTAAAGGAACGGCTCTGAAAATTAGAAATACCCCACAAAACTATATATTTTTGGAATCTACACACCTCAGCTCACGTTACGGTGCCCTGCTTCATATATACATGAAGAGTTCCAGACAGTACTCCATAGAACTCTGTGCTTTTTAGGAGATTTTGTAAAAATATATAAGGTGATTCAAAGGTTGAAATCCTAACCTAAAACCACTTGACAAGTAAAAAAAACCCACTAATGGCCATCTCCCACATGTCCTGATCAAACGGTTATGCCATATGCGTGGGCACACAGAGACGTGGCCACCACTAGCTAAATGGACACCATGCACAAGTCCAATAAAAGAAAAAAGTCAAGTGTTCTGTAATTTGAACAGCCTAATCAACTTGGAAATACCCCCCCACAAACTAATATTTTTGAGCATACACACCTTCAGCTTGTGATGTATCATGCTTTCATTATACATGAAGAATTCCAGACGCTGTTATTCATGAACTCCGTGCTTTTAGGAGATTTGTGAAAAAATAAAAAGAGGATCAATGGTTGAAACCTACCTAACCACTTGGCAAGTAAAAAAAACACATAAATGGCAATCTCCCACATGTCCTGAATAAACGTATGCCATATGGGTGGTGCAAACAGCAACTAGCTCAAATGGGATCCATGCGCAATTGCAATTACAAGAAAAAATAAAAAAACGACACAACCCACCCCCCACCCCTATCCCCACTCCCTCTTTTAGTGGTATTTTAGTGAAAACCAGTTAGTACGGAGAGTCACACAAGTTTTTGCACACTTAAAATCCTAAAAATTCAATCCGTCTTTTTTTGGTACCTCGCAAAATTTCCTACTAAAGTAGCTTAGTTTCCCTTGAAATCCAATAAATGATCCGCATTTAGTTTTACCGATATCACCCGGGGACTGGGATGTTGGAAAAGACAAAGTTTTTTGCTAATTTATAGTTTAGGGTAAAAAAAAAAAAAGTGTGTGTATCACATTTTTTGTGTGGATTTCCCCTTTTCACCAAATCATCTTTGGAATGATAACGAAACTTGGAATATGGGCAATCGTATTCCAAGGGTTTGAATCCTGGCTAGGGGCAGTTATACAAATGTTCGCATTATTATAATACCCTAGTAATATAATATATGGTTTTATTATTACTAGGTTTCACTATGGTTATTATATTACTAGGTTATTAGAATAATCCAAACATTTGTATAGCAGCCCCTAGCCAGGATTCGACCCCTGGTCTCCCATGTCAAAAGCGGTGCCTTTAATCAGTACACTATCAGCCACTACATTATATGGTTAATATATTACTAGGTTATTATATGGTATATTATGGTTATTATATTACTAGGGTATTGTATGGTTATTATAAAAGGTTATTAGCAATCGGTACATTCAAGGGTTGGATAGTGTACTGGTTAAAGGCACGCCTTTGACATGGGAGACTAGGGTTCGAATCCTGGCTAGGGGCAGTTATACAAATGTTCGGATATTATAATACCCTAGTAATATAATATTATATGGGGATTATATTACTAGGTTATCATATGGTTATTATATTACTAGGGTATTGTATGGTTATTATATTATTAGGTATTAGCGAACATTGAGAGTGTGGATAGTGTACTGGTTATAGGCTCTGCCTTTGATATGGGAACCAGGTTCAAATCCTGGCTAGGGGCAGCTATACAAATGTTTGGATTATTATTATAACATAATAAAACTTTAAACTAATAAAAGCCTATAATACCCTATATACCATATAATAAATAGTGATATTATACCCTAGTAATATAATACAATATAATACCCATAACTATAATAACCTAGAATATAATAACAATGAAATGTAGTGGCTGGATAGTTTACTGGTTAAGGCACCGCCTTTGACATGGGAGACCAGAGTGAATCTGGCTAGGGCAGTTATACAAGTGTTCGGATTATTATAATACCCTAGTAATATTAATTTACTAGGTTATTATATGACTAGGGTATATATGGCTATTATGTTACTGGCTTTATATGGTATTATATTACTAGGGTATATATGGTTATATATGGGTATTATATAGGGTATCAGTTTTAGATCAGCTGAATAGCAGTCATATTAGATGGGGTGGCTTGTTTTAATCATCTGGTGGGTTTTTCTTTGGTAATAATGTTATTTTAGGGTATAGATCTCCTTTATGCTAATTTGTAGCTATGAAATCCTAGGGGGGATTTCTGTTGCGAACAGACAGCATTTTTAGTGCTGCTATTATATGAAGTATTTTAGTTGATGCAGTTAGCTGGTGGGTTGAAGGTTAGGGTATCGCTATTTTGCATACTGCACCTTTAATAAGCATATCAGATTGCAAGTAATGATATCGCTTGTAAATTAACAACACTAAAAACATACCATTGTGGTATTTTACTATTGCAATGTTATTCTACGAACTTTCATTGTGAACGTGGCACCGCAATGTACAATTTCGATTGCGCTACCACAATTTAGTGCTGGGCTATTGTAACATCAGTCCAAAAATAAAAAAGATAGATGTTCTAAAGTGTCTCGGAATGCTACGTCTCTTAGAGAAGTTAGCTACTTCTAAAGTGTCTCTGGAACTACATGTCTCTTAAGAGAAGTTAGCTGCTTCTAAAGTCCCTCTGGAACTCCATGTCTCTTAAGAGAAGTTAGCGGCTTCTAAAGTCCTCTGGAACTCCCATGTCTCTTAGAGAAGTTAGCTACTTCTAAAGTGTCTCTGGAACTACATGTCTCTTAAGAGAAGTAGTGCTTCTTCAAGTCCCTTGGAACTCCATGTCTCTTAAGAGAAGTTAGCTGCTTCTAAAGTCCCTCTGGAACTCCATGTCTCTTAGAGAAGTTAGCTGCTTCTAAAGATCTCTGGAATTCCACGTCTCTTAGAGAAGTTAGCTGCTTCTAAAGTGTCTCTGGAACTCCACGTCTCGTAGAGAAAGATGCCACTAAGTGTCCATTTCTCCATTTCTCTTTAAAGAAGATAGATGCTTGTGTTGTCTTCATTAAGTTTAGTTATGTTCATTAGTGTTTCTCTCTTGCTCCCCCTGCTGGTTTGTTCAAATATTATATCTGTCTGTATTGATGATGTCATATCAGAGTACCCTTAGGAAGTAGGGTAATTCACTATGTTGGAAGTTACATTTGTAAATGTGTTCCATCTAAATCATCTGTACTCTAATTAAGTCAATCCAAGCATCAACTGTATGTAAATGCTATTATATTCTTAGTGTTATGGGAATTGTATATGTTTATACTATTGTATTTGGTTATGTATCTGTGATATAAAGGAATAATTATTGCATGATGTCCATAATCACATAAAGACTTTAGACACTGTATGTTTGTAAATGATGGTTGCATTATATAACTGCAGTATTAGTTCTAATCTATTATTGTAATAGTTATTTTACAGTTTTACCGTTTCTCAGTTATATACATTAAGTAATGGAACTTACACGGTGTGGTGATTGGGAGATGAGATAACTAATTTTTGAACAATAAGTTGGACAGAACAATAAAACCGCGCCTTTAACGGACACAGCCCTCGATTGGAGTAAGGCGGAGGTTGATGCAACATCACAGTGCAACAACAGCCTTGCAGCTTACAGTGACAAAGGTACAGACACCCTTAAAGCAATATACAAGGTGTCGAATATTCACTAAAGACGAGATCTACAGCTCATGCTCAACCAGTGCTCGTTCCGCTCCCTTACTTTAGAAGCAGCAGTAATGCCAGAGCCGAAGTTGAGACTGCTAAAGCACAATTAGCATTTGCTGAACAGGAAGCAGAGATTAAGATAAAAAGGGCACGCTTAGAAGCTTTTCTAGAAGTTCTAACTTTAAAGAAGTCCGTTGCAGCAGCAAAGGCAAAAGCAGATTATTAGACGCCGCAAAAGATATCGACGATGATACCACTGAGAAACTTAATATTCAGACTGACCAAGAGTTCCAAACTGCTATCCAGCGTACCAGAGAATATGTCAAAAACTGCCACAGTAATTGGTCAATTGGACACAGACTGTTATATTTTCATATTGTTCAGATAGCCTTGTGGAATGAAAGGGTTAACATCCACTCAGGGTTTGGGCTGGGAACAGCTGACAGTTGGGAACTGACCATAAATTGCAGGTACCCCCAGCCAAGTATATTCATGTGAGGTGGATACCCCAGCACAGACAAACAGATACCATTGTCCCAACTGGATCTTCAAAGAGAGCAATAGAAGACCAGAGGGTAATACCTGTGAAGGTAATCAGCTGGACTATAAACCTTGGATAACATGTGAAAAGGATGTGCCCTGGATAGCTTTCTCCACCCAGAAAGCAGCAAAACTGGTTTTAGGTCAGCCTTATGCCATCCTTGGAGACACCCTAGTGGCAATATACTACTGCCACCTACAGGATATATGACCGACTTGATTGGCTGGGACTTTCTTCAGGGTGTGACATCCTTAAGTAGAGGTGGAGTTTGGGTTATGAATGAAAGTGAATGTGTACATAAGAGTTCCCCAAAAAGGCCTCAAAAGTTTACTCTTTGTAACCTCCTATCAGCTAGACACTATACAATCTTGAAAAAATTTAGGCCTTAAGTTCCTTGTAACAAGTTAGTCAGATACTCATTGTGTCAGGTCCAACATTTGGCACCCCAGATAAATATCACCCACATCACCCTTGGTGACTGAAGTACCATTGATTTATAGGAAAAAAAACAAGACATCCCTGAGAATAGAGTGGGTAGAAAGGATCCCTTTCCCTCACGTTCTTCAATAGTGGATCCCTTTAGGCCTGGATCGGATCTGTATTGGTCAGTTTGTGTGGAAATACGGCATTACGAGGCATTAAAAAGTAAGCAGTCTAGCATAAAGGTAACCTTAGTATGTTTGTTAGAATAAAGGACATTGCTGAACAGAAGGAATTGCAGTGGTTTAATGAAAGAAGGCAGAATAGAGGAACATGGAAAAGTATGAGAAGTCTTTACTGTAGCTGCTACTAGTTCAGCTGAATGTGAATTGAATGTGAGGAACTAAGGGAAGAAGTAGAGAGATTAAATAAAAAAACTGTGAATTGGAGGAAAAGATTGACCATTGGAAAGGAAAATGTATATTTAGAGAATATCATATATCCTCATTAGAAAAGAACGAATTACAGAATGAGGACTATTGTGTCCCTTACAAAATAGCTGCAATTGCAAATGCTCAGTTTAGTGAAAAGGAGAGATTATTAATATTTTAATATTACAAAAGGGAACTCAGAAGCAGAGTGAGTTTGTTCCTGTCTGTACCCTGTCTGCTGAGGAGGAAAGGGATGGGGTAATTAGAACAGAAAGTGGTCCATCTTCGTTATACCTCAGACAGAATGGAACAGGAACATACCAACTAGTGTAGAAATATCAAATAATTACCATGCACCCCTTACTATACAGGATTGTACTAATCTTTGTCAGATTTTAGGGAAATTTGATACCTCTGCATCACACTTAACTCTCTTCTTATAAATTTGAAGCTGTGGTCTCACAGTATAATCTTGGAACAAGGATGCCTGTATTTGCTAAAAGCCTGGCTACCTAGTCAGTTGGCTGCTAAACTTAAAGCTCCAGTATTAACAATCATCAGCCGACCTCAATGGAAATTGGGGAAATTCAGCTGACAGACTGAGAGAATTAGTGTATTTTGGGTGAAGGGATGTAGAGGTACCAATGACCTAGAAAATATTAAACTGAGATGGGGTGATGATCCAGTACTGTTTTGTAATGAATATCTGATGTTGTATAGATGACCTATAACTGTCCTGACATGTCTCCTGATGGGTAGTGCATTTTTATATTCAATGGCAAATAATGTACATTTATAGACTCTGCCACGAAATGTACTTAGAAATGCTAATTCCTATCAGATTATTTGTTAACACCCTAAAGGACTGGATTCAAGAATCATGTCATGGCAAAAATATCCAACAAAATTTTTCTGCTGGATAGCTTTCTCCACCCAGAAAGCAGTAAAACTGGTTTTAGGTCGCCTTTATGCCATCCTTTGGAGACACCCTAGTGGCAATATACTACTGCCACCTACAGGATAATATGACCAACTTGATTGGCTGGGACTTCTTCAGGGTGTGACATCCTAAGTAGAGGTGGAGTTTGGGTATAATTGAGAGTGAATGTGTACACGTGTTTAATAAATCTTAAAAAACCTTTGGGCCTCAAGCTTCTTTGAAACAAGTTAGTCAGATACTCATTTTATCAGGTCCAACTCAGATCTAGAAACCGGAAGAAACTCCAACACAATGATATAGTCTTGCCACCACATCAAAGCATCACTATGCTATACATAATTTTCCGCAACAATGTATTACTTACCAAGAGACTTCAACTGTTACAAACCCACCACTATATGACTTTCTTTCAAGAAGCCATGGTGATTATAAAAAATCCTTGTCACCCTTATTGACAATACCACAATTACAAACAAGCAATCTGATACAGTATGGTATCAAATTGAGGATTACGATAGACACAATTATTCCCTAGCTTCACAATTATTAAACCAATATCCTACAAAAGGAGTTTATGCTGGCCCATTAGTTGAAATATTGTGCCAAGCAACCCCTACCTAGAAACCAGCTAACAACAAGATATCCCACACAGATTTGGTGAGATATAGGCTCGACACGAACTGTCACTACAGGCCTTGTCCAGTTTGATGATCAACCAGAGAATTATAGAGCTTGGCGAGCCTCATTCAAGAACAACTGTAGCAGGTCTTAAACTCTCATATAAGGAAGAAATGGACCTTCTAGTAAAATGGCTGAGCCTTGAGTCGAGTAGAACAAGTAAGATGCCTACGGTCAGTACTGTTAATGACACTAGAAAGGGATTGCAGATGGTATGGCAAAGGCTTGAGGGGTGCTATGGGCTCCAGAGGTATTGAGGAGTCACTATGGAAAAGAGTTGACAACTTTGGCAAAATCTCCCCCAAGTATCATCAAAGGCTTAGAGACCTAGGGACCTGTAATGGAAATCCAAGCTTCAAAAGACGAAGGGGACTTCCTAGCTTATCCTTTCTTGACACAGCTGAGGTATAAACAACATTGTTCAAAAACTGCTGTTTTCTTTGCAAGAGAATGGATGACTCAGGTGTCTAGTATAAAGAACTGCATAATGTACTTTTTCCACCATTTGCTTTCTTGTGAGTTTTGTCACCCAACAGGCAAAAATGTGCAATGACCCTGGGTTTATTATAAGTTATCAAACTACGGACATCCACAAAAATGAGAGACTCTATTACAAGAATGCCACTCACAAAACACCAGTCGCTAGTGCGCAAGACAAAGATCTCTCCAAATGCATCATCTCTAACAAGCTTTACAGATTCTGATCCTATGGACATAATGCTCCATACACAAACAAACCCCATCCTTTGTATAAATGCAGAGGCTTCAGGGAAAAACCCTTTGACGAAAGAAAATACTTTTGAAAGCGAAATAGTATCTGCTACCATTCCTGCCTGTCTACGTTACATTTGCAAAAGACTGTGATAAGACTATTAGTGTGCAGAGTGTACAGTGAGAAGCATGTTTCTGCCTTGCATCCTGGTTCTGCACCATGGACTGTGAAACCTCAAGTGCAGAGCAAGCATAGCGGGAGGAAGGGAACAGTAGGACAGGTACTTTTGTAAAATCATGTGTACTGAGCTATTTGAGGAGACCTAAAAGGGAGGTCATGTTCAAAAATATATTTAGTCAGGGTTTACCCTACAAGACAGAAGCAAAAGGCAATCAAGCTTTACGCTATCTTAGATGATCAAAGAAATAGGTCCTTGGTTAGGGAGGAGTTTTTTGATCTCTTGGTTTAACAGACAATCAATACCCTTATTCTCTCAAGACCTGTGCAGGGGTTACAAATATGACAGGAAAGAAAGCATATAAGTTTCAATTAGAGTCCCTAGATGGACAAGTCACTGTTACATTACCAAACACTTATAGAGTGTAATGAGATCCAGATGACCGAACGGAGATCCCAACCCCTGAGATTGCTTCCATTACAAACATTTAATGTCAATAGCTAGTCAGATACCTAGATTGAAATGCCCCAATCCTCATGTTATTAAGTAGAGATGACATTAGAATACACAAAGTAAGAGACCAGATTAGGACCACAGACTCTCCTTTGCAACTACTTTGACCAGGCCTCTGGGAAGTGTTACTCCTGGTGAGTCATGAGTTCAAGTATTAAACCTGGAGAGTCAGTCCCAGAAAGCAGAAAGAGCAGCAGGGATATTTATCTCTAAAAGGCAGGTACTGTTATAAAGATAAAGTTGGAATTATGTCTCTTACGAAGGTAAAAAGTTACTAAAGGTTAAAAGTCAGGCCCAGCAGAATAAAGCAAACTGTGCCGTGGTTGCTGGGCTTAAAATAATTTGGTTGATAGAACCATAGAAATAAAACTCATTAAGATGGGAGTTCTGGGTTGTTTCTTAGACCAGCGACTGAAGTTATTATACTTTTACCTACTGAGGAACAAACATTAAAAATGGTTGATAAATTGTGGTATCTATTTTGATACCAGACAGGGAGTGTGTTGTCTTCATTAAGTTATGTTAATTTATGTATTTCTCTCTTGCTCCCCTGCTGGTTTGTTCAAATATTTATCTCTGTCTGTTATTGATGATGTCATATCAGAGTACTCTTCAGAAGTAGGGTAATTCACTGTGGAGGAAGTTACATTTGTACATGTGTTCCATCTAAGTCCATCTGTACTCTAATTAAGCCAATCCAAGCATCGCTGGTAAGTAATGCTATTATTATGTTCCTTAGTGTTACGGGAATGTGGATTTGTGTATACTATTGTATTTGGTTATGTATCTGTGAAATAAAGAAATAATTATTGCATGATATCCATAATCACAAATACTTTAGACACTGTATGTTGTACAAGATGGTTGCATTATATAACTGCAGTATTTAGTTCTAATCTATTATTGTAATATTGTTATTTTAGAGTTTACTTCTCTCAGTAATAACATTAAACAAGTAAATGAAACTTACATGGGTGGTGATTGGGAGATGAGTTAACTGCCGTCAAATTGTTTTGAACAATGCTTCTAAAGTGTCTCTGGAACTCCATGTCTCTTAGAAAAGCTAGCAACTTCTAAAGTGTCTCTGGAACTCCACGTCTCTTAGAGAATTTAGCTACTTCTAAAGTGTCTCTGGAACTCCACGTCTCTTAGAGAATTTAGCTGCTTCTAAAGTGTCTCTGGAACTCCACATCTCTTAGAGAAGTTAGCTACTTCTAAAGTGTCTCTGGAACTCCACGTCTCTTAGAGAATTTAGCTACTTCTAAAGTGTCTCTGGAACTCCACGTTCTTAGAGAATTTAGCTGCTTCTAAAGTGCCTCTGGAACTCCACTCTTAGAGAAGTTGGCTGCTTCTAAAGTGCCTCTGGAACTCCAATCTCTTAGAGAAGTTAGCTGCTTCTAAAGTGTTCTGGAACTCCACATCTTTAGAGAATTTAGCTGCTTCTAAAGTGCCTCTGGAACTCCACATCTCTTAGAGAAGTTGGCTGTTCTAAAGTGTCTCTGGACTCCACGTCTCTTAGAGAATTTAGCTGCTTCTAAAGTGCCTCTGGAACTCCACATCTCTTAGAGAAGTTAGCTGCTTCTAAAGTGCCTCTGGAACTCCACATCTCTTAGAGAAGTTAGCTGCTTCTAAAGTGCTCTGGAACTCCACATCTCTTAGAGAAGTTAGCTGCTTCTAAAGTGTTCTGGAACTCCACGTCTCTTAGAGAATTTAGCTGCTTCTAAAGTGTCTCTGGAGCTCCACATCTCTTAGAGAAGATAGTGTTTCTAAAGAGTCTCTGGAACTCCACATCTCTTTGATTATGTATTCTTTTTGAAGAGATGTTGGGATTGGAGTCAACTTGAATAATAAACAAGTCTTTTAACCTTGAAGTTAAGTACAGATTTTAGTGGGTGGACATGCCCTTTAAATTTAGATTGGGTGGACATGCCCTTTAAATTCAAGAACTAAAAAAATCTTTCAACTACTTCACCCCTTTTACAGTAAAGGTGAGCATACGTATTCTTCCGATTGTATTTGCGATTGTCCAAAAATGGAAAAAACGATAGAAAGAACCTATTGAATATCCCCACCTTGCACCGGTGATATTCTGCAGATTTCAGCTTGAAAACTATGGAAGGTCAGGTTCTGGTAGATGGGGTCAATCAGGTTTTTTTCGATAGACAGATCGATATCACAGATGGTCTATCAAAAATATGGAAAGAAAATGTCTTTTCGATAATCCGAATATTAATGCCGTGTATGACTACCTCAAATATATATATGCCTTTAATTTTAAAAGATGTAATTTTGGAAGTTTTACCAGTTAAGAAGGTGATTTATCTAAATTATTTTTTTCTTTGATTTAATATTTATCTCTGGAATAAATCCTTCCACTCTATATCCACCCTGCCCCCTCAGCCCAGCCCCCATGTGACTCATTTGTAACCTATTTGTTCCTGTCATTTTCCAAGTTAGGGTTAAATGAAAGCCTGCAGTATTTTCTTATAATGAGCCGACAATCACATCTCTGGCTTCACCCTGTGAGAATGATAGAGAGGTGAATGTTCAAACTTCATGCTTCCAGTAGGTTGAGTGAGATCACCTTACCTCTGCTAGCCCTCTTGCCCCGGTGGAGATTGCATGCTCAGTAAGACTAATGCTGGGGAAAACATAAGTACCTGGGGGGAAAATTGACAGTTGAGAAGGACAGTTTTGACTATGAAGTACAGGTAATAACAGATGTCCTTTGAAGATGTAAGGACCACAGCCAGATGATATTTACACACCAGGAGCCTGTAGGCACAAAAATCTGGTGGCCTTGGTGCCTGCCCCTAAGCACAGATTACACTCCCTAAGCCAGGCATCCCACACCCCTCCCGGATCCTCCAGCAGTCTCTGCAAATTGGGGTGGTCTCCGTGCTCCCCGCAGACCACCCAATCTAAATTTCCTCCCCATTACTCCCTCTTTTTTGCGGCCCCGACCCCGGACCAAACACATCATGCCCCCAACGCCCATAACCCCACCCCCTCATGTGCATGCTCCACCCACAGTGTGATGTCAGTGACATCACGCAGCATCAGCACACCCCCTCTGCATGCCCCCTCTCCCACCCTGCCCAGAAGACACAAATTTGCAGGGTGGGATGTCTGCTAAGCCACAACTGTTTTCAGGGGAGAACTGGCCCAGTAGGCTGGTCTCCAATTAAAGATTTGGGCTGCCACAGAAGCTATTAGTAAGTTATGTGCTTAAACGGCACAATGCATGCCTTTTGCAATGGCACTGGACTAATGACCTCCAGATCATTACCCAATGTTATCACCCCTCCAAATTATTACACAGTGTTTTCAGCCCTCCAGATCATTATAGTGTTATCAGCCCTCCAGTTGATTACTCAGTATTGTCCACCCTCCAGATCATTAGCCAGTGTAATCAGCTCTCTAGTCAGTCAGCCTCCAGTTTATTAGATTGTTAGTTATCTAACCACACCATACACTTGAAAATGTTGCAGAGAACCATGTAAAATGAGAATAGTAGTCTTAAAAATGGGCATAACAAACAAAGTGGGTGTGACCAAACATTTTGGATCTACGTGAAAGGGCCACTTGGTTGTATTTGCCCCCCAGGCCAAAAGGTCCAGTCCCCCCTGCCTGTGTTTCTTTTTTAGAACAAAAAATAGACAATAAATGGACCCCTCTGACCACAGGCGCCCATTCACAAGCCTAATGGTAAATCCGGGCCTGAGGGCACCTACTGTACACACAAACCTTTGAGATCTTACATAAAGTTAAAAAAGGCCTCTATTTCTTGTTTATATTAACAGTGCTAAATCTATAACACAACACACTTTACAATCCATTTATCCTAAGTGCTCCATATCACACTGTATGGCTTGTGCATAGTTCTGTTTATTACATAAAGTTGGAAGTTGTCTGATTCAGTTCCTGAAGACAAATATAATATATTAAAAAAAAAAGCTATGGACAATGCCTTGTCTAGATTTTGTCCTCTAATTACCCTAATTTTCACAACGGCTGGTTGTTATGGTCTGGCAACCTAATTGGATTCCATTTGTTCCTTTGGCAGATGAGTTGAACAACTAGCCTGAACATATGTAACTGTATGTAGCGTGCAATGGCGATTAATATTTTGTTGCCTTTGCGAATATAGATGTCCACTATTACGCACAAATTTATGAAGAGCGTGTCAAGCTGTCAGAGGAGGCAGAAACCTTAGGAAGAGGGACCAGTGGAGTTTTTGTTGAATGTCTTGGATAAGTAATGCCAACTTAGGGTTTGGTCCTGTATATGTGTAGTATATTATGTAGTATAGTATGAGGATGTCATGTTGGTGCACATGCCCCTAAACGGTTTATACTTTTTGCAATGTTGCACCTACTGTATGTCTTCTTACCAGTTACAGAGGAATTCTTGTACCTTCTCACTTGCCTATGGCCTAGATGGTGGTCCTGAACTAAACTGTTATTGGTGTGCTAAAGGATAAGAAAAAAGACTTGGTTCATAAAACCCAAACTAGAAAGATATAAATCTAAAACAAGATCTAATTAAGATAAAAATAGAAACTGAAATGTGTGCTTCTTCTGTGCCTTGGAGGGAGTTGCTGATAATCCCTCCTCTTGCCTTTTTACGTAATGGTTGTGCTGTGATCTTCAGCATCTCATGAAAGAGCCTGGACATATCTACTGGTCTAACTCCCTGTCATTCCAAGCAGATCAGCCAATCCTCCGAATGAAAACTTCTGTGGATTGGAATAACATAATAATATGGGTGCAATACTTCCATGGCATAGCTTTATGGAATGTAATTGTTTGTTATCTGACTATCATATACATAGCCCACAGGGGAAAATATACCTACAAGTATAGAGAGATTTTAGCTGATTGCCTGTGGCATTTTATTCTCAAGATCCATCCCATGGAACTCTGTTGTACTATGGAGCTGCTGTTAAACCTCACATTTCTTTGTGTTGTTGGATCTGTCAAGTGTATAAGACATGGAAGTGAGTGTGGGGTAAATTATAAAAAGGACAATTATTTTACTCTCTCTCATATGAATAACAGGCCATTGGTTTATTGCAGGGAAAGATTAGAATATTTTAGTTTGGATATTAGATGATGAAACAGTTTATATATTTGTAATTTCTTGATATTATTGACAAATGTCCCTTGCTGTTATACCCTTCCCTGGTTAGAATAGATTATAATTCTTAGCAGCTAATTGAAATGGAAATCGTTCTTCAAGACTGTCATTGCATTCTGCCACTGTCTATCAAACACATCTGGGTCAGGGGTAAAATCCCCCCCCGTATCTTTTGTAAATAGTAACTGCACAGAGATGCAGAATGGAAAGATTTATAAAACATTAGAACAATCAGTCAATGGATTTTATTTGCAATTCACTAATCAAATGATATATTTCTATTGAGTAAATAATTGACTTTTAGAAAATTCAGTAGAAAACATTGGTTAAAATACTTTGTGAAATGTATGGGCAGGCAAGGCAAGGGTTAAGTACTAACGTTCAGTGGCCCTGATTGCCTTTAATTAGTTAAAGATTAAGATTGTGTCTCTATTCATTAATAATGGTTTAATGTGTGCACTGAAATGCTGATCTTAATCACCACAATAACTCTGTAGTTTAATAAAATCCTTACCTTACATTTTGCTCCAAATGGTTTCCTGCTATGCCCTCCAAGTCCAGGAAACTGCAGTGTAGGATCTGTCCGTTTCATCTGTCCTGCTCCTGTGTCTGCCTCCACCTCGACAAGGTTTGAGGCTGTGCAGGAGAGCCCTCCCCCTCCCTCTTCCACCCGCTTTGGTCTCCCTCCCCCTAGCGTAAATCCGTTTTTAATAATATAGTTCATGTTCCCCCAGACCCAACCGCTATAATATATCATCAGAAAGTACCCCGATCATTACTACCTTACCTCTCTCCTTCGCCAATGTGGGCAGCCGCGTCCGTGATTAGCTGCCTCTCAGCCAATCACAGACACGGCTGCAGTCCACTCTGCTTGCAGTTCCGTGCAAGAGAGGGCCAGGCAGTGAGGCGAAGGAGAGAGGTAAGGTAAGTAATGATCGGGGGACTTTCTGATGATATAATTATAGCGGTTGGGGTTGAGGGAACATGAACTATATTATATAAAAACTTTTATAAAGGGTGGACATGCCCTTTAATAATAAATAATGGAATCCGCTGTGAGAAGTCAGAGTTAATTGTTTCATGAATCCATGATCGTATTGTAGTGCTCTAAAACTTTTTCTTCTGTAAAACATGCAAATTATATACAGACCTTGCTATATACTGTAAACTATTTCATTATAAATTCACCATGCACTTGCACTGCGGAAAATCAATGCTTTCACGGTTTATGGTATGTGAGCTGTAATCCCAGCTCTGAAGTAACTGCTTATTGCCATGCATGAGCTTGAAAACATTAATGGATCATTTCCCTAGTTACCGTATATACTCGAGTATAAACCGAGATTTTTAGGTCTAAAAAAAGACCTAAAAATCTGTCCTCGGTTTATACTCGGGTCATACACAAAATAGACCCGAAAACTCTGTTTAAAAAATAACCCTCAAAGTTTTACCTCACATCTACCGACACTGCACTGTAACTTCCAGCAAGGAGACATGTACCGGTATTTACAAAAAGGAGACCAGGAGCGTGTAGGAGTGGAGACCGGAGCAGTCTGAAGAACGGAGAGAGCAGAGGCGTAGGCACGTTGGACACGCAAGTTACGCACGCATGTTACACACGCTCTGATGTACCGGTAAGCAAAGCGTGCGTAATTGCGTGTCCAACGTGCCTGCGCCTCTGCTCTCGTTGCTTCAGACTGCTCCGGTTCTCCACTCTACATGCCTCTGGTCTCTTTTGTAAATACCGGTACATGTCTCCTTGCTGGAAGTTACAGTGCAGTGTCGGCAGTGTCATGGAACAGAACGTCTCCCAGTCAGCCTTTACCTACGGTACATCATTACCTACCGGTAATGCAATGGGTTTGTGGGTGGGTGGGTAGGTAGGTGGGGGGGGGAAGGGGGGGTGTGTGGGTGGACTCTATTTAATTATTAAAATTTATTACTATAATTATGGTATCAGCCCTCTAGTAAGGAGGATATAATCTTATGTTTAGGGTGGACTTTTAAGTCTACTCCTACTTTATGCAGTAGGTGGGTGGGAGGAAGGGGGGTGGCTGGGTGGCACACATCTGAAATGCATGGAATCATTTTTGCTATTACAGATTTGAATTAGTGGTCATATTTCCTACCCTCGGTTTATACTCGAGTCAATCAATTTTACTCGATTTTTATTGTAAAATAGGTACCTCGGTTTATACTCGGGTCGGTTTATAACTTGAGTATATACGGTAATTCTCCCCTAACGATGTTTATTACTTTAAATAATATTACAGATACGGAGGTTAAATAGCTTAGCGGGATCTGGCAGAGATAAGATCAGTTTCAAGGATACAAACATTTTCGGCCTCTGACTAGACACCCAGCGCAAATCTAAACATACTAGGATTGTTTCTTTTAAGCAACTTTGGGGGTTATTAATATAATGTTCAAAACCAGCAAGTTTTGTTCCATTTTCAGAAAAAAAATAATAATCAGAAAACGATAAAAGTAGTAAAAGTATGCTAACTTACAATAGATGGCTCAGGCACCTGGGAAATGGTCAGGGGAACATGTACAAATCACCCAAAGTGAACTTCTGGTACACGCAAGCTATTTTTGAGAGTTACTGAATATACAAGGGTTATCAAAGTTCAACCTGAAATCCTGTTTTCCCTGTTTCTGCTTCCTGGTCTTTCCAGTTAACAACTGTCAATTATGGATTTTACAGTTGGCATCACAGCCAATGACTGAATGTTAATCCCTGTCTGCTCTTCTGGCATGCCCAGGCTCAGTACAGGCTCAGTAAAGGTTTCTAAATTGCTCAGTTTCCATGAGGCCCCCAGAGCATAGCAGGCATAAGTAATGAATAATAGGACAAAGTATGATATCAACACATTTTAAAGAAGTTCTTATGAGGGTGGAGTTGTCCTTTAAGGGACACTAAACTGAAAAAAATGACTGCCTTTATCCTTTTCTATATTTTTAGTTCGCCAGGAACTTGACCCTTTTTGCTCTCAGTGCTCCATGTCACTAGATCTCCTCATGTCCTGTTCAGCTCACTCCTAGTTAGTATGTATGTCTCTCCTAGTATCCACCCCCTCATAAAAAATGAGGCACAGATAGAGTGTGGAGCTTGTGCAGTGAAGATATGTGCCTCACTACAGCAATAGCATCAAACAGTGATTTTGTGTTATAGTAAAATTGCTTTGCAATAAGAAGGTAACAGCACTGGGAGATGTAATCACTGCTTGAATTATGTTAGGTTTTCTTTTAACTGTAGGAGTGTGAAGGTGTGTGTGTGGGGGGGGGGGGGGGACTTTAAGTAAATGCTACATTGGGAATTAACTAACACCGATAGCAGCTAACTGCAGGGTTGGGTTTATGATTGGGTTTATCTGCACAGAAAGAGCACAGAGAAACAGATAATGCTATTCCTTTACCGATCTTAATGCTGAATCAATTAGCCTGCAGTGATAGAAAATAAGCTTTACTTTTATAGAATAGATAGTTTTCTATTAGTGGTGCCGGGGGGGGGGGGGGGGGGGCTGGGTGATTTATAGTTTTACTGACTGCTGTGCCCCATCCTCTTAAAAAGTAAAACTCCCAGAGCTAAAAAAAACAAAGGATAGGAAGGTCAGAGGGAAAAAAAGCATATTTAAGATTGTTGGTAATTAATCATTAATACTGTGTGATTAGTTAAAAATTATTTGCCTCAGTTTACATTACCTTTAAAAAATAGTTTCAGATCATACTTTCGAAAGTAGTTTGGTTAACCTTCAAAAGTAACTCCATACTTTTGAGAATTTTTGAAAATACGGAAATTCTGAAATCTGAAAGCTCCATAGGACAGGACATATTGGAAAAGTATACCATATTGTAAATAAGAAATCTGTGGAAGCATTCACATTACTATAGTTCCAGGCAACTATGGCAAAAAATGCAACCAATTAAAGGGGAACTGTGGTCCCAAAACAGTTAAGCACTTAAAACGACATTCGCACGCATCCGCAGCATCATTCACGCACTTAGAACGACATTCGCACGCATCCGCAACACCATTCACGCACTTAAAACAACATTCGCACGCATCCACAGCATCATTCACGCAATTAGAACGACATTCGCACGCATCCGCAACACCATTCACGCATTTAAAACGACATTCGCACGCATCCACAGCATCATTCACGCAATTAGAACGACATTCGCACGCATCCGCAACACCATTCACGCATTAAAACGACATTTCGCACGCATCCGCAGCATTATTCACGCACTAAAACGACATTCGCACGCATGATGAGGCGGATGCGTGCGAATGTCTTTTAAATGTGTGAATGGTGTTGCGGGTGCGTGCGCATGTCGTTTTAAGTGCGTGAATGGTGTTGCGGATGCGTGCGAATGTCATTTTAAGTGCGTGAATGGTGTTGCGGATGCGTGCGAATGTCATTTTAAGTGCGTGAATGGTGTTGCGGATGCGTGCGAATGTCATTTTAAGTGCATGAATGTGTTTGGCTGCTTATACAATGTTTGGATTATCCTAATAACCTAGTAATATAATAACCAATGATAACCTAGATAATAACCTATATTATATACTAGGGTATTATAATAATGCGAACATTTGTAACTGCCCCTAGCCAGGATTCAAACCCTTGGAATACAATTGCCCATATTCCAAGTTCGTTATCATTCCAAAAGATGATTTGGTGAAAAGGGGAAATGCACACAAAAAAATGTGATACACACACTTTTTTTTTTTTTTACCCTAAAACTATAAATTAGCAAAAAACTTTGTCTTTTCCAAGCATCCCAATGTCCCCGTGATATCGGTAAACTAAATGCGGATCATTTATTTGTTGGATTTCAAGGGAAACTAAGCCTATTTTAGTAGGAAATTTTGCAGAGGTACCAAAAAAAGACCGGATTGAATTTTTAGGATTTTAAGTGTGCAAAAACTTGTGTGACTCTCCGTACTAACTGGTTTTACTAAAATACCACTAAAAGAGGGAGTGGGGATAGGGGTGGGGGGTGGGTTGTGTCGTTTTTTTTATTTTTTCTTGTAATTGCAATGGCGCATGCCGCTTTTGACATGGGAGACCAGGGGTCGAATCCTGGCTAGGGGCTGCTATACAAATGTTTGGATTATTCTAATAACCTAGTAATATAATAACCATATGATAACCTAGTAATATAATAGTAGAATAATCCAAACATTTGTATAGCAGCCCCTGCCAGGATTCGACCCCTGGTCTCCCATGTCAAAGCGGTGCCTTTAATCAGTACACTATCCAGCCACTACATATATGGTTAATATATTACTGGTTATTATATGGTAATTATATGGTTATTATATTACTAGGGTATGTATGGTTATTATAATATTAGGTTATTAGCAATCGGTACATTCAAGGGTTGGATAGTGTACTGGTTAAAGGCACCGCCTTTGACATGGGAGACTAGGGTTCGAATCCTGGCTAGGGGCAGTTATACAAATGTTCGGATTATAATACACCTAGTAATATAATATTATATGGGTATTATATTACTAGGTTATCATATGGTTATTATATTACTAGGGTATTGTATGGTATTATATTATTAGGTTTATAGCGAACATTCGAGTGTTGGATAGTGTACTGGTTATAGGCTCTGCTTTGATAGGGAGACCAGGGTTCAAATCCTGGCTAGGGGCAGCTATACAAATGTTTGGATTATTATAAACCATATAATAACTAGTAATATAATAAGCATATAATACCCATATTATAACCATATAATAACCTAGTGATATTATACCCAGAATATAATAACAAATAATACCATAACTATTAAACCTGTAATATAATAACAATGAAATGTAGTGGCTGGATAGTTTACTGGTTAAAGGCACCGCCTTTGACATGGGAGACCAGAGTTTGAATCCTGGCTAGGGGCAGTTATACAAGTGTTCGGATTATTATAATACCCTAGTAATATTATATACTAGGTTATTATATGACTAGGATTATATGGCTATTATGTTACTAGGCTATTATATGGTTATTATTTACTAGGGTATTATATGGTTATAATATAGGGTATTATATAGGGTATCATTTAGATCAGCTGAATAGCAGATCATATTAGATGGGGTGGCTGTTTTTAATCATCTGGTGTTGTTTCTTTGGTAATATGTTATTTTAGGGTATAGATCTCCTTTATGCTAATTTGTAGTGTAGAAATCCTAGGGGGGGATTTCTGTTGCGAACAGACAGCATTTTTAGTGCTGCTATTATATGAAGTCATTTTAGCTTGATGCAGTTAGCTGGTGGGTCTGAAGGTTAGGGTATCGCTATTTTTGCAATACTGCACCTTTAATAAGCATTATCATGATTGCAAGTTAAGATATCGCTTGTAAATACAAACACTCAAACAATACCATTGTGGTATTTACTATTGCCTGTTATTCTACGAACTTTCATTTGTGAACGTGGCACCGCAATTGTACATTTCGATTGCGCTACCACAATTTAGTGCTGGGCCTTATTGTAACATCAGTCCAAAAAATAAAAAAGATAGATGCTTCTAAAGTGTCTCTGGAATGCTACGTCTCTTAGAGAAGTTAGCTACTTCTAAAGTGTCTCTGGAACTACATGTCTCTTAAGAGAAGTTAGCTGCTTCTAAAGTCCCTCTGGAACTCCATGTCTCTTAAGAGAAGTTAGCTGCTTCTAAAGTCCCTCTGGAACTCCATGTCTCTTAGAGAAGTTAGCTACTTCTAAAGTGTCTCTGGAACTACATGTCTCTTAAGAGAAGTTAGTGCTTCTAGTCCCTCTGGAACTCCATGTCTCTTAAGAGAAGTTAGGTTCTAAAGTCCCTCTGGAACTCCATGTCTCTTAGAGAAGTTAGCTGCTTCTAAGTATCTCTGGAATTCCACGTCTCTTGAGAAGTTAGCTGCTTCTAAAGTGTCTCTGGAACTCCACGTCTCGTAGAGAAAGATGCCACTAAAGTGTCCATTTCTCCATTTCTCTTAAAGAAGATAGATGCTTGTGTTGTCTTCTAAGTTATGTTATGTTCATTTATGTGTTTCTCTCTTGCTCCCCCTGCTGGTTTGTTCAATATTATCTCTGTCTGTTATTGATGATGTCATATCAGAGTACCCTTAGGAAGTAGGGTAATTCATATGTTGGAAGTTACATTGTAAATGTTGTTCATCTAAATCCATCTGTACTCTAATTAAGTCAATCCAAGCATCACTGGTATGAAATGCTATTATTATGTTCCTTAGTGTTATGGGAATGTATATTTGTTATACTATTGTATTTGGTTATGTATCTGTGATATAAAGGAATAATTATTGCATGATGTCCATAATCACATAAAGACTTTAGACACTGTATGTTTGTAAATGATGGTTGCATTATATAACTGCAGTATTTAGTTCTAATCTATTATTGTAATATTGTTATTTTACAGTTTTACCGTTTCTCAGTTATATACATTAAGTAAATGGAACTTACACGGTGTGGTGATTGGGAGATGAGATAACTAATTTTTGAACAAAAGTTGGAGAAGACAATAAAACCGGCCCTTAACGGACACAGCCCTCGATTGGAGTAAGGCGGAGGTTGATGCAACATCACAGTGCAACAACAGCCTTGCAGCTTACAGTGACAAAGGTACAGACACACCTTAAAGCAATTACAAGGTGTCTGAATATTCACTAAAAGCGAGATCTACAGCATCATGCTCAACCAGATGCTCGTTCCGCTCCCTTACTTTAGAGCAGCAGTAATAGCCAGAGCCGAAGTTGAGACTGCTAAAGCACAATTAGCATTTGCTGAACAGGAAGCAGAGATAAGATAAGATAAAAGGGCACGCTTAGAAGCTTTTCTAGAAGTTCTCAACTTTTTAAGAAGTCCGTTGCAGCAGCAAAGGCAAAAGCAGATTATTAGACGCCGCAAAAGATATCGACGATGATACCACTGAAACTTAATATTCAGAATGACACAGAGTTTCAAACTGCTATCCAGCGTACCAGAGAATATGTCCAAAAACATGCACAGTTAATTGGTCAATTGGACACAGACTGTTATATTTCATATTGTTCAGATAGCCTTGTGGAATGAAAGGGTTAACAACACTCAGGGTTTGGGCTGGGAACAGCTGACAGTTGGGAACTGACCATAAATTGCAGGTACCCCCAGCCAAGTATATTCATGTGAGGTGGATACCCAAGCACAGACAAACAGATACCATTGTCCCAACTGGATCTTCAAAGAGAGCAAATGAAGACCAGAGGGTAAATACCTGTGAAGGGTAATCAGCTGGACTATACAACCTTGGATATACATGTGAAAAGGATGTGCCCTGGATCTTTCTCCACCCAGAAAGCAGCAAAACTGGTTTTAGGTCCCTTATGCATCTTTGGAGACACCCTAGTGGCAATATACTACTGCCACCTACAGGATAATATGACCGACTTGATTGGCTGGGACTTTCTTCAGGTGTGTGACTATCCTAAGTAGAGGTGGAGTTTGGGTTATGAATGAAAGTGAATGTGTACATAAGAGTTCCCAAAAAGGCCTCAAAAAGTTTACTCTTTGTAACCCCTATCAGCTAGACAATATACAATCTTGAAAAATATTTAGGCCTTAAGCTTCTTGTAACAAGTTAGTCAGATAATCATTGTGTCAGGTCCAACATTTGGCACCCCAGATAAATATCACCCACAATCACCCTTGGTGACGAAGTACCCATTGATTATAGGAAAAAAACAGACATCCCTGAGAATAGAGTGGGTAGAAAAGGATCCCTTTTCACGTTCTTCAATAGGGGATCCCTTTAGGCCGGATCGGATCTGTATTGGATCAGTTTGTGTGGAAATACGCGGCATTACGAGGCATTAAAAAGTAAGCAGTCTAGCATAAGGGTAACCTTAGTATGTTTGTTAGAATAAAGGACATTGCTGAACAGAAGGAATTGCAGTGGTTATGAAAGAAGGCAGAATAGAGGACATGGAAAAGTATGAGAAGTTCTTACTGTAGCTGCTACTAGTTCAGCTGAATGTGAATTTGAATGTGAGGAACTAAGGGAAGAAGTAGAGAGATTAAATAATAAAAACTGTGAATTGGAGGAAAAGATTGACCATTGGAAAGGAAAATGTATATTTAGAGAAATACATATATCCTCATTAGAAAAGAACGATTACAGAATGAAGGACTAATTGTTTCCTTACAAAATAGCTGCAAATTGCAAATGCTCAGTTTAGTGAAAAGGAGAGATGTATTAATATTTTAATATTACAAAAGGGAACTCAGAAGCAGAGTGAGTTTGTTCCTGTCTGTACCTGTCTGCTGAGGAGGAAAGGGATGGGGTAATTAGAACAGAAAGGTGTCCATCTTCGTTTACTCCTCAGACAGAATGGAACAGGAACATACCAATAGTGTAGAAATATCAAATAATTACCATGCCCCCTTACTATACAGGATTGTACTAATCTTTGTCAGATTTAGGGAAATTTGATACCTCTGCATCACACTTAACTCTCTCTTATAAATTTGAAGCTGTGGTCTCACAGTATAATCTTGGCAACAAGGATGCCTGTTTTGCTAAGCCTGGCTACCTAGTCAGTTGGCTGCTAAACTTAAGCTCCAGTTAGTAACACAGCATCAGCCGACCTCAATGGAATTGGGGAAATCGCTGACAGACTGAGAGATTCGTGTAAGAAATAATCCAAACATTTGTATAGCTGCCCCTAGCCAGGATTTGAACCCTGGTCTCCCATATCAAAGGCAGAGCCTATAACCAGTACACTATCCAACACTCGAATGTTCGCTAATAACCTAATAATATAATAACCATACAATACCCTAGTAATATAATAACCATATGATAACCTAGTAATATAATACCCATATAATATATATTTACTAGGGTATTATAATAATCCGAACATTTGTATAACTGCCCCTAGCCAGGATTCGAACCCTAGTCTCCCATGTCAAAGGCGGTGCCTTTAACCAGTACACTATCCAACCCTTGAATGTACCGATTGCTAATAACCTAATATTATAATAACCATACAATACCCTAGTAATATAATAACCATATAATTACCATATAATAACCTAGTAATATATTAACCATATAATGTAGTGGCTGGATAGTGTACTGATTAAAGGCACCGCTTTTGACATGGGAGACCAGGGGTCGAATCCTGGCTAGGGGCTGCTATACAAATGTTTGGATTATTCTAATAACCTAGTAATATAATAACCATATGATAACCTAGTAATATAATAACCATATATTATATTACTAGGGTATTATAATAATGCGAACATTTGTATAACTGCCCCTAGCCAGGATTCAAACCCTTGGAATACGAATTGCCCATATTCCAAGTTCGTTATATTCCAAAAGATGATTTGGTGAAAAGGGGAAAGCACACAAAAAAATGTGATACACACACTTTTTTTTTTTTTTTACCTAAAACTATAAATTAGCAAAAAACTTTGTCTTTTCAAGCATCCCATGTCCCCGGTGATATCGGTAAACTAAATGCGGATCATTTATTTGTTGGATTTCAAGGGAAACTAAGCCTATTTAGTAGGAAATTTTGCAGAGGTACCAAAAAAAGACCGGATTGAATTTTTAGGATTTTAAGTGTGCAAAAACTTGTGTGACTCTCCGTTACTAACTGGTTTTCACTAAAATACCACTAAAAGAGGGAGTGGGGATAGGGGTGGGGGGTGGGTTGTGTGTTTTTTTATTTTTCTTGTAATTGCAATTGCGATGGATCCCATTTGAGCTAGTTGCTGTTTGCACCCACCCATATGGCATACCGTTTGATTCAGGACATGTGGGAGATTGCCATTTAGTGTTTTTTTTACTTGCCAAGTGGGTTTAGGTAGGATTTCAACCATTGAGTCCTCTTATTTTATTTTTTCACAAAATCTCCTAAAAGCACGGAGTTCTATGAATAACAGCGTCTGGAATTCTTCATGTATATATGAAAGCATGATACCATCACGAAGCTGAAGGTGTGTAGCTTCCAAAAATATTAGTTTGTGGGGGGTATTCCAGTTGATTAGGCTGTTCAAATTACAGAACACTTTGACTTTTTTCTTGTAATTGGACTTGTGCATGTGTCCCATTTGAGCTAGTTGGTGGCCACGTCTCTGTGTGCACCCACGCATATGGCATACCGTTTGATTCAGGACATGTGGGAGATGGCCATTTAGTGGGTTTTTTTTACTTGTCAAGTGGGTTTAGGTAGGATTTCAACCTTTGAATCACCTTATTATATTTTTTACAAAATCTCCTAAAAAGCACAGAGTTCTATGGAGTACTGTCTGGAACTCTTCATGTATATATGAAAGCAGGCACCGTAACGTAGCTGAAGGTGTGTAGATTCCAAAAATAATAGTTTGTGTGGGGTATTTCTAAGTTTCAGAGCCGTTTCCTTTAAAAAGGGTAGACTATTGAAATTACAGAGCACTTTGATTTCTTTCTTGTAATTACACTTGTGCATGCGTCCCATTTGAGCATTTGGTGGCCACGTCTCTGTGTGCACCGACACATATGGCATACCATTTGATGCAGGATATGTGGGAGATTGATATTTAGTGGGTTTTTTGCTTGTCAAAAGGGTTAGTAGGATTTCAACCCTTGAATCATCATATTTTATTTTTCAAAAACCTCCCAAAAACACAGAGTTCTTTGGATCACTGGGTCTGGAATTCTTCATGTATGTATGAAAGCATGGCATCGTAACGTAGCTGAAGGTTTGTAGATTCCAAAAATATATAGTTTGTGGGGGGAATTTCCATGTTTCGGGACTGTTTCCTTAGAAAAAGTGTAGGCTGTTCAAATTACAGAGCACTTTTTCTTGTAATTGCATTTGTGCATGCGTCCCATTTGAGCTAGTTGGTGGCCACGTCTCTGTGTGCATCCACGCATATGGCATAACGTTTGATTCAGAACATTTGGGAGATTGATATTTAGTTGGGGGTTTATTGTGGGGGGCATTTTCAAGTTTTGGGGCTGTTTGAAATTACAGAGGAACTTTGATTTTTTTCTTGTAATTACACTTGTGCATGTGTCCCATTTGAGCTAGTTGGTGGCCACGTCTCTGTGTGCACCCACCACATATGGCATACCGTTTGATTCAGACATGTTGGAGATTGATATTTAGTGGGGTTTTTGTTGTCAAGTGGGTTTAGGTAGGATTTCAACCCTTGAATCATCTTACTTTATTTTTCACAAAACCTCCTAAAAACACGGAGTTCTTTGGATTACTGGAATTCTTCATGTATGTATGAAAGCATGGCACCGTAATGTAGCTGAAGTTTGTAGATTCCAAAATATATCGTTTGTGGGGGGAAGTTCCATGTTTCGGGACTGTTTCCTTGGAAAAAGTGTAGGCTGTTCAAATTACAGAGCACTTTGTTTTTTCTTGTAATTGCATTTGTGCATGTGTCCCATTTGAGCTAGTTGGTGGCCACGTCCTGTGTACATCCACGCATATGGATACCGTTTGATTCAGGCATTTGGAAGATTGAAATTGACAAGTTTTTTTACATGACATGGAAATTGCCATGATTTTAACTTTGAATTGTATTTATAAATTTTTCCTGAAAATCTGGTAAAAAAGCGAAATTTTACATCAAACTGCGCCCACACCATTGGTGGTATGCATAAAGGAATCACACTTGTGTAGCTGAAGGTGTGTGGATTCCAAGAATGTATAGTTTTTGGGGGTGTTTCTATATAGAGGGTGTTTAGTCTGACAAATCTGAAAAGTTGTGTGTAATTGGGCATTGTTTATTGGCTCACTTTGTGGCTAGTTGTTCCATGTTTGCGGGTGTAACCATAACTAGGGCATACCGTTTGATCAGGACATTTAGGAGATTGATATTTGGTAAGTTTTTTTTACATTACTTGGGATTTTGGCATGATTTCTACCTTTTGAGAGTGTTTTTTTTCAAATTTTTTAGAAAATCTGCTAAAACTGCGAACTTCTACGAAGAACTGCGCCCACACCATTGATGGTACGAATGAACAAACTACAGAATTTCGTAGATAAACGTGTGTGTATTCGAGAAATATATGGTTTGTGGGGGTTGTTTTGTGGGGAAAAATTGCAGACTGTTCAAATTCAGATTTGGCGAATATTTGCTGTTTCTGAGCAATTGTGCTTGTTTCACTTTGTGGATTTTGGCTTCCACGTCCGCGTGTGTAACCACATATGGCATACCGTTTGATTCAGGACATTTGGGAGATTGATATTTAGTAACTTTTTTTACATTCCATGAGGTTTTGGCATGATTTCTACCTTTTTGAATGTTGTTTGATGTTCATTTTTTCAGACAAATGCGAACTTCTACGAAGAACTGCGCCCACACCATTGATGGTATGAATGAACAAACTACAGTGTTACATAGCTGAAGGTGTTTAGATTTCAGGAATATATAGTTTGTGGGGGTTATTTCTAAGTTATGGGGGTGTTTTGTCGAAAAACTGCAGACTGTCCAAATTCGGAGTTGGCTAAAATTTTTCGCTGTTTCTGAGCCATCGTGCATTGTCCCACTTTGTGGCTTTTCGCTTCCACGTCCGCGTGGGTAACCACACATATGGCATACCGTTTGATTCAGGATTTGGGAGATTGATTTAGTAACTTTTTTTTTACATTCCATGAGGTTTGGCATGATTTCTACCTTTTGAATGTTGTTTGATGTTCATTTTTTTGGAAAATCGGGTAAAAGTGCAAACTCCTACGAAGAACTGCGCCACACCATTGATGGTATGAATGAACGAACTACAGCGTTACATAGCTGAAGGTGTGTGTAGATTTCAGTAAATATAGTTTGTGGGGGGTATTTCTGAGTTGGGGGGGGTGTTTTGTGGAAAAACTGCAGACTGTTCAAATACAAAACTGGCTAATTATTTTTTGCTGCTACTGACATTGGTCAAGCTCTGGGTTAGTTGGTAGCCATGTCTCTGGGTACACCCATGAATGCAGCATACGTTATTCGGGAGGGGTTAGGCTTTCATATTTGGATGCGTTTGAACTTTCCGCCACAGTTTTTAGCTGAAATTCGCATTTGATTTTGTCTCTGATTTTACAGTTGAGGAAAAAAAGGAAAATGTAGAAAATAACTTACAATTGGACGAAGAGCTGCGCCCGGGTATTTGCATTTTGATCGAAACTAACCTCACTCGTAAAATCTGCGGGTGTGTAATTTCTAAAAATATCTCACTTGTGGGGATATTTTAGTTAATTTGGAAGATATTTTATGTAAACTGTCAGTAGTGGTTATACATTTTAATTTGTGTAATATTCTTGAAGGTGCAGTTTTAGTTTGGGGGGGGTTCCTGTACAGGAAAAGTCGGGTACCTACATATATCTGGTATCGTTGTACTCGGGAGTACAGAGCTTTTAGAAACAGTAAGATTTTTGTGTGTAACCTTAAGATAACTATAAGTAAAAATGGGAAAAATCCATGAAATTTGCAAATTTTTCATTTTTTTACATATTTTACCCATAATTCCAGTAAATTTCCAGAAAAGTTACAAAATTCTGTTACCATGTTAAAGTACACTTTGTGCTGAAAAAAACAAGTAAATATTCCTGATTTACTGCAAGGTTTCCTACTGTAAATTAGTCTAAGCGATTAAGGGCAAAATCCTGAAAATCTTCTGGCAGTTAACGCAAAAAAAAAAAAGAAATTCTCCTGGCAGTAAAAGGGTTTAATGTGTCTATGTGCACAACACCCAAATTTAAAAGTACTGCAATTGATCAGATTAATTATTGACACACAATATCTCCCAGAAAACACAATTCAGATGCCACACTCACATAAAATGTATGTGAGTGTATAAAAACAATGACACATGGAAAAGAAGGTGAGTTAAAAGTGCAATGGGAAATTACACATTTCCTAAGCTGCACCATGCTTGTGGTAGGTTCTCATTCATCCAGGCCATGGTATATCTGTTGTATTCAGTTAGATAAACTGGACTTAAAGTTTAGTTCTTCAAGACGTTTCGTTAGTGATCTGACTGGCTTTCTCAATTCAGAATGACTTGAATTGAAAAAAGCCAGTCGGATGACTAGCAAACGTCTTCAAGAACTAAACTTTAAGTCCAGTTGATGTAACTGAACAACAGATATACCAAGCTGCACTAGACTGCTGCAAACTGTGATCATGAGTAACTGTCTGCCCAACCCCCAGTACAATAGACTTATCTTGGATTGGCCAGTTAACCCCTCAATCTAGACTCTGGGTGAGAGTACCCGTCTAGATGTGTGGTCACATGACATTGTGACATCACATGCTCTGCTGCTCCTCATGATTGACAGCTCTATCACAGCAACAACAGAACAAAATGAATGAAAAGTAAAGCATTGTACAGCCTTGAACAATCTGACATTTGGATGGTGTGCAATTAGTAAAGAATAGTATTTGAGGTTGAATAAAGATATATGTCCATCCAGTCCAACCCATCTAGCACTACCCTTATTACCTGCCTAAATGTTGATCCAGAGGAAGGCAAAAAAAAAAACCCACCAAATTTATGAGAGGAAACAGATTCTTTCCTGACTCCAAGTGCAATTGGAAATATCCCTGGATCAACTCTCAATAGTTGACTCAATATAATAATAATATACTCAATACCAGTAACTTGCAACATTCCTTCTTGCAGAAACTCATCCAGCTTTTTTTTTTAAACTGTCCAATGAATTAACTTAGGTGATTACTTGATTCACCACAAGATGGCATCACACATGTAATTAACTTTAACTTAAATTTTGAAAAAAGGGTATGGAGGCATTTTTTAAAAGTTGTAAAGTAGCCTACGCTTTTTTTTTCAGGTCCAAACATAAGTATAGCAAGTGTCATGAAAATTGTTCCAGCCGTGTGGAAGTTTTTCGGAACATACATACAATATACATACTTACATTGACATATACTGTATATACAAACATTGAAAAGAAATCAATGCACATTCCTAGGCCCCATACAATATCATATTATCTCTATAAGTTAAGGCACCATACTTAATTTACTTATTTATGTCAGTTTAAATCTCTCACCCGTTGCTATATAGATATCTTAGGGTGGTGCCTACACAGCATGCTCTTCCTGTGTATAATGGCACCGTATCATCATTTACTGACTTATATATGCGCCATAATGAGGTGACCTATTTAAAACAAAACCGCCCTCGAACCTTCACAAACCTATCCACACTAATTCAGCATGCATATTATAAACATAGCGTGCAAGGACATACAAAAACGTACAGACACATACACCAAAATATACTACCTAGGTGGTAGACTTACGAGGCGGCTAACCATGGGATTTCTTTTAACACAACGGTGTGTCCTTAAGCATTAAGCCAAATATGCACAGTAAAAATACACTTATGATTTCAAACATATTGGGACATGCATAGGAGTTAGTATCCACCAGCCTGTAATAGGGCAATAATATTTGCTGTACAGATTACTGTTTTGCTGTATTAATGAGGCCTAAAAATGTATACATCATCATCTATGATTAAGCTTATACAAACACAGCATGATAGTTATACGATACACATCCATCAAGAGAAAGAGCATATTGCACTGGAAGGATTAGGTGTTACTGGGCTAAGCACCCTAGTCACTTAAGGACGCTGAGTTCCCATGTAGGCTCGAAACCTCTGCTACCTTCCCAGGGAAAGGAACGCCGACACGCGTTTCTAAGATCCACGTGACTTTGTCAGGGCATGGTACGAGTGCTCTCATAGGTTTAAATAGATCGCTTTCACTTATGTCGCCAAGTTTATATTCAAATGTAACTTTATGATCCAAAAAAACAGGTAACAGGACAAACACAAGTGCTTTCAATGTGAAGAACCTACTACCATAAAATTTATTATAATTTATAAATATATATAGATAAAACAAACACTGATGTGTGGCCTATACGGAGTCGTAATAAGCTGTTCAGATTATAAATAGTGCTCTACTCTTATATCATTAAAATTTTAAGCTATAATGTACTATTTTTAATCAGACAAAAAAATGGATATTTTTAGGAGGTCAAACTCTTACTGTAGTAGTACTGTAAGTGTGCTGGTAAAATTACTTATCACAGATATATTAAAGGGGATACAAAGAAAGAAATAGGAAGGAAAAGAAGATGCATTCTATAATTTAAGAGATAGTGTTAAAAAAAGATGAAAAAAACCCTGAAAGATCACATATCTTTTTGATATATGCTCTTTTTTATCCACTTTATAAGAAGTATTTAAAACTAGTGTCTTCATTTAAACTATGAGGTACCATGTTATAACCATATAATAACCTAGTAATATAATAAGCATATAATACCCTATATTATAACCATATAATAACCTAGTGATATTATACCCTAGTAATATAATAACAATATAATACCCATATACTATAATAACCTAGTAATATAATAACAATGAAATGTAGTGGCTGGATAGTTTAATGGTTAAAGGCACCGCCTTTGACATGGGAGACCAGAGTTTGAATCCTGGCTAGGGGCAGTTATACAAGTGTTCGGATTATTATAATACCCTAGTAATATTATATTACTAGGTTATTATATGACTAGGGTATTATATGGCTATTATGTTACTAGGCTATTATATGGTTATTATATTACTAGGGTATTATATGGTTATAATATAGGGTATTATATAGGGTATCAGTTTTAGATCAGCTGAATAGCAGATCATATTAGATGGGGTGGCTTGTTTTAATCATCTGGTGTTGTTTCTTTGGTAATAATGTTATTTTAGGGTATAGATCTCCTTTATGCTAATTTGTAGCTGTAGAAATCCTAGGGGGGGATTTCTGTTGCGAACAGACAGCATTTTTAGTGCTGCTATTATATGAAGTCATTTTAGCTTGATGCAGTTAGCTGGTGGGTCTGAAGGTTAGGGTATCGCTATTTTGCAATACTGCACCTTTAATAAGCATTATCATGATTGCAAGTTAATGATATCGCTTGTAAATTAACAAACACTCAAACAATACCATTGTGGTATTTTACTATTGCATGTTATTCTACGAACTTTCATTTGTGAACGTGGCACCGCAATTGTACAATTTCGATTGCGCTACCACAATTTAGTGCTGGGCCTTATTGTAACATCAGTCCAAAAAATAAAAAAGATAGATGCTTCTAAAGTGTCTCTGGAATGCTACGTCTCTTAGAGAAGTTAGCTACTTCTAAAGTGTCTCTGGAACTACATGTCTCTTAAGAGAAGTTAGCTGCTTCTAATTCCCTCTGGAACTCCATGTCTCTTAAGAGAAGTTAGCTGCTTCTCTAAAGTCCCTCTGGAACTCCATGTCTCTTAGAGAAGTTAGCTACTTCTAAAGTGTCTCTGAACTTACATGTCTCTAAGAGAAAGTGTTAGCTGCTGTCGAAGAGTCCCTCTGGAACTCCATGTCTCTTAGAGAAGTTAGCTGCTTCTAAAGTATCTCTGGAATTCCACGTCTCTTAGAGAAGTTAGCTGCTTCTAAAGTGTCTCTGGAACTCCACGTCTCGTAGAGAAAGATGCCACTAAAGTGTCCATTTCTCCATTTCTCTTAAAGAAGATAGATGCTTGTGTTGTCTTCATTAAGTTATGTTATGTTCATTTATGTGTTTCTCTCTTGCTCCCCCTGCTGGTTTGTTCAAATATTTATCTCTGTCTGTTATTGATGATGTCATATCAGAGTACCCTTAGGAAGTAGGGTAATTCACTATGTTGGAAGTTACATTTGTAAATGTTGTTCCATCTAAATCCATCTGTACTCTAATTAAGTCAATCCAAGCATCACTGGTATGTAAATGCTATTATTATGTTCCTTAGTGTTATGGGAATGTATATTTGTTATACTATTGTATTTGGTTATGTATCTGTGATATAAAGGAATAATTATTGCATGATGTCCATAATCACATAAAGACTTTAGACACTGTATGTTTGTAAATGATGGTTGCATTATATAACTGCAGTATTTAGTTCTAATCTATTATTGTAATATTGTTATTTTACAGTTTTACCGTTTCTCAGTTATATACATTAAAGTAAATGGAACTTACACGGTGTGGTGATTGGGAGATGAGATAACTAATTTTTGAACAATAAGTTGGACAGAACAATAAAACCGCGCCTTTAACGGACACAGCCCTCGATTGGAGTAAGGCGGAGGTTGATGCAACATCACAGTGCAACAACAGCCTTGCAGCTTACAGTGACAAAGGTACAGACACACCTTAAAGCAATATACAAGGTGTCTGAATATTCACTAAAGACGAGATCTACAGCATCATGCTCAACCAGATGCTCGTTCCGCTCCCTTACTTTAGAAGCAGCAGTAATAGCCAGAGCCGAAGTTGAGACTGCTAAAGCACAATTAGCATTTGCTGAACAGGAAGCAGAGATTAAGATAAAAAGGGCACGCTTAGAAGCTTTTCTAGAAGTTCTCAACTTTAAAGAAGTCCGTTGCAGCAGCAAAGGCAAAAGCAGATTATTAGACGCCGCAAAAGATATCGACGATGATACCACTGAGAAACTTAATATTCAGACTGACACAGAGTTCCAAACTGCTATCCAGCGTACCAGAGAATATGTCCAAAAACATGCACAGTTAATTGGTCAATTGGACACAGACTGTTATATTTCATATTGTTCAGATAGCCTTGTGGAATGAAAGGGTTAACATCCACTCAGGGTTTGGGCTGGGAACAGCTGACAGTTGGGAACTGACCATAAATTGCAGGTACCCCCAGCCAAGTATATTCATGTGAGGTGGATACCCAAGCACAGACAAACAGATACCATTGTCCCAACTGGATCTTCAAAGAGAGCAATAGAAGACCAGAGGGTAAATACCTGTGAAGGGTAATCAGCTGGACTATACAACCTTGGATATACATGTGAAAAGGATGTGCCCTGGATAGCTTTCTCCACCCAGAAAGCAGCAAAACTGGTTTTAGGTCAGCCTTTATGCCATCCTTTGGAGACACCCTAGTGGCAATATACTACTGCCACCTACAGGATAATATGACCGACTTGATTGGCTGGGACTTTCTTCAGGGTGTGACTATCCTTAAGTAGAGGTGGAGTTTGGGTTATGAATGAAAGTGAATGTGTACATAAGAGTTCCCCAAAAAGGCCTCAAAAAGTTTACTCTTTGTAACCTCCTATCAGCTAGACACTATACAATCTTGAAAAATATTTAGGCCTTAAGCTTCCTTGTAACAAGTTAGTCAGATACTCATTGTGTCAGGTCCAACATTTGGCACCCCAGATAAATATCACCCACAATCACCCTTGGTGACTGAAGTACCCATTGATTTATAGGAAAAAAACAGACATCCCTGAGAATAGAGTGGGTAGAAAAGGATCCCTTTCCCTCACGTTCTTCAATAGGGGATCCCTTTAGGCCTGGATCGGATCTGTATTGGATCAGTTTGTGTGGAAATACGCGGCATTACGAGGCATTAAAAAGTAAGCAGTCTAGCATAAAGGGTAACCTTAGTATGTTTGTTAGAATAAAGGACATTGCTGAACAGAAGGAATTGCAGTGGTTTAATGAAAGAAGGCAGAATAGAGGACATGGAAAAGTATGAGAAGTCTCTTACTGTAGCTGCTACTAGTTCAGCTGAATGTGAATTTGAATGTGAGGAACTAAGGGAAGAAGTAGAGAGATTAAATAATAAAAACTGTGAATTGGAGGAAAAGATTGACCATTGGAAAGGAAAATGTATATTTAGAGAATATCATATATCCTCATTAGAAAAGAACGAATTACAGAATGAAGGACTAATTGTGTCCCTTACAAAATAGCTGCAAATTGCAAATGCTCAGTTTAGTGAAAAGGAGAGATGTATTAATATTTTAATATTACAAAAGGGAACTCAGAAGCAGAGTGAGTTTGTTCCTGTCTGTACCCTGTCTGCTGAGGAGGAAAGGGATGGGGTAATTAGAACAGAAAGGTGTCCATCTTCGTTTACTCCTCAGACAGAATGGAACAGGAACATACCAACTAGTGTAGAAATATCAAATAATTACCATGCACCCCTTACTATACAGGATTGTACTAATCTTTGTCAGATTTTAGGGAAATTTGATACCTCTGCATCACACTTAACTCTCTCTTATAAATTTGAAGCTGTGGTCTCACAGTATAATCTTGGCAACAAGGATGCCTGTTATTTGCTAAAAGCCTGGCTACCTAGTCAGTTGGCTGCTAAACTTAAAGCTCCAGTTAGTACACAGCATCAGCCGACCTCAATGGAAATTGGGGAAATTCAGCTGACAGACTGAGAGAATTAGTGTATTTTGGGTGAAAGGGATGTAAGAGGTACCAATGACCTAGAAAATATTAAACTGAGATGGGGTGATGATCCAGTACTGTTTTGTAATGAATATCTGATGTTGTATAGAATGACCTATAACTGTCCTGACATGTCTCCTGATGGTAGTGCATTTTTATATTCAATGGCAAATAAATGTACATTTATAGACTCTGCCACGAAAATTGTACTTAGAAATGCTAATTCCTATCAGATATTTGTTAACACCCTAAAGGACTGGATTCAAGAATCATGTCATGGCAAAAATATCCAACAAAATTTTTCTGCTGGATAGCTTTCTCCACCCAGAAAGCAGTAAAACTGGTTTTAGGTCAGCCTTTATGCCATCCTTTGGAGACACCCTAGTGGCAATATACTACTGCCACCTACAGGATAATATGACCAACTTGATTGGCTGGGACTTTCTTCAGGGTGTGACTATCCTTAAGTAGAGGTGGAGTTTGGGTTATAATTGAGAGTGAATGTGTACACGTGTTTAATAAATCTTTAAAAACCTTTGGGCCTCAAGCTTCTTTGAAACAAGTTAGTCAGATACTCATTTTATCAGGTCCAACTCAGATCTAGAAACCGGAAAGAAACTCCAACACAATGATATAGTCTTGCCACCACATCAAAGCATCACTATGCCTATACATAATTTTCCGCAACAATGTATTACTTACCAAGAGACTTCAACTGTTACAAACCCACCACTATATGACTTTCTTTCAAGAAGCCATGGTGATTATAAAAAATCCTTGTCACCCGTTATTGACAATACCACAATTACAAACAAGCAATCTGATACAGTATGGTATCAAATTGAGGATTACGATAGACACAATTATTCCCTAGCTTCACAATTATTAAACCAATATCCTACAAAAGGAGTTTATGCTGGCCCATTAGTTGAAAATATTGTGCCTTAAGCTAACCCCTACCTAGAACAACCAGCTCACAACCAAGATACACCAGATTTGGTGAGATATATGGCTCGACACGAACTTGTCACTACAGGCCTTGTCCAGTTTGATGATCAACCAGAGAATTATAGAGCTTGGCGAGCCTCATTCAAGAACACTGTAGCAGGTCTTAAACTCTCATATAAGGAAGAAATGGACCTTCTAGTAAAATGGCTGAGCCTTGAGTCGAGTAAACAAGTAAGATGCCTACGGTCAGTACATGTTAATGACACTAGAAAGGGATTGCAGATGGTATGGCAAAGGCTTGAGGGGTGCTATGGGGCTCCAGAGGTCATTGAGGAGTCACTATGGAAAAGAGTTGACAACTTTGGCAAAATCTCCCCCAAGTATCATCAAAGGCTTAGAGACCTAGGTGACCTGTTAATGGAAATCCAAGCTTCAAAAGACGAAGGGGACTTTCCTAGCTTATCCTTTCTTGACACAGCTTGAGGTATAAACAACATTGTTCAAAAACTGCTGTTTTCTTTGCAAGAGAAATGGATGACTCAGGTGTCTAGATATAAAGAACTGCATAATGTACTTTTTCCACCATTTGCTTTCTTTGTGAGTTTTGTCACCCAACAGGCAAAAATGTGCAATGACCCTGGGTTTATTATAAGTTATCAAACTACGGACATCCACAAAAATGAGAGACTCTATTACAAGAATGCCACTCACAAAACACCAGTCGTAGTGCGCAAGACAAAGATCTCTCCAAATGCATCATCTCTAACAAGCTTTACAGATTCTGATCCTATGGACATAATGCTCCATACACAACAAACCCCATCCTTTGTATAAATGCAGAGGCTTCAGGGAAAAACCCTTTGACGAAAGAAAATACTTTTGAAAGCGAAATAGTATCTGCTACCATTCCTGCCTGTCTACGTTACATCTTGCAAAAGACTGTGATAAGACTATTAGCTGTGCAGAGTGTAACAGTGAGAAGCATGTTTCTGCCTTGCATCCTGGTTCTGCACCATGGACTGTGAAACCTCAAGTGCAGAGCAAGCATAGCGGGGAGGAAGGGAACAGTAGGACAGGTACTTTTGTAAAATCAATGTGTACTGAGCTATTTGGAGGAGACCTAAAAGGGAGGTCATGTTCAAAAATATATTTAGTCAGGGTTTACCCTACAAGACAGAAGCAAAAGGCAATCAAGCTTTACGCTATCTTAGATGATCAAAGAAATAGGTCCTTGGTTAGGGAGGAGTTTTTTGATCTCTTTGGTTTAACAGACAATCAATACCCTTATTCTCTCAAGACCTGTGCAGGGGTTACAAATATGACAGGAAGAAAAGCATATAAGTTTCAATTAGAGTCCCTAGATGGACAAGTCACTGTTACATTACCAACACTTATAGAGTGTAATGAGATCCCAGATGACCGAACGGAGATCCCAACCCCTGAGATTGCTCTCCATTACAAACATTTAATGTCAATAGCTAGTCAGATACCTAGATTGAAATGCCCCAATCCTCATGTTATTAAGTAGAGATGACATTAGAATACACAAAGTAAGAGACCAGATTAGTGGACCACATGACTCTCCTTTTGCAACTACTTTGACCAGGCCTCTGGGAAGTGTGTACTCCTGGTGAGTCATGAGTTCAAGTACTTAAACCTGGAGAGTCAGTCCCAAGAAAGCAGACGAAAGAGCAGCAGGGATATTTATCTCATAAAAGGCAGGTACTGTTATAAAGATAAAGTTTGAGAATTATGTCTCTTACGAAGGTAAAAAGTTACTAAAGGTTAAAAGTCAGGACCCAGCAGAATAAAGCAAACTGTGCCGTGGTTGCTGGGCTTAAAATAATTTGGTTAGAACCATAGAAATAAAACTCATTAAAGATGGGAGTTCTGGGTTGTTTCTTAGACCAGCGACTGAAGTTATTATACTTTTACCTACTGAGGAACAAACATTAAAATAGGTTGATAAATTGTGGTATCTATTTTGATACCAGACAGGGAGTGTGTTGTCTTCATTAAGTTATGTTAATTTATGTATTTCTCTCTTGCTCCCCCTGCTGGTTTGTTCAAATATTTATCTCTGTCTGTTATTGATGATGTCATATCAGAGTACTCTTCAGAAGTAGGGTAATTCACTGTGGAGGAAGTTACATTTGTACATGTTGTTCCATCTAAGTCCATCTGTACTCTAATTAAGCCAATCCAAGCATCGCTGGTAAGTAAATGCTATTATTATGTTCCTTAGTGTTACGGGAATGTGTATTTGTTATACTATTGTATTTGGTTATGTATCTGTGAAATAAAGAAATAATTATTGCATGATATCCATAATCACAAATACTTTAGACACTGTATGTTTGTACAAGATGGTTGCATTATATAACTGCAGTATTTAGTTCTAATCTATTATTGTAATATTGTTATTTTAGAGTTTTACTTTCTCTCAGTAATATACATTAAACAAGTAAATGAAACTTACATGGTGTGGTGATTGGGAGATGAGTTAACTGCCTGTCAAATTGTTTTGAACAATGCTTCTAAAGTGTCTCTGGAACTCCATGTCTCTTAGAAAAGCTAGCAACTTCTAAAGTGTCTCTGGAACTCCACGTCTCTTAGAGAATTTAGCTACTTCTAAAGTGTCTCTGGAACTCCACGTCTCTTAGAGAATTTAGCTGCTTCTAAAGTGTCTCTGGAACTCCACATCTCTTAGAGAAGTTAGCTACTTCTAAAGTGTCTCTGGAACTCCACGTCTCTTAGAGAATTTCGCTGCTTCTAAAGTGCCCTCTGGAACTCCACATCTCTTAGAGAAGTTGCTGCTTCTAAAGTGTCCTCTGGACTCCACATCTCTTAGAGAAGTTAGCTGCTTCTAAAGTGTCTCTGGAACTCCACATCTCTTAGAGAATTTAGCTGCTTCTAAAGTGCCTCTGGAACTCCACATCTCTTAGAGAAGTTGGCTGCTTCTAAAGTGTCTCTGGAACTCCACGTCTCTTAGAGAATTTAGCTGCTTCTAAAGTGCCTCTGGAACTCCACATCTCTTAGAGAAGTTGGCTGCTTCTAAAGTGCCTCTGGAACTCCACATCTCTTAGAGAAGTTAGCTGCTTCTAAATTGCTCGGAAATCAACATCTCTTAGAGAGTTAGCTCTTCTAAAGTGTCTCTGGAACTCCACGTCTCTTAGAGAATTTAGCTGCTTCTAAAGTGTCTCTGGAGCTCCACATCTCTTAGAGAAGATAAGTGTTTCTAAAGAGTCTCTGGAACTCCACATCTCTTTGATTATGTATTCTTTTTTGAAGAGATGTTGGGATTGGAGTCAACTTGAATAATAAACAAGTCTTTTAACCTTGAAGTTAAGTACAGATTTTAGTGGGTGGACATGCCCTTTAAATTTAGATTGGGTGGACATGCCCTTTAAATTCAAGAAACTAAAAAAATCTTTCAACTACTTCACCCCTTTTACAGTAAAGGTGAGCATACGTATTCTTCCGATTGTATTTGCGATTGTCCAAAAATGGAAAAAACGATAGAAAGAACCTATTGAATATCCCCACCTTGCACCGGTGATATTCTGCAGATTTCAGCTTGAAAACTATGGAAGGTCAGGTTCTGGTAGATGGGGTCAATCAGGTTTTTTTCGATAGACAGATCGATATCACAGATCGGTCTATCAAAAATATGGAAAGAAAATGTCTTTTCGATAATCCGAATATTAATGCCGTGTATGACTACCTCAAATATATATATGCCTTTAATTTTAAAAGATGTAATTTTGGAAGTTTTACCAGTTAAGAAGGCTTGATTTCTAAATTATTTTTTTTCTTTGATTTAATATTTATCTCTGGAATAAATCCTTCCAGCTCTATATCCACCCTGCCCCCTACTCCAGCCCAGCCCCCATGTGACTCATTTGTAACCTATTTGTTCCTGTCATTTTCCAAGTTAGGGTTAAATGAAAGCCTGCAGTATTTTCTTTATAATGAGCCGACAATCACATCTCTGGCTTCACCCTGTGAGAAATGATAGAGAGGTGAATGTTCAAACTTCATGCTTCCAGTAGGTTGAGTGAGATCACCTTACCTCTGCTAGCCCCTCTGCCCCGGTGGAGATTGCATGCTCAGTAAAGACTTAATGCTGGGGAAAACAGTAAGTACCTGGGGGGAAAATTGACAGTTGAGAAGGACAGTTGACTATGAAGTACAGGTAATAACAGATGTCCTTTGAAGATGTTAAGGGCACCCAGGGGCATATTTACACACCAGGAGCCTGTAGGCACAAAAAGTCTGGTGGCCTTGGTGCCCTGCCCCTAAGCACAGATTACACTCCCTAAGCCAGGCATCCCACACCCCTCCCGGATCCTCCAGGAGTCTCCTGCAAATTGGGGTGGTCTCCTGTGCTCCCGCGAGACCACCCCAATCTAAATTTCCTCCCCATTACTCCCTCTTTTTTGCGGCCCCGACCCCGGACCAAACACATCATGCCCCGCAACGCCCATAACCCCACCCCCTCATGTGCATGCTCCACCCACAGTGTGATGTCAGTGACATCACGCAGCATCAGCACACCCCCTCTGCATGCCCCCTCTCCCACCCTGCCCAGAAGCACAAATTTGCAGGGTGGGATGTCTGCTAAGCCACAACTGTTTTCAGGGGAGAACTGGCCCAGTAGGCTGGTCTCCAATTAAAGATTTGGGCTGCCACAGAAGCTATTAGTAAGTTATGTGCTTAAACGGCACAATGCATGCCTTTTGCAATGGCACTGACTAATGACCTCCAGATCATTACCCAATGTTATCACCCCTCCAAATTATTACACAGTGTTTTCAGCCCTCCAGATCATTATCCAGTGTTATCAGCCCTCCAGTTGATTACTCAGTATTGTCCACCCTCCAGATCATTAGCCAGTGTAATCAGCTCTCTAGTCAGTCAGCCCTCCAGTTTATTAGATTGTTAGTTATCTTAACCACACCATACACTTGAAAATGTTGCAGAGAACCATGTAAAATGAGAATAGTAGTCTTAAAAATGGGCATAACAAACAAAGTGGGTGTGACCAAACATTTTGTGATCTACCGTGAAAGGGCCACTTGGTTGTATTTGCCCCCCAGGCCAAAAGGTCCCAGTCCTCCCCTGCCTGTGTTTTCTTTTTTAGAACAAAAAATAGACAATAAATGGACCCCTCTGACCACAGGCGCCCATTTTCACAAGCCTAATGGTAAATCCGGGCCTGAGGGCACCTACTGTACACACAAACCTTTGAGATCTTACATAAAGTTAAAAAAAGGCCTCTATTTCTTGTTTTATATTAACAGTGCTAAATCTATAACACAACACACTTTACAATCCATTTATCCTAAGTGCTCCATATCACACTGTATGGCTTGTGCATAGTTCTGTTTATTACATAAAGTTGGAAGTTGTCTGATTCAGTTCCTGAAGACAAATATATATATATTAAAAAAAAAAGCTATGGACAATGCCTTTGTCTAGATTTTGTCCTCTAAATTACCCTAATTTTCACAACGGCTGGTTGTTATGGTCTGGCAACCTAATTGGATTCCATTTTGTTCCTTTGGCAGATGAGTTGAACAACTAGCCTGGAACATATGTAACTGTATGTAGCGTGCAATGGCGATTAATATTTTGTTGCCTTTGCGAATATAGATGTCCACATATTACTGCACAAATTTATGAAGAGCTTGTCAAGCTGTCAGAGGAGGCAGAAACCTTAGGAAGAGGGACCAGTGGAGTTTTTGTTGAATGTCTTGGATAAGTAATGCCAACTTAGGGTTTGGTCCTGGTATATGTGTAGTATATTATGTAGTATAGTATGAGGATGTCATGTTGGTGCACATGCCCCTAAACGGTTTATACTTTTCCTGCAATGTTGCACCTACTGTATGTCTTCTTACCAGTTACAGGAGGAAATTCTTGATTACCTTCTCACTTGCCTATGGCCTAGATGGTGGTCCTGAACTAAACTGTTATTGGTGTGCTAAAGGATAAGAAATAAAGACTTGGTTCATAAAACCCAAAACTAGAAAGATATAAATCTAAAACAAGATCTAATTAAGATAAAAATAGAAACTGAAATGTGTGCTTCTTCTGCTGCCTTGGAGGGAGTTGCTGATAATCCCTCCTCTTGCCTTTTTACAGTAATGGATTGTGCTGTGATCTTCAGCATCTCATGAAAAGAGCCTGGAACATATCTACTGGTCTAACTCCCTGTCATCTGCCAAGCAGATCAGCCACATCCTCCGAATGAAACATTCTGTGGATTGGAATAACATAATAATTTAATGGGTGCAATTACTTCCATGGCATAGCTTTATCTGGAATGTAATTGTTTGTTATCTGACTATCATATACATAGCCACAGGGGGAAAATATACCTACAAGTATAGAGAGATTTTAGCTGATTGCCTGTGGCATTTTATTCTCAAGATCCATCCCATGGAACTCTGTTGTACTATGGAGCTGCTGTTAAACCTCACATTTCTTTGTGTTGTTGGATCTGTCAAGTGTATAAGACATGGAAGTGAGTGTGGGGTAAGTTATTATAAAAGGACAATTATTTTACTCTCTCTCTATATGAATAACAGGCCATTGGTTTATTGCAGGGAAAGATTAGATATATTTATGTTTGGTATATTAGATGATGAAACAGTTTAATATTTGTAATTTCTTGATATTATTGACAAATGTCCCTTGCTGTTATACCCTTCCCTGGTTAGAATAGATTATAATTCTTAGCAGCTAATTGAAATGGAAATCGTTCTATCAAGACTGTCATTGCATTCTGCCACTGTCTATCAAACACATCTGGGTCAGGGGTAAAATCCCCCCCCCGTATTTCCTTTTGTAAATAAGTAACTGCACAGAGATGCAGAATGGAAAGATTTATAAAACATTAGAACAATCAGTCAATGGATTTTATTTGCAATTCAATCTAATCAAATGATATATTTCTATTGAGTAAATAATTGACTTTTAGAAAATTCAGTAGAAAACATTGGTTAAAATACTTTGTGAAATGTATGGGCAGGCAAGGCAAGGGTTAAGTACTAACGTTCAGTGGCCCTGATTGCCTTTAATTAGTTAAAGATTAAGATTGTGTCTCTATTCATTAATAAATGGTTTAATGTGTGCACTGAAATGCTTGATCTTAATCACCACAATACTCTGTAGTTTAATAAAATCCTTACCTTACATTTCTGCTCCAAATGGTTCTCCTGCTATGCCCCTCCAAAGTCCAGGAAACTGCAGTGTAGGATCTGTCCTGTTTCATCTGTCCTGCTCCTGTGTCTGCCTCCACCTCGACAAGGTTTGAGGCATGTGCAGGAGAGCCCTCCCCCTCCCTCTTCCACCCGCTTTGGTCTCCCTCCCCCTAGCGTAAATCCGTTTTTATATAATATAGTTCATGTTCCCCCAGACCCAACCGCTATAATTATATCATCAGAAAGTACCCCGATCATTACTTACCTTACCTCTCTCCTTCGCCAATGTGGGCAGCCGCGTCCGTGATTAGCTGCCTCTCAGCCAATCACAGACACGGCTGCCAGTCCCACCTCCTGCTTGCAGTTCCGTGCAAGCAGAGGGCCAGGCAGTGAGGCGAAGGAGAGAGGTAAGGTAAGTAATGATCGGGGGACTTTCTGATGATATAATTATAGCGGTTGGGGTTGAGGGAACATGAACTATATTATATAAAAACTTTTTATAAAGGGTGGACATGCCCTTTAATAATAAATAATGGAATCCGCTGTGAGAAGTCAGAGTTAATTGTTTCATGAATCCATGATCGTATTGTAGTGCTCTAAAACATTTTTCTTCTGTAAAACATGCAAATTATATACAGACCTTGCTATATACTGTAAACTATTTCATTATAAATTCACCATGCACTTTAGCACTGCGGAAAATCAATGCTTTCACGGTTTAATGGTATGTGAGCTGTAATCCCAGCTCTGAAGTAACTGCTTATTGCCATGCATGAGCTTGAAAACATTAATGGATCATTTCCCTAGTTACCGTATATACTCGAGTATAAACCGAGATTTTTAGGTCTAAAAAAAGACCTTAAAAATCTGTCCTCGGTTTATACTCGGGTCATACACAAAATAGACCCGAAAAATCTGTTTAAAAAATACCCCTCAAAGTTTTACCTCACATCTACCGACACTGCACTGTAACTTCCAGCAAGGAGACATGTACCGGTATTTACAAAAAGGAGACCAGGAGCGTGTAGGAGTGGAGACCGGAGCAGTCTGAAGCAACGGAGAGAGCAGAGGCGTAGGCACGTTGGACACGCAAGTTACGCACGCATGTTACACACGCTCTGATGTACCGGTAAGCAAAGCGTGCGTAACTTGCGTGTCCAACGTGCCTGCGCCTCTGCTCTCTCCGTTGCTTCAGACTGCTCCGGTCTCCACTCCTGTCTAATGCGTGAATGATGCTGTGGATGCGTGCGAATGTTGTTTTAAGTGCGTGAATGGTGTTGCGGATGCGTGCGAATGTCGTTCTAAGTGCGTGAATGATGCTGCGGATGCGTGGCGAATGTCGTTTTAAAGTGCTTAACTGTTTTGGGACCACACGTTCCCCTTTATTGGTTGCATTTTTGGCCATAGTTGCCTGGAACTATAGTAATGTGAATGCTTCCACAGATTTCTTTTATTACATATGGTATACTTTTCCAATATGTCCGTCCTATGGAGCTTTCAGATTCAGAATTTCCGTATTTTCAAAAATTCTCAAAAGTATGGAGTTACTTTTGAAGGTTAACCAAACTACTTTCGAAAGTATGATCTGAAACTATTTTTTAAAGGTAATGTAAACTGAGGCAAATAATTTTTAACTAATCACACAGTATTAATGATTAATTACCAACAATCTTATATGCTTTTTTTCCTCTGACCTTCCTATCCTTTGTTTTTTTTAGCTCTGGGAGTTTTACTTTTTAAAGAGGTGGGGCACAGCTAGTCAGTAAAGAACTTAAATCACCCAGCCCCCCCCCCCCCCCCCCCGGCACACACATGTAGAAACTATCTATTCTATAAAAGTAAAGCTTATTTCTCTATCACTGCATGGCTAATTGATTCAGCATTAAGATCAGGTAAAGGAATAAGCATTATCTGTTTCTCTGTGCTCTTTCTGTGCAGATAAACCCAATCATAAACCCAACCCTGCAGTTAGCTGCTATCTGTGTTAGTTAATTCCCAATGTAGCATTATACTTAAAGTCCCCCTCCCCCCCCCCACACACACACCTTCACACTCCTACAGTTAAAAGAAAACCTAACATAATTCAAGCAGTGATTACATCTCCCAGTGCTGTTACCTTCTTATTGCAAAGCAATTTTACTATACACAAAATCACTGGTTGAATGCTATTGGCTGTAGTGAGGCACATATCTTCACTGCACAAGCTCCACACTCTATCTGTGCCTCAGTTTTATGAGGGGTGGATACATAGAGAGGAGACATACAACACTAGGAGTGAGCTGAACAGGACATGAGGAGATCTAGTGACATGGAGCACTGAGAGCAAAAAGGGATCAAGTTCCTGGCAGCACTAAAAATATAGAAAAGGATAAAGGCAAGTCATTTTTTTCAGTTTAGTGTCCCTTTAAAGGACAACTCCACCTCATAAGAACTTCTTTAAAATGTGTTGATATATCATACTTTGTCCTATTATTCATTACTTATGCCTGCTATGCTTCTGGGGGCCTCATGGAAACTGAGCAATTTAGAAACCTTTACTGAGCCTGTACTGAGCCTGGCATGCTCAGAAGAGCAGACAGGGATTAACATTCAGTCATTGGCTGTGATGCCAACTGAATCCATAATTGACAGTTGTTAACTGGAAGAACCAGGAAGCAAGAAACAGGGAAAACAGGATTTCAGGTTAGACTTTTGATACCCTTGTATATTCAGTAACTCTCAAAAATAGCTTGCGTGTACCAGAAGTTCACTTTGGGTGATTTGTACATGTTCCCCTGACCATTTCCCAGGGGCCTCCATCATTGTAAGTTAGCATACTTTTACTACTTTTATCCGTTTTCTGATTATTATTTTTTTCTGAAAATGGAACAAAACTTGCTGGTTTTGAACATTTATATTAATAAGCCCCAAAGTTGCTTAAAAGAAACATCCTAGTATGTTTAGATTTGCGCTGGGTGTCTAGTCAGAGGCCAAAATGTTTGTATCCTTGAAACTGATCTTATCTCTGCCAGATCCCGGCTAAGCTATTTAACCTCCGTATCTGTAATATTATTTAAAGTAATAAACATCGGTTAGGGGAGAATTACCGTATATACTCAAGTATAAACCGACCCGAGTATAACCGAGGTACCTATTTTACAATAAAAATCGAGTAAATTGATTGACTCGAGTATAAACCGAGGGTAGGAAATATGACCACTAATTCAAATCTGTAATTAGCAAAAATGATTCCATGGCATTTCAGATGTGTGCCACCCAGCCACCCCCCTTTCCTCCCACCCACCTACTGCATAAAGTAGGTAGACTTAAGTCCACCCTAAACATAAGATTATATCCTCCTTACTAGAGGGCTGATACCATAATTATAGTAATAAATTTTAATAATTAAATAGAGTGCCACCCACACACCACCCCCTTCCCCCCCCCACCTACCTACCCACCCACCCACAAACCCATTGCATTACCGGTAGGTAATGATGTACCGTAGGTAAAGGCTGACTGAGACTGTTCTGTTCCATGACACTGCCGACACTGCACTGTAACTTCCAGCAAGGAGACATGTACCGGTATTTACAAAAGGAGACCAGGAGCATGTAGGAGTGGAGACCGGGCAGTCTGAAGCAACAGGAGAGCAGAGGCGCAGGCACGTTGGACACGCAGTTACGCACGCTTTGCTTACCGGTACATCAGAGCGTGTGTAACATGCGTGCGTAACTTGCGTGTCCAACGTGCCTACGCCTCTGCTCTCTCCGTTGCTTCAGACTGCTCCGGTCCCCACCCTACACGCTCCTGGTCTCCTTTTTGTAAATACCGGTACATGTCTCCTTGCTGGAAGTTACAGTGCAGTGTCGGTAGATGTGAGGTAAAACTTTGAGGGTATTTTTTAAACGATTTTTCGGGTCTATTTTGTGTATGACCCGAGTATAAACCGAGGACAGATTTTTAAGGTCTTTTTTTAGACCTAAAAATCTCGGTTTATACTACGTATAACGGTAACTAGGGAAATATCCATTATTTTTTCAAGCTCATGCATGGCAATAAGCAGTTTCTCAGAGCTGGGATTACAGCTCACATACCATTAAACCGTGAAAGCATTGATTTTCCGCAGTGCTAAAGTGCATGGTGAATTTATAATGAAATAGTTTACAGTATATAGCAAGGTCTGTATATATTTGCATGTTTTAACAGAAGAAAAATGTTTTAGAGCACTACAATACGATCATGGATTCATGAAACAATTAACTCTGACTTCTCACAGCGGATTCCATTTTTATTATTAAAGGGCATGTCCACCTTTATAAAAAGTTTTTATATAATATAGTTCATGTTCCCTCAACCCAACCGCTATAATTATATCATCAGAAAGTCCCCCGATCATTACTTACCTTACCTCTCTCCTTCGCCTCACTGCCTGCGCCCTCTGCTGCACGGAACTGCAAGCAGGAGGGGGACTGGCAGCCGTGTCTGTGATTGGCTGAGAGGCAGCTAATCACGGACGCGGCTGCCCACATTGGCGAAGGAGAGAGGTAAGGTAAGTAATGATCGGGGTATTTCTGATGATATAATTATAGCGGTTGGGTCTGGGGGAACCATGAACTATATTATATAAAACGGATTTACGAGGGGGAGGGAACCAAGCGGGTGGAAGAGGGAGGGGAGGCTCTCCTGCACATGCCTCAAACCTTGTCGAGGTGGAGGCAGACACAGGAGCGGACAGATGAAACAGGACAGATCCTACACTGCAGTTTCCTGGACTTGGAGGGGCATAGCAGGAGAACCATTTGGAGCAGAAATGTAAGGTAAGGATTTTATTAAACTACAGAGTATTGTGGTGATTAGATCAAGCATTTCAGTGCACACATTAAACCATTTATTAATGAATAGAGACACAATCTTAATCTTAAACTAATTAAAGGCAATCAGGCCACTGAACGTTAGTACTTAACCCTTGCCTTGCCTGCCCATACATTTCACAAATTTTAACCAATGTTTTCTACTGATTTTCTAAAAGTCAATTATTTACTCAATAGAAATATATCATTTGATTAGATTGAATTGCAAATAAAATCCATTGACTGATTGTTCTAATGTTTTTATAAATCTTTCCATTCTGCATCTCTGTGCAGTTACTTATTTACAAAAGGAAATACGGGGGGGGATTTTACCCCTGACCCAGATGTTTTGATAGACAGTGGCAGAATGCAATGACGTCTTGATAGAACGATTTCCATTTCAATTAGCTGCTAAAAATTATATCTATTCTAACCAGGGAAGGGTATAACAGCAAGGGACATTTGTCAAATATCAAGAAATTACAAATATTAAACTGTTTCATCATCTAATATACCAAACATAAATATATCTATCTATCTTCCCTGCATAAACCAATGGCCTGTTATTCATATAGAGAGAGTAAAATAATTGTCCTTTTATAATAACTTACCCCACACTCACTTCCATGTCTTTACACTTGACAGATCCAACACACAAAGAAATGTGAGGTTTAAACAGCAGCTCCATAGTACAACAGAGTTCCATGGGATGGATCTTGAGAATAAAATGCCACAGCACATCAGCTAAAATCTCTCTATACTGTAGGTATATTTTCCCCTGTGGCTATGTATATGATAGTCAGATAACAAACAATTACATTCCAGATAAAGCTATGCCATGGAAGTAATTGCACCCATAAATTATTATGTTATCCAATCCACGAATGTTTCATTCGGAGGATGTGGCTGATCTGCTGCAGATGACAGGGAGTTAGACCAGTAGATATGTTCCAGGCTCTTTTCATGAGATGCTGAAGATCACAGCACAATCCATTACTGTAAAAGGCAAGAGGAGGGATTATCAGCAAACTCCCTCCAAGGCAGCAGAAGAAGCACACATTTCATTTATCTGTGTTAGTTAATTCCCAATGTAGCATTATACTTAAAGTCCCCCTCCTCCCCCCCCCCACACACACACCTTCACACTCCTACAGTTAAAAGAAAACCTAACATAATTCAAGCAGTGATTACATCTCCCAGTGCTGTTACCTTCTTATTGCAAAGCAATTTTACTATAACACAAAATCACTGGTTGAATGCTATTGGCTGTAGTGAGGCACATATCTTCACTGCACAAGCTCCACACTCTATCTGTGCCTCAGTTTTATGAGGGGGTGGATACATAGAGAGGAGACATACATACTAACTAGGAGTGAGCTGAACAGGACATGAGGAGATCTAGTGACATGGAGCACTGAGAGCAAAAAGGGATCAAGTTCCTGGCAGCACTAAAAATATAGAAAAGGATAAAGGCAAGTCATTTTTTTCAGTTTAGTGTCCCTTTAAAGGACAACTCCACCCTCATAAGAACTTCTTTAAAATGTGTTGATATATCATACTTTGTCCTATTATTCATTACTTATGCCTGCTATGCTTCTGGGGGCCTCATGGAAACTGAGCAATTTAGAAACCTTTACTGAGCCTGTACTGAGCCTGGGCATGCTCAGAAGAGGCAGACAGGGGATTAACATTCAGTCATTGGCTGTGATGCCAACTGTAAAATCCATAATTGACAGTTGTTAACTGGAAGAACCAGGAAGCAGAAACAGGGAAAACAGGATTTCAGGTTAGACTTTTGATAACCCTTGTATATTCAGTAACTCTCAAAAATAGCTTGCGTGTACCAGAAGTTCACTTTGGGTGATTTGTACATGTTCCCCTGACCATTTCCCAGGTGCCTGAGCCATCTATTGTAAGTTAGCATACTTTTACTACTTTTATCCGTTTTCTGATTATTATTTTTTTTCTGAAAATGGAACAAAACTTGCTGGTTTTGAACATTTATATTAATAAGCCCCAAAGTTGCTTAAAAGAAACAATCCTAGTATGTTTAGATTTGCGCTGGGTGTCTAGTCAGAGGCCGAAAATGTTTGTATCCTTGAAACTGATCTTATCTCTGCCAGATCCCGGCTAAGCTATTTAACCTCCGTATCTGTAATATTATTTAAAGTAATAAACATCGGTTAGGGGAGAATTACCGTATATACTCAAGTATAAACCGACCCGAGTATAAACCGAGGTACCTATTTTTACAATAAAAATCGAGTAAAATTGATTGACTCGAGTATAAACCGAGGGTAGGAAATATGACCACTAATTCAAATCTGTAATTAGCAAAAATGATTCCATGGCATTTCAGATGTGTGCCACCCAGCCACCCCCCTTTCCTCCCACCCACCTACTGCATAAAGTAGGTAGACTTAAAAGTCCACCCTAAACATAAGATTATATCCTCCTTACTAGAGGGCTGATACCATAATTATAGTAATAAATTTTAATAATTAAATAGAGTGCCACCCACACCACCCCCCTTCCCCCCCCCACCTACCTACCCACCCACCCACAAACCCATTGCATTACCGGTAGGTAATGATGTACCGTAGGTAAAGGCTGACTGGGAGACTGTTCTGTTCCATGACACTGCCGACACTGCACTGTAACTTCCAGCAAGGAGACATGTACCGGTATTTACAAAAAGGAGACCAGGAGCATGTAGGAGTGGAGACCGGAGCAGTCTGAAGCAACGGAGAGAGCAGAGGCGCAGGCACGTTGGACACGCAAGTTACGCACGCTTTGCTTACCGGTACATCAGAGCGTGTGTAACATGCGTGCGTAACTTGCGTGTCCAACGTGCCTACGCCTCTGCTCTCTCCGTTGCTTCAGACTGCTCCGGTCTCCACTCCTACATGCCTCCTGGTCTCCTTTTTGTAAATACGGTACATGTCTCCTTGCTGGAAGTTACAGTGCAGTGTCGGCAGTGTCATGGAACAGAACAGTCTCCCAGTCAGCCTTTACCTACGGTACATCATTACCTACCGGTAATGCAATGGGTTTTGTGGGTGGGTGGGTAGGGTAGGTGGGGGGGGAAGGGGGGTGGTGGGTGGCACTCTATTTAATTATTAAATTTATTACTATAATTATGGTATCAGCCCTCTAGTAAGGAGGATATAATCTTATGTTTAGGGTGGACTTTTAAGCTACCTACTTTATGCAGTAGGTGGGTGGGGGAGGAAAGGGGGGGCTGGGTGGCACACATCTGAAATGCCATGGATCATTTTTGCTAATTACAGATTTGAATTAGTGGTCATATTTCCTACCCTCGGTTATACTCGAGTCAATCAATTTTACTCGATTTTTATTGTAAAAATAGGTACCTCGGTTTTACTCGGGTCGGTTTATACTTGAGTATACGGTAATTCTCCCCTAACCGATGTTTATTACTTTAAAATATTACAGATAAGGAGGTTAATAGCTTAGCGGGATCTGCAAGATAAGATCAGTTTCAAGGATACAACATTTTCGGCCTTGACGACACCCAGCGCAAATCTAAACATACTAGGATGTTTCTTTTAAGCAACTTTGGGGCTTATTAATATAAATGTTCAAAACCAGCAAGTTTTGTTCCATTTTCAGAAAAAAAATAATAATCCGAAAACGGATAAAAGTAGTAAAGTATGCTAACTTACAATAGATGGCTCAGGCACCTGGGAAATGGTCAGGGGAACATGTACAAATCACCAAGGAACTTCTGGTACACGCAAGCTATTTTTGAGAGTTACTGAATATACAAGGGTATCAAAAGTCTAACCTATAAACCTGTTTTCCCTGTTTCTGCCTGGTTTCTCCAGTTAACAACGTCAATTATGGATTTTACAGTGGCACACGCACAATGACTGAATGTAATCCGTCTGCCTCTCTGAGCATGCCCAGGCTCAGTACAGGCTCAGTAAAGGTTTCTAAATTGCTCAGTTTCCATGAGGCCCCCAGAAGCATAGCAGCGCATAGTAATGAATAATAGGACAAAGTATGATATATCAACATTTTAAAGAGTTCTTATGAGGGTGGAGTTGTCCTTTAAAGGGACACTAAACTGAAAAAAATGACTTGCCTTTATCCTTTCTATATTTTAGTGCTGCCAGGAACTTGTCCTTTTTGCCTCAGTGCTCCATGTCACTAGATCTCCTCATGTCCTGTTCAGCTCACTCCTAGTTAGTATGTATGTCTCCTCTCTATGTATCCACCCCCTCATAAAACTGAGGCACAGATAGAGTGTGGAGCTTGTGCAGTGAAGATATGTGCCTCACTACAGCCAATAGCATTCAACCAGTGATTTTGTGTTATAGTAAAATTGCTTTGCAATAAGAAGGTAACAGCACTGGGAGATGTAATCACTGCTTGAATTATGTTAGGTTTTCTTTAACTGTAGGAGTGTGAAGGTGTGTGTGTGGGGGGGGGGAGGGGACTTAAGTATAATGCTACATTGGGAATTAACTAACACAGATAGCAGCTAACTGCAGGGTTGGGTTATGATTGGGTTTATCTGCAAGAAAGAGCACAGAGAAACAGATAATGCTTATTCCTTTACCTGACTTAATGCTGAATCAATTAGCCATGCAGTGATAGAGAAATAAGCTTTACTTTTATAGAATAGATAGTTTCTACATGTAGTGTGCCGGGGGGGGGGGGGGGGGGCTGGGTGATTTATTAAGTTCTTTACTGACTAGCTGTGCCCCATCCTCTTAAAAAGTAAAACTCCCAGAGCTAAAAAAACAAAGGATAGGAAGGTCAGAGGGAAAAAAAGAATATTTAAGATTGTTGGTAATTAATTTAATACTGTGTGATTAGTTAAAAATATTGCCTCAGTTTACATTACCTTTAAAAAATAGTTTCAGATCATACTTTCGAAAGTAGTTTGGTTAACTTCAAAAGTAACTCCATACTTTTGAGAATTTTTGAAATACGGAAATTCTGAAATCTGAAAGCTCCATAGGACAGGACATATTGGAAAAGTATACCATATGTAAATAAGAAATCTGTGGAAGCATTCACATTACTTATAGTTCCAGGCAACTATGGCAAAAAATGCAACAATTAAAGGGGAACTGTGGTCCCAAAACAGTTTAGCACTTAAACGACATTCGCACGCATCCGCAGCATCATTACGCACTTAGAACGACATTCGCACGCATCCGCAACACATTCACGCACTTAAAACAACATTCGCACGCATCCACCCAATCATTCACGCAATTAGAACGACATTCGCACGCATCCGCAAACACCATTCACGCATTTAAAACGACATTGCACGCATCCACAGCATCATTCACGCAATTAGAACGACATTCGCACGCACCGCAACACCATTCACGCATTTAAAACGACATTCGCACGCATCCGCAGCATTATTCACGCACTTAAAACGACATTCGCACGCATGATGAGGGGGATGCGTGGCGAATGTCTTTTAAATGTGTGAATGGTGTTGCGGGTGCGTGCGCAGTCGTTTTAAGTGCGTGAAGGTGGTGTTGCGGATGCGTGCGAATGTCATTTTAAGTGCGTGAATGGTGTTGCGGATGCGTGCGAATGTCATTTTAAGTGCGTGAATGGTGTTGCGGATGCGTGCGAATGTCATTTTAAGTGCATGAATGGTGTTGCGGATGCGTGCGAATGTCGTTCTAAGTAAGTGAATGGTGTTGCGCATGCGTGCGAATGTAAAATAAAACTTGGCAACACATTCAACGACATTCGCATGCATCCGCAGCATAATTCACGCACTTAGAACGACATTCGCACACATCCGCAGCATCATACACACACTTAGAACGTCAGTCGCACGCATGATGCTGCGGATGCGTGCGAATGTCGTTCTAAGTGCGTGAATGGTGTGTGCGTTGCGTGCGAGGCGTTTTAGTGCGTGAATGGCGTTGCGGATGCATGTGACAGTCGTTCTAAGTGCGTGAATAATGCTGCGATGGTGCAAATGTCGTTCTAAGTGCGTGATGATGTGCGGATGCGTGCGAATGTCGTTCTAAGTGTGTGAATTGCTGCAGTGCGTGCGAATGTCGTTTTAAGAGCGTGAATTATGCTGCGGATGCATGCGAATGTCGTTGAATGTGTTGCCAAGTTTATTTACATTCGCACGTATCCGCACACCATTCACTTACTTAAAAGACATTCGCAGATCCGCAACACCATTCACGCATTAGACGACTTCGCACGCATCCGCAACACCATTCACGCACTTAGAGACGACATTCACACGCATCCGCAGCATCATTCATGCACTTAAAACGACATTCACAAGCATCCGCAACACCATTGACGACTTAAACGACATTAACAACAGCGTTTTATTACATATATAATAATTAAAAATTAATTAAATATTAAGTATTTTTACAACAAATTATTATTTTTTAACAATGTGTATATATACAAAAAAATTTCCATTCATAAAGGTAGTTTGTATTACCAATCCCGAAGGCGCGTCCGGCGATTGCACTGAAAAATGACTCATGCTCGCATCAGTCACAAGGCGCTCCCTCCTCTACTAGCCGCGCGCATAACAGGTTGGATTACTCCCCCTCTAACAGAGGTGTGCCTGTTCGCTAGGCCACACTCCGATCCCACCCCTGTAGTGCCGAGCGGCCAATAGAAAATGCTTGTGATGTCACCGCCATCAGGAAATTGCATGCTGGGATTGTAGTTTTTGGCAGAAACAGGAAGGGATGGAATCCAAGATGGCGCGCGCCGAGTATGGACTTTATATGGCGATTTTAAAGTATGTGTTTTTTGATTTTTTTACATTTAAAGCTTCAGAAAGCTTTGCAGGGGGTTAGGAATAATTAGACATGTTTGTGCAACTTACAAAAACGGGATAACAGTCCCCTTTAAAGGAGAATGAAACAAACTTTCAATAGGAAACTATTTGCCCAACAACCTTTTTAGCATTGAAGACTCCACTATCTGTCCTTAATTTTCTTCATGAGCTCACTTTAAGTTCTTCTTGTCTCAAAGTTGAAGCTGTCATTTCCTTCTCTGCGTTCCTACTGTATATGCTTTATTATATTTTCTGCATATATGTGATCATAACTCCCCACATCCTAACCCATCTAATGCATAATGCTAATGCAATAAATATATAAAGACAACTATACCGTAAAAATTTACTTTTGAAAATAAAAAGTACCTGGGGCAGGGAGGTAAGATTAGTTATTTCTACCTCCCAATATTGTTTTGTTCGGGAGCTACAGACATATAGTTTTCATCTGCCAGTTTAGGCCCTGGGCCTTCCTGTATTAAAGATAGTGCTGAGCATTCAGGAAGACTGACAGAAACGTTTTTCTTCATGCTGCCACTCCTCAAGAAAGGAATGGGAGTAGGAGAAAGTACCAATCCTTCCTCCCTGCCCTAGGTACTTTTTATTAACTGTTTTTGAAAAAGTTTATATGCAGTATAGTTCCTTTAAATCAAAAAATTGCAAATAGTAGAACCAACTGGGAGATGCATAGAGCTTCATTCACTAATTTCCACCATCCCAAAAGCCCTAGTTAGTGTTGCAGTGTAATGCTTTCTAGTCTCCTTGTCATCTGCAGCATATAAAATCATACATGTTCCTTGTTCTGCCGCCTGCCACCATTTTTTCCCCAACAGCTTCTGATCTGTTATCATATATCATATCTCCATATACAGACATACTTTAATTTCGGGAAGGCAAATTTTCCCAGGTTAAAAGTAGCTCTTCAGATGTCAACTGGGATAATTTATTAGGGTACTGAACAGAAGTGGACTGTGTTTAAGGGGATTTTAAGCAGTTCACATTTAAATTTATACCCTTGGAAATAAATGTAAAAAAATAAATCCGCGCCCCATGTGGCCGAATTCTGATGTAAGAGGCAAATGGAAAGGAAGAAAAAGGCATTTAAAACCTTTCAATAGAGGGAACGGAAAGGGTCTTTGAGGATTATAAAAACGTACAAGGAGTGTAAGAACTCAAACTACCGAGATACTCGAGTATAAGTGTAGGTTTTTAGGCTATAAAACTTAATACTCGAGTCACCACCTTTAGTCCAGTAATCTGCCGGATGCTTGCTTCACAATCAACTCCTCAGGTGGGTGGCATCACTACTCGGCGCCGGGATGAGACCGTCGAGGAGTAACGTCACCCACCAGAGGAGTTGATGTATATGCAAGTGGACGGCGGATTACTGGACTTAAGGCTTTAGAAGTGGATGCTGAGACCCAAGTCAGAGGCCAAGGGAAACGGACTTTATCTGCAATGGCAGCATGAGCCATATTTATGGTTCCAGATACCAGGAGCAGCTAGGTTCCAGGCACCAGGAGCAGCCTCATTACAGAAGGCAAGTCCACTGAACTGGAGGGGCTCTGGGGGAGGGGGGGGCTGCAGTGCTTGTCACTGCAGATGTTTGGAAACAACAACTCCAGCAAGTAAAGCATGATGGAGTTGTAGTTTCCAAACATCTGGAGTGGCAAGGATTTGGTGTTACTGTGTGTCATTACTCTCTGCTTAAAAGGAACTAATGCTTTAAAACTATACAGATCGGAGGATGTATTCTATTGTTTAAGATTGCTTCTGATTCTGTATTTCTGTTGTATTCAATTAGATCAACTGGACTTGAAGTTTGCTTCTTGAAGACGTTTTGCTAATCATCCGAATGGCTTTTAATTTTTTAATTCAGATGACTTGTACAAGAATCTGTGGCAATTATGTACCCGGAAATCCCAATTAGCATATCACAGCCAAGTGTTAAGGGCGTGATTGGATAGTGGCTAAGAGGTGTTATAGGAACGCCCAAAGTAAGGTGTAAAACAGCATTGTACCTGGCAGACGTTGGTGTCGAACCCCCCCACCTCTATTTAGGCTTGGTTTCTTTATTTTCACATAAATGGCCTCCTTAAACCTCTCTTGAACGTCCCGTTCCTTTGCCAATATGTTAACATTACAATCTTCAAGGTTGTGTCCTTTACCTTAAGATGCAGGTACACGGCTGAGTCCTGACCAGAGGAATTGACTCTTCTGTGCTGGGCCATACATTGATGCGTTGCTGTTTGGTCTCCCCCACATACAAATCAGGCATTCTTCACTGCACTGCACTGCGTATTGATGTTGCTTTTCTTGTGTTTCGGTATTGGGTCTTTCGGATGTACCAATTGTTGCCTCAGTGTGTTGTTCGGTTTCAAGCAGACAGGGATACATTTTTTTTTGAAATTCTTCTTAATTTTTGAGACCCCTGCTACAATGGGATGACTATGTTCTTTTTCCGTCTTGCTTTTCCCCTTCACGTTGGTATTCGTGTTCTTTCTTTCCTTCTGCTTCTTTTGACAAAGGCCAGTCTGGATATCCACAAGTTTTAAGGGCTCCTCTGGATGTTTCATTTCTTTAGTGCCTGCTCGTGTAGTGGGGATGTTCCAGCTCTGTGTTGCAGGGTTCTGATGACACCCAGCTTGTGATCTAAAGGTGGTGGGGAGTCAAACATCAAATACTGATCTGTATGTGTTGGTTTTCTGTAAACCTCTACTTCCAGTTACCATTTTTCACTTTACCAGCAGTCCAAGAAAGCCAGTTTGTTGTTTTGTAATCTTCCCTGTTAAATTTGATGTTTTGGTCTACCGCAATTGATGTGTTCTGTAAAGCTTGTAACTCCTTCTGGCAGATTTTAACCCAGGTGTCATCCACATATCTGAACCAGTGGCTGGGTGCTATGCCCTTAAAGGTATTAAGCGCTGTTTTTCTACCTCCTCCATGTAAAGGTTGGCCATTCGTATTGTTTAGAGGCTTTAGTTGCCCTTTAAATGGACAGCAGAATTCCCATACAGTAACATCCATACTGGATTTGGCTATTACGTGTGTGGAATTCTGCTGTCCATTTAAAGGGCAACTAAAGCATCAAAAACAATACAGAATCAGAAGCAGTGGTGGTCTCGAGTCAATCATATTTCAATCATATTCTTTTTTAATTTCAGGTAAAATAGGTACCTGACTTATACTCGGACGGACTTATATTCGAGTATATACGGTACTTAAAATTAATAATGAATTTAGGATAGCTGAACAAAGCATCACTAAGCCTAATTTTTTTTAAGTATATAATAGTAAGAAGATGAGGACTGAGAATGTGGCCCCTTAATTAATGGGGATAAGTTAATTACGGAGGATGGTGATAAGGCAAATTCTTGAATATTTTTTTTCCCCTCTGTATACACTATAGAAGATCCAAGTACAGATATAATTGCGTATAGTAGCAATAATGGTATAAAAGATTCAAGTGCACTTTGGTTAACCGAGGATATGGTACAGAAAGAACTAATAGGTTAATATTAATAAATCTCCTGGACCGGATAATAAATCCCTTGGGTTAGGGAGCTAAGTTCAGTTTATCTAGGCCATTGTTTCTTCTTTTGCAGATTCCCTCTTGTCCGGAGGTGTGCCTCTGGATTGGAAAAAGGCGATGTTATTCCAATATTCAAAAAGGGTAGTCGTTCAGAGACGGGTAATTACAGGCCTGTAAGTTTAACTTCAGTGGTGGGAAGATACTGGAAAGTTTAATAAGGGAACATGTCCTAGAGTATGTTTCAAGGAATGATATTATAAGTAGTAACCAGCATGGATTTAGGAGGAATAGATCTTGTCAAACTAACTTGCTTGGCTTTTATGAGGAAGTGAGAAGAAATTTAGACTCTGGCATAGCAGTAGATGTAGTTTACTTAGATTTTGCAAAGGCTTTTGATACAGCCCCCATGCGACTAATGTTAAGCTGAGGTCTGTGGTCGGGGAGGCACATTTGTACATGGATAGAATATTGGTTAATGAATAGAAGCAGAGAGTAGTTGTTAATGGGGCTCTCATTATGGATAAAGTGCCAAGTGGGGTGCCACAGAGTTCTGTGTTGGGGCCGCTTCTATTTAATCTATTTATTAATGATTTGGAGGTGGGTATTGTCAGCAAGGTTTCTGTGTTTGCTGACGACACAAAACTTTGTCGACCATTAAAAACTTCAGAGGATGTGCAATCGTTGCAAGGGGATCTAGATGATTATCAATTGGGCTGCTAAGTGGCAGATGAAATTCAATGTTGATAAATGTAAGGTGATGCATTTTGGACTAAAAATACTTGTGCTACTTATACTATAAATGGCTCTGTGTTAAGTGAATCCCTGTTGGAAAGGGATCTTGGAGTTTTGGTGGATAACAAACTTAAAGGTAGCAAGCAGTGCCAGGCGGCAACAGCCAGAGCAGCATGGTATTGTCTTGTATAAGAGAGGTATGGATTCAAGGGAGGAAAATGTAATTCTCCCTCTTTACAAAGCATGGTAAGGCCTCATCTGGAATATGCAGTGCAATTTTGGAATCCTGTGTACAAAAAGGACATCTTTGAAATGGAAAGGGTTCAGAGAAGGGCAACTAAATTAATAAGGGGATTGGGGGAGCTTGAATAGAAGAGAGACTGGAAAAGTTACAATATGTATGCTGGAAAAAAGGTGCTTGCGTGGGGATATGATTACTGTGTATAAATACATTAACGGGTCATAACAATAAACTATCTGGGGCATTGTTCATCAATAGAACATGTCAGAGGACACAAGGACATCCCTTAAGAATTGAAGAAAAAAGGTTTAGGCTTTAAGTTTGGAAAGGTGAGAACGGTAAAGCTATGGAACTGTCTTCCAGTGGACGTTGTATGCAGGTTGATTGGTCAGTTTAAAAAAAAAAGCTAAATGGTTTTGCAAACAAGGAATGTGGCAAGTTACTGGTATTGATAAATAAAGTAGAGTTGATCCAGGGAAATTTCCGATTGCCACTTGGAGACAGGAAGAATTTTTTCCCCTTCATAAATTTGTGTTTTTTTGCCTTTTTGGATCAACAGTTAGGCAGGAATGAGGATATTGCTAGATGGGTTGGACTGGAGGACATGTCTTTATTCAACCTCAAATACTATACTATACAACATATCCACCAACATACCCTCTTTATATCTAAACATATTAAAACAACATGGTGCAGAGGTAGTAGAAAAACGGGATGAACATGATCTTGCATAGATCTGTGTAATGCATTTCTCAATAGTGTACCTATTTAAAGGGGAATGTTGTCAGATTTACAAACAGGAGTTGTCTTGACCACGCTTCTATCTTTTGCGCATGTACGTCTATAATACAGAGTCCAACTCTAATCCGGGTGTTCTATTATTTACAGTTGGTGTGGAATAAGCGATCTCATCTAACTGTGATTAACAGATGAAGATGCAAGGTACATTCAATTTCGGGCTTAGTGTCCCTTTAACAACAAGAATAAGAGCTATATGAATATAGTCAAGTCCACAGTGTCTATAACATTTTTATTTAGATTTGCCAGTACCATGAATTTATAAGCCTAAAAACCCAGGCAAGGAGTCGGCTACAAATCAACCAACAAGTATTCATTGTCTCCCCTTTAAAAGTTGCTTGGTAGCATTCTTCGCTTTTATTGTGAAGAACATTTAAGGGGTTAATGCTAAGAGGTGCAAAAGTGAGCCTGTGTTATTAATTTGCAGTAGCCAATCAGATGTTAGCTTTTACTAGGTTATTGCAGTTAGTTAAAATCGATTGGCTTCCGCAGATAAATAGTTACAGGTAAACCTTTGTACCTTTATTGCATCAGGCCCTTATTCTCTCTATAGTGTAAAGTGTACACAGAGTCACAGATTTTAACTATTACCACACATATAAGGCTGATTACCTTCAGCGTATCTAATTAATCTATGCACAAAAAAATCATTCTATACATTAAGGTGAGGCCACTGCAACGCACAGAAATTGTGCACAAAATCGCGAGCTTTTATCGCAGCTTTATCGCACGTGATGTGTGTGTGATTCTTGTGCATTTTGCTTCTGTTTTTGCTACGATCTTATTTTTAGTCAACAGAAGTTCACATAGGACAGAACCATTCATGGTGTATGTGGCACAAGGATTGTTAAGCCCCAAATGCATCACATTGAATCTCATCTGTCACTCTGCTGCTTATTTTGATTATCTAGGTCTGCTTTTGCAATTGCACATTATTTCAAGTTTCCAAAGTTCTGCTTAACATAGTAATTGAGGTTGAATAAAGACATATATACATCAAGTCTGACCTTTCCACTATCTTTATAACCCTACACAAAATCATCAAAAAAGTTCATTTTTTTTTAAACCCCCAATCTGACACTGGTACACACACCTACTGACCTACCAATCAATTACTGTGGCAGCCATACTTTAAGGGAAACTAAAGTCAAATAAACATATTTTGATCACTAATATTTTTTTGGTGGGTTTTTTGAACCCCCAACCTGACCCGGTACACACACCTACTGACCTACCCCTCCATTTCTGTGGCAGCCATAATTAACCCTTTCACTGCCAGGAGAATTTATTTTTTTTTGCGTTAACTGCCAGAAGAATTTTCAGGATTTTGCCCTTAATCGCTTTAGACTAATTTTACAGTAGGAAACCTTGCAGTAAATCAGGAATATTATACATTGTTTTTTTCAGCACAAGTGTACTTTAACATGGTAACAGATTTTGTCATTTTCTGGAAATTTTACTGGAATTATGGGGTAAAATATGTAAAAAAATAAAAAAATTGCAAATTTTCCTGGATTTTTCCCATTTTACTTATAGTTATTTTAGGTTACACACAAAAATCTTACTGTTTCTAAGAGCTCTGCTCCCGAGTACAACAATACCAATTATATGTAGGTACCCAACTTTTCCTGTACAGGAGACCCCCCCAAACTAAAAACTGCACCTTCAAGAATATTACACCAAATTTAAATGTATAACCACTGACAGTTACATAGAATATCTTCCAAATTAACTAAAATACCCCACAAGTGAGATATTTTTAGAAACTACACACCCACAAGATTTTATGAGTGAGGTTAGTTTCGATCAAAATGCAGATACCCGGACGCAGCTATTCGTCCAATTGTAAGTTATTTTCTCACATTTTCCTTTTTTTCCTCAACTGTAAAATCAGAGACAAAATCCAATGTGAATTTCGCTAAAAACTGTGGAAGAAAGTTCAAACGCATCTCAAATATGAAAGCAACCCCCTCCGAATAAAAACGGTATGCCACATTCATGGGTGTACCCAGAGACATGGCTACCAACTAACCCAGAGCGTGACCAGTGCCAAATGTAAGTAGCAGCAAAAAAAAATTAGCCGTTTTGTATTTGAACAGTTGCAGTTTTTCACAAAACAACCCCCCAACTCAGAAATACCCCCACAAAACTATATATTCCTGAAATCTTACACCTCAACTATGTAACGCTGTAGTTCATTCATTAAACCATCAATGGTGTGGGCGCAGTTCTTCGTATGAAATTTGCACTTTTACCAGATTTCCAAAAAATAAACATCAAACAACATTCAAAAAGGTAGAAATCCTGCCAAAACCCATGGAATGTAAAAGAAGTTACAAATATCAATCTCCCAAATGTCTTGAATCAACAGGTATGCCATAGTTGTGGTACACATGCGGACGTGGGAAGCGAAAAAGCCACAAGTGGAGACAATGCACGGTGGCTCAGAACGGTGGAAAATATTTAGCCAACTCGAATTTGGACAGTCTGCAGTTTTTTCACAAAACCACCCCCGTAACTTGAAATAACCCCCACAAACTATATATTCCTGAAATTTACACACCCTTCAGCAGTAACATTTAGTTTTTTCATTCATACCATCAATGGTGTGGGCGCAGTTCTTCGTAGAAGTTCGCATTTGTCTGAAAAATTAACAAAAAACAACTTCAAAAGGTAGAAATCATACCAAAACCTCATGGAATGTAAAAAAAGTTACTAAATATCAATCTCCTAAGTCCTGAATCAAACGGTATGCCTATGTGTGGTTACACACACGGACGTGGAAGCCAAAAGCTACGAAGTAAACAATGCACAATGGCTCAGAAACAGCAAAAATATTCAGCCAAATCTGAATTTGAACAGTCTGCAATTTTCCCCACAAAAACAACCCCTACAAACCCTATATTTCTCAAATCCACACACCTTTATCTACGTAATTCTGTAGTTTCTTTATTTGTACCATCAATGGTGTGGGCGCAGTTCTTCGTAGAAGTTAGCAGTTTTAGCAGATTTCAAAGGTAGAAATCATGCCAAATCCCAAGTAATGTAAAAAAAAGTTACCCCACTAAATATTAATCTCCCACATGTTTGAATCAAACGGTATGCCCTATGTGTGGATGTCAACAGAGACGTGTCCACCAACTAGCTCAAATGGGAAGCACTGCACAAATGCAATTACAAGAAAAAATCAAAGTGCTCTGTAATTTGAACAGCCTACCCTTCTAAGGAAACAGTCCCGAAACATGGAAATTCCCCACAAACTATATTTTGGAATCTACACAACCTTCAGCTACGTTACGGTGCCATGCTTTCATACATACATGAAGAATTCCAGACCCAGTAATCCAAAGAACTCCATGTTTTTAGGAGGTTTTGTGAAAAATAAAGTAAGATGATTCAATGGTTGAAATCCTACCTGAACCCAATTGACAAGCAAAAAACCCACTAAATGTCAATCTCCCACATGTGCTGAATCAAACGGTATGCTATATGTGTGGGTGCACACAGAGACCTGGCCACCAACTAGCTCAAATGGGACGCATGCACAAATGCAATTACAAGAAAAAATCAAAGTGCTCTGTAATTTGAACAGCCTTTCCTTTTTCTAAGGAAACAGTCCCGAAACATGGAAATTCCCCCACAAACTATATATTTTTGGAATCTACATACCTTCAGCTACGTTACAGTGCCATGCTTTCATACTGTGAAGTTTAGAGGGGTCGCAGCCAGCGCGCAGTACACAGTTTTATAAAACGACAGTCCTTTTTATTTGCAGAGGTAACTTAAAGCTTTGTTCCAGCATAAAGGGAATAATTAAGAAGGCTTACATTAGCTTTGGAATCCTTTACATAAATAAAGTCCAGCTTAATTGCACAGTCCCACTTCGTAGGAAAACTAACAAATCAGATGTCATTGTGTAGTTTTCTTTTTCTCTCACAGTGCATTCAAACACCTTTGGGGCGAGGCTAGCAGCACGACCCAACCCTTCCTACACCACATCTCTCAGCATACTGCCCCAGCTGCTTCTGATATGCAAAAACTTTACAGAGCCCTCTCTGGTTCCAAAAAACCTGGTGTGTACTTGGGTGGAATGGGAAGGAGCCACCCCCCTCTTCCCTCCCATTCAAGAGTCCGGCCCCAAACAAAACAACAAAGGCAGCAACTAGCTTGCTGCCAAACACTACCGGATCTTCCCAGGTACACAAGAAGCTCTTAAAGGGACCAGAGACCAAATAATGGAGACACATATCTTCCCATCCAGTACTCAGCCGTGATGTCCCCCTACATATCCCCCCTCTGCCTTAACCCAAGAGGATGGTGGAGGCACTCTGAAACCCAGCGCCGCTCTACCATGACGCAACTTGAAAAAGTTGTCATGGCGGCATTGTACTGTCTGTGGTTTTGAAAAAAAGGCGGCGTTTTCCCCGGCCGCGAGCGGGACTCAGCAGCGCCGAAGAAAGGATAAGCGCCGGAAGCAAGCAGGATTCGGATTCAGCGCCGTTTGGGTACAGTGTGTGTGCGCCGGAAGCAAGCAGGACTCCGGATTCAGCGCCGGTTTGGTACTGTGTGTGTGCGCCGAAGCAAGCGGGACTCTGGTTCAGCGCCGGTTCGGGTACAGTGTGTGTGCGCTGGAAGCAAGCGGGACTCGGATTCAGCGCCGGTTTGGGTAGGTGTGTGTGTGTTTTACTAACCTCCATGACATGCCCTATCCACTCGGGTTACAGTACGGGAAATTTAAAAAAAAAATTCAGGTTCCGGATAATTGTTTGAGACTGCTTGAACTCCTTCCTGGCAGCAGGGTCGGACTGGCTGCTGGCTACAGGGGGTGGTAGAGAGATAGATAGATAGACATTAGACAGACAGAGATAGATAGATGGCAGAAGCCACGCCCACTTTGCCGCGGCGGCGGCGCGCTACGCGCGCCACTCGGCCTAGGAGCGGCATTTCAAAAGTATTTCAGGTGCCAAAAAACCCTAGGGACACCCCTGTCTGAACCAGCAAGCAGTGAACTCTGGAAAGGCATCAGCATTCTGGTGCATTTTACCAGGCCTGTGGTCCACCACATAGTTGAACTTGGAGAGAGAGAAACCACCTGGATACTCTGGCATTCGTACCTTTGTTCCTTTCATCCAGGTTAGGGGAGCATGGTCAGAAACCAGCCTGAACTTCCTGCCCAACAAAAATATCGCAAGGAGTCCAGAGCCCATTTATGGCCAGGCACTCCCTTCCACCACCGCATAGTTTTTCTCAGCAGCCGTCAGCTTGACTGAGAAAAACTATAGGATGTTCTTCTCCTTCAATTATTTGGGACAGTACTGCCCCCAACCCAACATCTGAGGCATCTGTCTGAAACCAGAATTCTCGCATGAAATCTGGGGCTACCAGGACAGGGTGCCGACACAATGCGGACTTTAGCTCCACAAAAGCTTTTCTCTGCCTCTGCAGTCCAGTGTATCTCACTGACTTGCGACCTTTCGTCAAGTCAGTTAAAGGAGAACTAAACTTCAGTTTTTCAGCCTAATGTGAAAGTTTTTTCCCCAGAAACACTACACGTTGAAAAGATTCTCTCAGTTATTTGCATTTAGTAGTATGAGTAATAGATTCTGTAATAAAGGAGGCTTCCATCTTGTTGCCATACAACTCATAGCCCATGTTGGCTTCAAAGAGCCACGCCCCCTGACCCCAGCATATCTGTCTCTATGTGCAGAGTTTCTAGGCATTCTTTCTAGTGAAAGATAAAGCCTCTAAATGTACCTGGAATCGCAGTGAGTTGCTGGTGGTGCACCATGTAAATGCTGTGTGTTTAGAAACATCAGACCAAGAAGTCACAAGTTCAAATCCCCTAGCATACTTATGAACAATATAAACATAGTCTACGTCCGAGTTTGTGCTTTTTTTGTTTGTTGTTTCCATGTTTCTAGAAAAATATGGAGTTTCACATATGTACATCTTATATATAGCAGCTCGTTATTTATTTAACAACCAGTGTGAATGATGCTGACAGTCTTCAGTAGCAATACAAAACAGTGAATGATTTTTACTGACATTTACTTCTATTGATTGAAGTTCACCTGTGGCGTGTTCTGCTAAAGCGCTGGGTTAGGAAAAAAATCAGACAATTGGGACACAGGTTTGATTCCCCATGTTCCCTTTTTGTTTTGTGGCCTAGTGGTAGAAAGCTTTCTTCTTAGAAAGAACAGAATAGAAGGTTGGGTTCGATTCCCCATACTTACTTTTATTTTTGTGAAATGTTAAATGTTCTGTTTCTTTCATCCATGCTAGCAAAGACATACACTGCAAAGATTACTTTCTTTTTTGTATGTAAAGGCATAGGAATTTATCATGTTAGGGACAGGAGCATTTCTAATGTGTTACACCAAAACTGCACTGGTATCTGTGTTCTGTGTCAGAGGAGGGAACTCTGAGCTGTAACATGATTGGCTGTCAGCTTCCAGGAAGCAAGACTGCAGTTCCTGTGAAGTGTCGGCAGACACTTAGATGGGTGTTCCCAGTAAGGTGAATTATGGGAGCTGACCCTAAGTACACACAGGTTATTTCATAAATCACCAGCATCCACAGCAAAGGGAGACATGAGACACAGCTTGTTGTTCGTTGTGAATGTGCTCTCTCTATTGGGACAATGTTGTCTGGGACTTTAGTTCTCCTTTAAGGAAGCTGCCAAGTAGAGACTTGAATAAATCGTCTGTATAACCAACTATTCCCAGGAAGCCCGAACCTGCTTCTTACTGAGGGGACGGGGCCATTTCTGGATTGCCTTCAATTTTATTGTTTGGGGTTTCACCAACCCCTTCCGACAATGTACCCCAAGTTATTTCGCTTCCTCCATACCAGGGCACATTTCTCAGGGTAACTGTGAAACCCTGGATGCTCAGTGCACCCAGGATACTTGGACCTTGGAAGATGGGATTCCCAGTCTGCACTAAAAATCACAATGGTCGTCCAAATGAGACGGTACGCATATCTCTGGTGTGGACGCAACAACTGTCCATAACCCTGAATGTGGCAGGGGCAGTCTGTAGTCCAAACGGTCATTCTCTTATACTGAAAGTACCTACGGGCGTAGAGAAGAAGACGTTTTCTCTCGAGCATCTTTGGCAAGGGTATTTGCCAATACCCTTGGTCAGATCTAAAGTGGTGATTGTAGCAGGCGGACCTAATCTTTCAATCAGCTCATCCACTCTTGGCATGGATTCCCTCAAATTTAGAAATTTCATTTAACTTTCTGAAGTCATTAGAGAATCGCAGAGTTCGTTGGGCTTGGGTACCAAACACAATCAGGCTAGACCATTCACTCTGCGACTCTTCAATAACGCCCAATTCCAACATTCATTTTACCTCCTCGAAACGGCCATTCTGCGGGCCTCTGGAATTCTATAGGGTTTGACAAACACTTTAGCCTTGGGCTCAGTTAAATGTGTGTTCAATCATACCAGTGAGCCGGCAAATCAGAAAATATTCCTTGTTTCTCTGAGAAACTCCTTTACCTGTTGGACCTGGAATTAGAAAGGTGGGGCTATTGTAACATCCTCAATGCTAACTTGTGGCATAATACTCCACCCACCATAACTGGGAGCAATCTCTCTCTCTTTCCAGGGCTTCATAAATTTATATGATAAATTTGATAGGGTTTTGTCTACCAGGCTGATGGACCTTATAGTTTACTTCCCCCACTTTTTCAATATCTAGACGGGGACCTTGCCACGGGCAAAGAATTTAATCTCTACGGTAGGGATCATACTGCAACTTGTACCCACCTGAATTGTCTAATTTTTGCTGACCGATTGTACACTCGACTTTGCGCTTCCTGGGCTGCCATTAAGTGTTCCTTGCCAGGGGCATTACCTTGGCAATGCGTTCTGCAACTGGGAAACATGTTGTCCACCACACTTTTATGGGACTGGACTCACTTTCCCAGGTTTCTTTTACCAGTCAAGCAACCCTCGAGGTCTGCGCCCATACACCAGTTCGAACGGAAGAAAATCCTGTGGAGGCCTGGGGTACTTCCGAAATAGCAAACATCACAGTGAGTAAGACAATCCAATCTCTTCCATCCCTGTGAAACTACTTTTTTAGCATCATTTTTTAGCGTTTTATTAAAAATTTCAACCAGCGCCATCTGTCTGGGGGTGATAGAAGATTGTTTCTCAAATGCTTAATCTGGAACAGCTACAACACATAATGAAATATAATTCTGTTTGGGGACAATAAGAGGAAGTGTTCCTTGGTCGTTTGAGTATTTCCTGGGAAAAACCTGTCGAGTAACATATAAACAATTCTCGGCTATGACTGGGACGTAGGTTCTCAAGGGAATGCTTCAAAGGGGTGTAGCGAGTGGCATAATCGAGTATACCAGGATATATGGTGTCCCCTGGCCAATTTTACTAATAGGGTCCCAATAGTCCATGCAATGCGCCGAATGTACCTCTATTATTGGTAGGTACCAAAGGACTTGGAAAATGGGATAATGGCGCAGTTAACTGACAGGTTGGGCAGGAAGCACAATAATTCTTTATCGGCCTTTAGCCCAGGCCAAAAACCTGTCGGTTTATCCGCGCCTCCGTTTCTCGGGCCCCAGGTGTCCCCCAAGGCCTCATTATGCGCCAAATCCAGAACCATCCTCCGGAAATGATTGCAGGACTAATAAATGACTCCACCACTGCTCGTCGGATCTGTTGATCGGACAACCCGATACAACAGATCTCTAGTAACTGAAAATGAGGGGGAATCTATCCTCAGCCCCTGGGTACCCCATTCACGCTACAGATACTGCTCTGTCTCAGCATTGGATAATGTTGATACCGAATCTGTGCTGTACTTAAAGGTACCTTTGACACATCCAGGCAGATCACAGCATGGGAGAATGAGTTCCTCTAGCCATCCTCTCCCAACATGACCTGTAATGGGAATCCCCCCCCCCCCTCAGAGGTCAGCTCAGGGTCCCGACATGGATGGACGTCACCATTTCACGAATGTGGTAAAACACCATTCTAAGGTCTACTTCAACGACTGTTGTTGACATCAGTGTTTGCCGATGAGGGAATAGGAGTTAAATTATTTCATAACCTTTCACCCATTTCCTTTTACACTCTCCCAAAGTTCCCAAAACAATGGAGAAGTCTCGTCCAAGATCACCTGATACATCAGGTTCTTACCACCCCCAACTGGTTGTGGCAACTGTACAGGCAGCGGCAATGGAACAGCACTACAGGGATATTTGTTTGATCTCCATGGATGACAAACGACCGTGTGAGTGGTTTATTACTGTATCCAATTTCGCCAATCAGTTCGGCATTCACCATAGTTACCATACTCTGCTGCAACTGCACAGTCGCCAAGGCCAACTGCTTCACCACTCCTCCATAATGCAGACAAGGAGTCTGGCCCTTTAAATGGCACCTTTAAACTGAGTTCCTGCAGTGCTGCGCTGCCCGATCCGAAGCACCAGTTGTGAAGTTTAGAGGGGTCGCGCCAGCACGCAGTACACAGTTTTATAAAGAACAGTCCTTTTTATTTGCAGAGGTAACTTAAAACGCTTTGTTCCAGCAAAAGAATAATTAAATGAAAGGCTTACATTGATTTGGAATCCTTTAACATTAATAAAGTCCAGCTTAATTCGCACAGTCCCACTTCGTAGGGAAAACCAACAAATCACCGTTCATTGTGAGTTTTTTCTTTTTCTCACCGTGCATTCAAACACCTTTGGGGCAGAAATGAGCACACCACCCTTCCTACACCACATCTTCAGCATACTGCCCCAGATGTTCTGATATACAAAACATACCAGAGATCCTCTCTGCTTCCCAAAAAACCCCCGGTGGTGTACTTGGTGGAATGGGAATGCACCACCCTTCCTTCCCTGACCATTCCAGGAGTCCGGCCTTCAAACAAAACAACAAAGGCAGCAACTAGCTTGCTGCCAAACACTACCCGGCCCCTTCCAGGTACACAAGAAGCTCTGTAAAGGGACAAGAGACCAAATAATGGAAGACACATATCTCCCATCCAGTTACCCAGCCGTAGTATGTCCCCTAAAGTACATACAGAAGATTCCAGACCCCAGATTAAAGAACTCCGTGTTTTTAGGGGTTTGTGAAAATAAAGAGTGATATCAAGGGTTTTGCAATCCTACCTTAAACCACTTTTGACAAGCAAAAAAAACCCCCCACAAATATCAATCTCCCACCATCCTGCATCAACGGTTTAGGCCATTAGTGGGGGTTAAACAGAGAACCTGGCCACCACTAGGCTCCAAATTGGACGCTGAATGGTGTTGCGGATGCGTGCGAATGTCGTTCTAAGTAAGTGAATGGTGTTGCGCATGCGTGCGAATGTAAAATAAAACTTGGCAACACATTCAACGACATTCGCATGCATCCGCAGCATAATTCACGCACTTAGAACGACATTCGCACACATCCGCAGCATCATACACACACTTAGAACGTCAGTCGCACGCATGATGCTGCGGATGCGTGCGAATGTCGTTCTAAGTGCGTGAATGGTGTTGCGGATGCATGCGAATGTCTTTTTAAGTAAGTGAATGGTGTTGCGGATACGTGCGAATGTAAAATAAAACTTGGCAACACATTCAACGACATTCGCATGCATCCGCAGCATAATTCACGCTCTTAAAACGACATTCGCACGCATCTGCAGCATAATTCACACACTTAGAACGACATTCGCACGCATCCGCAGCATCATTCACGCACTTAGAACGACATTTGCACGCATCCGCAGCATTATTCACGCACTTAGAACGACTGTCACATGCATCCGCAACGCCATTCACGCACTTAAAACGCCATTCGCACGCAACCGCAACACCATTCACGCACTTAGAACGACATTCGCACGCATCCGCAACACCATTCACGCACTTAGAACGACATTCACACGCATCCGCAGCATCATTCATGCACTTAAAACGACATTCACAAGCATCCGCAACACCATTGACGCACTTAAAACGACATTAACAACAGCGTTTTATTACATATATAATAATTAAAAATTTAATTAAATATTAAGTATTTTTACAAACAATTATTATTTTTTAACAATGTGTATAATATACAAAAAAATTTCCATTCATAAAGGTAGTTTGTATTACCAATCCCGAAGGCGCGTCCGGCACTGTGCACTGAAAAATGACTCATGCTCGCATCAGTCACAAGGCGCTCCCTCCTCTACTAGCCGCGCGCATAACAGGTTGGATTACTCCCTCCTCTAACAGAGGTGTGCCTGTTCGCTAGGCCACACCTCCGCATCCCACCCCCTGTAGTGCCGAGCGGCCAATAGAAAATGCTTGTGATGTCACCCGCATCAGGAAATTGCATGCTGGGATTGTAGTTTTTGGCAGAAACAGGAAGGGATGGAATCCAAGATGGCGGCGCCCGAGTATGGACTTTATATGGCGATTTTAAAGTATGTGTTTTTGATTTTTTTTACATTTAAAGCTTCAGAAAGCTTTGCAGGGGGTTAAGGAATAATTAGACATGTTTGTGCAACTTACAAAAACGGGATAACAGTTCCCCTTTAAAGGAGAATGAAACAAAACTTTCAATAGGAAACTATTTGCCTCAACAACCTTTTTAGCATTGAAGACTCCACTATCTGTCCTTAATTTTCTTCTATGAGCTCACTTTAAGTTCTTCTTGTTCCTCAAAGTTGAAGCTGTCATTTCCTTCTCTGTACGTTCCTACTGTATATGTCTTTATTATATTTTCTGCATATATGTGATCATAACTCCCCACATCCTAACCCATCTAATGCATAATGCTAATGCAATAAATATATAAAGACAACTATACCGTAAAAATTTACTTTTTGAAAATAAAAAGTACCTGGGGCAGGGAGGTAAGATTAGTTATTTCTACCTCCCAATATTGTTTTGTTCGGGAGCTACAGCACATATAGTTTTCATCTGCCAGTTTATGGCCCTGGGCCTTCCTGTATTAAAGATAGTGCTGAAGCATTCAGGAAGACTGACAGAAACGTTTTTCTTCATGCTGCCACTCCTCATAGAAAGGATATTGGGAGGTAGAAAGTACCAATCCTTCCTCCCTGCCCTAGGTACTTTTTATTTTAACTGTTTTTGAAAAAGCTTTATATGCAGTATAGTTCTCCTTTAAATCAAAAATATGCAAATAGTAGAACACACTGGGAGATGCATAGAGCTTCATTCACTAATTTCCACAATCCCAAAAGCCCTAGTTTAGTGTTGCAGTGTAATGCTTTCTAGCTCTCCTTGTCATCTGCAGCAATATAAATCATACATGTTCCTTGTTCTGCCGCCTGCCACCATTTTTTCCCCAACAGCTTCTGATCTGTTATCATATATCATATCTCCATATACAGACATACTTTTAATTTCGGGAAGGCAAATTTTCCCAGGTTAAAAGTAGCTCTTCAGAATGTCAACTGGGATAATTTATTATCGGGTACTGAACAGAAGTGGACTGTGTTTAAGGGGATTTTAAGCCAGTTCACATTTAAATTTATACCCTTGGGAAATAAATGTAAAAAAAATAAATCCGCGCCCATGTGGCCGAATTCTGATGTAAAGAGGCAAATGGAAAGGAAGAAAAAGGCATTTAAAACCTTTCAATCAGAGGGAACGGAAAGGGTCTTTAGGGATTATAAAAACTGTAACAAGGAGTGTAAGAACTCAAACTACCGTATATACTCGAGTATAAGTTGAGGTTTTTAGGCTATAAAACTTAAACTCGAGTCACTCACCTTTCTAGTCCAGTAATCTGCCGGATGCTTGCTTCCACATCAACTCCTCAGGTGGGTGGCATCACTACTCGGCGCCGGGATGAGACCGTCGCAGAGTAGTAACGTCACCCACCAGAGGAGTTGATGTATATGCAAGTGGACGGCGGATTACTGGACTTAAGGCTTTAGAAGTGGATGCTGAGACCCAAGTCAGAGGCCAAAGCTGGAAACGGACTTTATCTGCAATGGCAGCATGAGCCATATTTATGGTTCCAGATACCAGGAGCAGCTAGGTTCCAGGCACCAGGAGCAGCCTCATTACAGAAAGGCAAGTCCACTGAACTGGAGGGGCTCTGGGGGAGGGGGGGGCTGCAGTGCTTGTCACTGCAGATGTTTGGAAACAACAACTCCCAGCAAGTAAAGCATGATGGGAGTTGTAGTTTCCAAACATCTGGAGTGGCAAGGATTTGGATGTTACTGTGTGTCATTACTCTCTGCTTAAAAGGCAACTAATGCTTTAAAACTATACAGAATCAGGAGGATGGTATCTATTGTTTAAGATTGCCTTCTGATTCTGTATTTCTGTTGTATTCAATTAGATCAACTGGACTTGAAGTTTGCTTCTTGAAGACGTTTTGCTAATCATCCGACTGGCTTTTAATTTTTTAATTCAGAATGACTTGTACAAGAATCTGTGGCAATTATGTACCCTGGAAAATCCCAATTAGCATATCACAGCCAAGTGTTAAGGGCGTGATTGGATAGTGGCTAAGAGGTGTTATAGGAACGCCCAAAGTAAGGTGTCAAAACAGCATTGTACATGGCAGACAGTTGGTGTCGAACCCCCCCCACCTCTATTTAGGCTTGGTTTCTTTATTTTCACATAAATGGCCTCCTTAACACCTCTCTTGAACCAGTCACGTTCCTTTGCCAATATGTTAACATTACAATCTTCAAAGGTGTGTCCTTTATCCTTAAGATGCAGGTACACGGCTGAGTCCTGACCCGAGGAATTGACTCTTCTGTGCTGGGCCATACATTGATGCAGTTGCTGTTTGGTCTCCCCCACATACAAATCAGAGCATTCTTCACTGCACTGCACTGCGTATATGATGTTGCTTTTCTTGTGTTTCGGTATTGGGTCTTTCGGATGTACCAATTGTTGCCTCAGTGTGTTGTTCGGTTTCAAGCAGACAGGGATACATTTTTTTTTGGAAATTCTTCTTAATTTTTTGGAGACCCCTGCTACATATGGGATGACTATGTTCTTTTTCCTGTCTTGCTTTTCCCCTTCACTGTTGGTATTCGTGTTCTTTTCTTTCCTTCTGCTTCTTTTGACAAAGGCCCAGTCTGGATATCCACAAGTTTTAAGGGCTCCTCTGAGATGTTTCATTTCTTTAGCCTTCGCCTCTGTGCTAGTGGGGATGTTCCCAGCTCTGTGTTGCAGGGTTCTGATGACACCCAGCTTGTGATCTAAAGGGTGGTGGGAGTCAAACATCAAATACTGATCTGTATGTGTTGGTTTTCTGTAAACCTCTACTTCCAGTTTACCATTTTTCACTTCTACCAAGCAGTCCAAGAAAGCCAGTTTGTTGTTTTGTACCTCTTCCCTTGTAAATTTGATGTTTTGGTCTACCGCATTGATGTGTTCTGTAAAAGCTTGTACCTCCTTCTGGCAGATTTTAACCCAGGTGTCATCCACATATCTGAACCAGTGGCTGGGTGCTATGCCCTTAAAGGTATTAAGCGCCTGTTTTTCTACCTCCTCCATGTAAAGGTTGGCCATTCTGTATTGTTTAGAGGCTTTAGTTGCCCTTTAAATGGACAGCAGAATTCCCATACAGTAACATCCATACTGGATTTGGCTATTACTGTGTGGGAATTCTGCTGTCCATTTAAAGGGCAACTAAAGCATCAAAACAATACAGAATCAGAAGCAGTGGTGGTCTCGAGTCAATCATATTTTCAATCATATCTTTTTATAAATTTCAGGTAAAAATAGGTACCTTGACTTATACTCGGACGGACTTATATTCGAGTATATACGGTATCTAAAATTAATAATGAATTTAGGATAGCTGAACAAAGCATCACTAAGCCTAATTTTTTTTTAAGTATATTAATAGTAAGAAGATGAGGACTGAGAATGTGGCACCATTAATTAATGGGGATAAGTTAATTACGGAGGATGGTGATAAGGCAAATGTCTTGAATATTTTTTTCCCCTCTGTATACACTATAGAAGATCCAAGTACAGATATAATTGCGTATAGTAGCAATAATGGTATAAAAGATTCAAGTGCACTTTGGTTAACCGAGGATATGGTACAGAAAGAACTAAATAGGTTAATATTAATAAATCTCCTGGACCGGATAAATTACATCCTTGGGTACTTAGGGAGCTAAGTTCAGTTTTATCTAGGCCATTGTTTCTTCTTTTTGCAGATTCCCTCTTGTCCGGAGGTGTGCCTCTGGATTGGAAAAAGGCTGATGTTATTCCAATATTCAAAAAGGGTAGTCGTTCAGAGACGGGTAATTACAGGCCTGTAAGTTTAACTTCAGTGGTGGGAAAGATACTGGAAAGTTTAATAAGGGAACATGTCCTAGAGTATGTTTCAAGGAATGATATTATAAGTAGTAACCAGCATGGATTTAGGAGGAATAGATCTTGTCAAACTAACTTGCTTGGCTTTTATGAGGAAGTGAGAAGAAATTTAGACTCTGGCATAGCAGTAGATGTAGTTTACTTAGATTTTGCAAAGGCTTTTGATACAGTCCCCCATGCGACTAATGTATAAGCTGAGGTCTGTTGGTCTGGGGAGGCACATTTGTACATGGATAGAATATTGGTTAATGAATAGAATGCAGAGAGTAGTTGTTAATGGGGCTTCATCATTATGGACTAAAGTGCCAAGTGGGGTGCCACAGAGTTCTGTGTTGGGGCCGCTTCTATTTAATCTATTTATTAATGATTTGGAGGTGGGTATTGTCAGCAAGGTTTCTGTGTTTGCTGACGACACAAAACTTTGTCGACCATTAAAAACTTCAGAGGATGTGCAATCGTTGCAAGGGGATCTAGATAGATTATCACATTGGGCTGCTAAGTGGCAGATGAAATTCAATGTTGATAAATGTAAGGTGATGCATTTTGGACTTAAAAATACTTGTGCTACTTATACTATAAATGGCTCTGTGTTAAGTGAATCCCTGTTGGAAAGGGATCTTGGAGTTTTGGTGGATAACAAACTTAAAGGTAGCAAGCAGTGCCAGGCGGCAACAGCCAGAGCCAGCATGGTATTGTCTTGTATAAAGAGAGGTATGGATTCAAGGGAGGAAAATGTAATTCTCCCTCTTTACAAAGCATTGGTAAGGCCTCATCTGGAATATGCAGTGCAATTTTGGAATCCTGTGTACAAAAAGGACATCTTTGAAATGGAAAGGGTTCAGAGAAGGGCAACTAAATTAATAAGGGGATTGGGGGAGCTTGAATATGAAGAGAGACTGGAAAAGTTACAATTATGTATGCTGGAAAAAAGGTGCTTGCGTGGGGATATGATTACTGTGTATAAATACATTAACGGGTCATACAATAAACTATCTGGGGCATTGTTCATCAATAGAACATGTCAGAGGACACAAGGACATCCCTTAAGAATTGAAGAAAAAAGGTTTAGGCTTTAAGTTTGGAAAGGTGAGAACGGTAAAGCTATGGAACTGTCTTCCAGTGGACGTTGTTATGGCAGGTTGATTGGTCAGTTTAAAAAAAAAAAGCTAAATGAGTTTCTGCAAACAAGGAATGTTGCAAGTTACTGGTATTGATACATAAAGTAGAGTTGATCCAGGGAAATTTCCGATTGCCACTTGGAGACAGGAAGGAATTTTTTTCCCCTTCATAAATTTGTTTTTTTTGCCTTCTTCTGGATCAACAGTTAGGCAGGAAATGAGGATATTGCTAGATGGGTTGGACTGGATGGACATGTCTTTATTCAACCTCAAATACTATACTATACAACATATCCACCAACATACCCTCTTTAATATCTAAACATATTAAAACAACATGGTGCAGAGGTAGTAGAATAAACGGGATGAACATGATCTTAGCATAGATCTGTGTAATGCATTTCTCAATAGTGTACCTATTTAAAGGGGAATGTTGTCAGATTTACAAACAGGAGTTGTCTTGACCACGCTTCTATCTTTTGCGCATGTACGTCTATAATACAGAGTCCAACTCTAATCCGGGTGTTCTATTATTTACAAGTTGGTGAGAATAAGCGATCTCATCTAACTGTGATTAACAGATGAAGATGCAAGGTACATTCAATTTCGGGCTTAGTGTCCCTTTAACAACAAGAATAAGAGCTATATGAATATAGTCAAGTCCACAGTGTCTATAACATTTTTATTTAGATTTGCCAGTACCATGAATTTATAAGCCTAAAAACCCAGGCAAGGAGTCGGCCTACAAATCAACCAACAAGTATTCATTGTCTCCCCTTTTAAAAGTTGCTTGGTAGACATTCCTTCGCTTTCTATTGTGAAGAACATTTAAGGGGTTAATGCAATAAGAGGTGCAAAAGTGAGCCTGTGTTATTAATTTGCAGTAGCCAATCAGATGTTAGCTTTTTACTAGGTTATTGCAGTTAGTTAAAATCTGATTGGCTTCCGCAGATAAATAGTACAGGTAAACCTTTGTACCTTTTATTGCATCAGGCCCTTATTCTCTCTATAGTGTAAAGTGTACACAGAGTCACAGATTTTAACTATTATACCACATATTAAGGCTGATTAACCTTCAGCGTATCTAATTTAATCTATGCACAAAAAAATCATTCTATACATTAAGGCTGAGGCCACTGCAACGCACAGAAATTGTGCACAAAATCGCGAGCTTTATCGCAGCTTTATCGCACGTGATTGTGTGTGTGATTCTTGTGCATTTTGCTTCTTGTTTTTGCTACAGTCTGTTATCTTTTAGTCCAACAGAAGTTCACATAGGACAGAACCATTCATGGTGTATGTGGCACAAGGATTGTTAAGCCCCAAATGCATCACATTGAATCTCATCTGTCACTCTGCTGCTTATTTTGATTATCTAGGTCTGCTTTTAGCAATTGCACATTATTTCAAGTTTCCAAAGTTCTGCTTAACATAGTAATTGAGGTTGAATAAAGACATATATACATCAAGTCTGACCTTTCCACTATCCTTTATAACCCTACATAACAATCATCAAAAAAGTTCATTTTTTTTTAAACCCCCAATCTGACACTGGTACACACACCTACTGACCTACCAATCAATTACTGTGGCAGCCATACTTTAAGGGAAACTAAAGTCAAATAAACATATTTTGATCACTAATATTTTTTTGGTGGGTTTTTTGAACCCCCAACCTGACCCAGGTACACACACCTACTGACCTACCCCTCCATTTCTGTGGCAGCCATACTTAACCCTTTCACTGCCAGGAGAATTTCATTTTTTTTGCGTTAACTGCCAGAAGAATTTTCAGGATTTTGCCCTTAGATATGTTGTATTAATGAGGGTGGTTCCCTTGTCCAGGATATGTCTTAAGTTTACATGTGTATGACACTTTTCAGAGCTAATAAAGGAACAATGTATTTATCTTTGAACCTTGTCAGACGTTTATTATTATAATGGTGATAGTGCCTATATATCACTCCAAAGCACACACCACAATCCACTTTCACTTTCTCTCCTCCTACCGCAGAGAGCAGGGATGTCTTGTATTTTATTACTCACTGACACCACCTGCAGGTTGGAGGTGGTATATAAGGAGCCTTGGTGTATATGTCCATTACCAGCGCCGCTCCTACCATGACGCAACTTGAAAAAGTTGCTCATGGCGGCATTGTACTGTCTGTGGTTTTTGAAAAAAAGGCGGCGTTTTCCCCCGGCCGCGAGCGGGACTCAGCAGCGCCGAAGATAGGATAAGCGCCGGAAGCAAGCAGGATTCGGATTCAGCGCCGGTTTGGGTACAGTGTGTGTGCGCCGGAAGCAAGCAGGACTCGGATTCAGCGCCGGTTTGGGTACTGTGTGTGTGCGCCGGAAGCAAGCGGGACTCTGGTTCAGCGCCGGTTCGGGTACAGTGTGTGTGCGCTGGAAGCAAGCGGGACTCGGATTCAGCGCCGATCCATGCTAGCAAAGACATACACTGCAAAGATTACTTTTCTTTTTTGTATGTAAAGCATAGGAATTTATCATTGTTAGGGACAGGAGCATTTCTAATGTGTTTACACAAAAACTGCACTGGTATCTGTGTTCTGTGTCAGAGGGAGGGAACTCTGAGCTGTAACATGATTGGCTGTCAGCTTCCAGGAAGCAAGACTGCAGTTTCCTGTGAAGTGTCCGGCAGACACTTAGATGGGTGTTCCCAGATAAGGTGAATTATGGGAGCTGACCCTAAGTACACACAGGTTATTTTCATAAATCACCCAGCATCCACAGCAAAGGGAGACATGAGACACAGCTTGTTGTTCGTTTGTGAATGTGCTCTCTCTATTGGGACAATGTTGTCTTGGGACTTTAGTTCTCCTTTAAGGAAGCTGCCAAAGTAGAGAAATTGGGAATAAATCGTCTGTAGTACCCCACTATTCCCAGGAAAGCCCGAACCTGCTTCTTACTGAGGGGACGGGGCCATTTCTGGATTGCCTCAATTTTATTGATTTGGGGTTTCACCAACCCTCTTCCGACAATGTACCCCAAGTATTTCGCTTCCTCCATACCCAGGGCACATTTCTCAGGGTTAACTGTGAAACCCTGAGTGCTCAGTGCACCCAGGACTACTTGGACCTTTGGAAGATGGGATTCCCAGTCTGCACTAAAAATCACAATGTCGTCCAAATAGACGGACGCATATCTCTGGTGTGGACGCAACAACCTGTCCATAACCCTCTCGAGCATCTTTGGCCAAGGGTATTTGCCAATACCCTTTGGTCAGATCTAAAGTGGTGATGTAGCAGGCAGGACCTAATCTTTCAATCAGCTCATCCACTCTTGGCATGGGATATCCATCAAATTTAGAAATTTCATTTAACTTTCTGAAGTCATTAGAGAATCGCAGAGTTCCGTTGGGCTTGGGTACCAACACAATCAGGCTCGACCATTCACTCTGCGACTCTTCAATAACGCCCAATTCCAACATTCATTTTACCTCCTCTGAAACGGCCATTCTGCGGGCCTCTGGAATTCTATAGGGTTTGACAAACACTTTAGCCTTGGGCTCAGTAATAATGTTGTGTTCAATCATACCAGTGAGCCCAGGCAAATCAGAAAATATTCCTTTGTTTCTCTGGAGAAACTCCTTTACCTGTTGGACCTGTGACTTAGAAAGAGTGGGGGCTATTTTAACATCCTCAATGCTAACTTGTGGCATAATACTCACACCCACCATAACTGGAGCAATCTCTCTCTCTTTCCAGGGCTTCAATAAATTTATATGATAAATTTGATAGGGTTTTCGTCTACCAGGCTGATGGACCTTATAGTTTACTTCCCCCACTTTTTCAATAATCTAGACGGGACCTTGCCACCGGGCCAAGAATTTACTCTCTACGGTAGGGATCAATACTGCAACTCTGTCTCCCACCTGAAATTGTCTAATTTTTGCTGACCGATTGTACACTCGACTTTGCGCTTCCTGGGCTGCCATTAAGTGTTCCTTGACCAGGGGCATTACCTTGGCAATGCGTTCTTGCAACTGGGAAACATGTTCCACCACACTTTTATGGGGACTGGACTCACTTTCCCAGGTTTCTTTTACCAAGTCAAGCAACCCTCGAGGTCTGCGCCCATACACCAGTTCGAACGGAGAAAATCCTGTGGAGGCCTGGGGTACTTCCCGAATAGCAAACATCACAGTAGTAAACAATCCCAATCTCTTCCATCCCTTTGAACTACTTTTTTAAGCATCATTTTTAGCGTTTTATTAAAAAGTTCAACCAGCCCATCTGTCTGGGGGTGATAGACAGATGTTCTCAACTGCTTAATCTGGAACAGCTTACACACATAAGCCATAACTTTGGACATAAACGGAGTTCCTTGGTCCGTGAGTATTTCCCTGGGAAAACCTGTCCGAGTAAACATATAAACAATTCTCGGGCTATGACTTTGGACGTAGGTTTTCTCAAGGGAAATGCTTCCGGGTAGCGAGTGGCATAATCGAGTATTACCAGGATATATTGGTGTCCCCTGGCCAATTTTACTAATGGTCCCACTATGTCCATGGCAATGCGCTCGAATGGTACCTCTATTATTGGTAAGGGTACCAAAGGACTTCGAAAATGGGATACTGGCGCAGTTAACTGACAGGTTGGGCAGGAAGCACAATAATTCTTTACTTCGGCCTTTAGCCCAGGCCAATAAAACCTGTCGGTTATCCGCGCCTCCGTTTTCTCGGCCCCCAGGTGACCCCCCAAGGCCTCATTATGCGCCAAATCCAGAACCATCCTCCGGAATGATTGAGGGACTAATAACTGCTCCACCACCTCGTCCCGGATCTGTTGTATCGGCAACCCGATACAACAGATCTCTATTAACTGAAAAATGAGGGAATCTCTCCTCAGCCCCTGGGGTACCCCATTCACTACAGATACCTGCTCTCTAGCATTGGATAATGTTAGATCCCGAATCTGTGCTGTAATAAAGGTACCTTTTGACACATCCAGGTCAGGGATCACAGCATGGGGAGAAGATTCCTCATCATCTCTCCACATACCTGTAATAGGGAATCCCCCCCCCCCTCAGAGGTCAGCTCAGGGTCCCGACATGGATGGTCAGTCACAATTTCACAATTTGGTAACAACACATTCTCAAGGTCTACTTCAATCGGACTTTGTACATCAGTTTTCCTGCCATGAGGGAATAGGAGTTAAATTATTCTCAACACCTTTCAACCATTTCCCTTTTACACTCTCCCAAAGTTCCCAAAACAATGGAAAGTCTCGTCCCAATATCACCTGATACATCAGGTTTCTTACCACCCCAACGGTGTGGTCAACTGTTCCACAGTCAGTGGCAATTGACACAGGCACTACAGGATATTTTTTTGTATCTCCATGGATGCAAACGACCTTGAGTGGTTTTATTACTGTATCAATTTCGCCAATCAGTTCGGCATTCACCATAGTTACCATACTCTGCTGCAACTGCACAGTCGCCAAGGCCAACTGCTTCACCAACTCCTCCATAATGCAGACAAGGAGTCTGGCCCTTTAAATGGCACCTTTAAACTGAGCTTTTCCTGCAGTGCTGCGCTGCCCGCATCCGAGCACCAGTTGTGAAGTTTAGAGGGGTCGCAGCCAGCACGCAGTACACAGTTTTATAAAAGAACAGTCCTTTTTATTTGCAGAGGTAACTTAAACAGCTTTGTTCCAGCATAAAGGAATAATTAAATGAAAAGGCTTACATTAGATTTGGAATCCTTTAACATAAATAAAGTCCAGCTTAATTCGCACAGTCCCACTTCGTAGGGAAAACTAACAAATCAGCCGTTCATTGTGTAGTTTTTCTTTTTCTCTCACAGTGCATTCAAACACCTTTGGGGCAGGAAATCAGCAGCACACACCCTTCCTACACCACATCTCTCAGCATACTGCCCCAGCTGCTTCTGATATGCAAAACTTTACCAGAGCTCCTCTCTGCTTCCCAAAAACCCCCTGGTGTGTACTTGGGTGGAATGGGAATGCCCACCCTTCCTTCCCTCCCATTCCAGGAGTCCGGCCCTAAACAAAACAACAAAGGCAGCAACTAGCTTGCTGCCAAACACTACCCGGATCCCTTCCCAGGTACACAAGAAGCTCTTAAAGGGACCAGAGACCAAATAATGGAGACACATATCTCCCATCCAGTACCCAGCCGTGATGTCCCCTACAATACATACATGAAGAATTCCAGACCCAGTGATCCAAAGAACTCCGTGTTTTTAGGAGGTTTTGTGAAAAATAAAAGATGATGATTCAAGGGTTGAAATCCTACCTAAACACTTTTGACAAGCAAAAAAACCCCCACTAAATATCAATCTCCCACATATCCTGCATCAAACGGTATGCCATATGTGTGGGTGTACACAGAGACCTGGCCACCAACTAGCTCAAATTGGACGCATGCACAAGTCCAATTACAAGAAAAAAATCAAAGTGTTCCATAATTTGAACAGCCTAATCAACTTGGAAATACCCCCCACAAACTATATATTTTTGGAAGCTACACACCTTCAGCTACCTGATGGTATCATGCTTTCGTATATACATGAAGAATTCCAGACGCTGTTATTCATAGAACTCCGTGCTTTTAGGAGATTTTGTGAAAAAATAAAATAAGATATTTACTGATATCACCGGGGACATTGGGAAGCTTGGAGAAGACAAAGTTTTTTTCGAATTTATAGTTTTAGGGTAAAAAAAAAAAAAGGGTGTGTATCACTTTAAGATTTTTTTTGTGTGTATTTCTCCTTTTTTTCCCCGACCATTACCAAAGATAATCATCAGATCATGTTAGGGAATGATAACAAACTTGGAATACGGGCTTAAATGCCCGTTTTCCAATTCGAAATCCGATCGGAAAAATCACTTCCCAAAAATAATTTTCCAGGAAGTGTTTTTTAATACATTGGCAAAGATCAATAATTTGGTGATCAGAAGTGATCACCAAATTTTGATCTCTGCCCCAGGGGCAGCATCCTACCACTTCAAGGGAAGACCCCGGTGAAGGAGGAAGCTCCGTGACGTCACTGGGGTCTCCCTTTCCGCTTCCTTCACAGACTCCACGTGGGACCGGCTTCTTCCTTGCGGACCCGGCTAAAGGTAGGGATATCTTCTGATCCCCCCCTCGGATTTGGACACAACCGAGGGGGGATCGAGGGGGCTAGGGGGGCAGTTGAATGCTGCCCCCCGATCGCCCCTAGCGAGGGGCAATTTTTTTTTTAAGGGCCAGCCACAGATCGTATATTCACGATCTGTGGCAGTTTGAGCATTCACTGCACAGATCGTGAATATACGATCTGTGGCAGTATATACGATCTGTGGCAGTTAAAGGGTTAAAGGGTAGCTAAAGTAAAAAAAAAACTCATTTTGACCAATCATCAAAAAAGTTAGACACGGGTACAAACACCTACTGACTTACCTTTTTATTTCCAAGGGAGCCAAACTTAAAGGGTAACTATATTTAAAAACAAATGTCGACCAATCATGAAAAAAAAGTTTTTTTAACCACCAACCTGACACAGGTATACACACTTACTGATTTACCCCTCCATTATTGTGACAGCCATACTCAAAGGGTACCTATAGTCAAAAAATGAATTTTGATCAATCATCAAAAAATGTTTTTTGTTTTTTTTAACTTCCAACCTTACCCAGGTACACATAGCAACTGAGCTACCCATTCATTCATGTGACAGCAATATTTAAAGTATAGTTTAAAAAAAACAGTGTCCTCATGATTGCCATTATTGGGTTTTAAAATCTGCAGCACAAAAACCACACACATTCTCTTCCAAAATGTGACCATTCAAGCCAAATTCAAAGTTTATACTTAAACTTTCCCTTTCTATTTCTTCTTCTCGTACATTTTATGCTTCTGTTTTTTTGGACTGTATCTCCACCCACAGTTTTTGAGCTAGAGACAGGAAGTGCGAGAAGAGAACACAGAAGTGTTATGCAAATTTTGGGACATTTTTTCCCATAGACTATAATGGTAACAATCCTCAAATGTGGATATTTTGAGGTTTAAGGGTTATGAGATCAAAACAGTTTGTTTCATGGTCATAAAACACAAACACTGATACTCCCAACCCCCACACAGACACAGGTACACCCACCTACTGACCTACCTTTCCATTCCCAAGGAAGCCATAGGGTATTTATAGTCAAAAAACTAATTTTGAACAATCAGCAATAAAAGTTAGTTATATGGTCATGTATGCAAAAAGACATACCCCCAACCTCACACGGGTACATACACCTACTGACCTACCCTTCCATTCCTATGGCAGCCATACATAAAGGGTAAATAAAGTAAAATAAAAAAAAAAATTTGATATATCCTCAAAAAAAGTTAGTTGTATGGTCAAACATGCAAAAACGTATACCCCCAACTTCACACGGGTACACACCCCTACTGATCTATCTTCTATTCCTGTGGAAGCCAAACTTAAAGGGTAAATAAAGTTAAAAAAACTAATTTATATATATTCTCAATAAAAGTCACCCCCTCAACCAGGCCCAGGAACACACACTTACTGACCTACCCCCCTTTCATTTCTGTGGCAGCCATACTTAAAGGGTAACTATAGTCAAAAAACAAATTTTGACTAATCATTAAAAAAAGGTTTTTTTTTTAACCCCAACCTGACACAGGTACAGACACCTACTGACCTACCCCTCCATTACTGTTGCAGCCATATTTAAAGGGTAACTAAAGTAAAAATATTAATTTTGACCAACCATCAAAAAAGTTTATTTTTTTTAACCCTCAACCTGACACAGGTGCAAACACCTACTGATCTACTTATCCATTTCTGTGACATCCATACTTAAAGGGTAACTATAGTCAAAAAACAAATTGTGATCAACAATAAAAAAAAGTTTGTTTATTAACCCCCCAACCTTACCCAGGTACAAACACCTACTGACCTAACCTTTTATTTCCGCGGCAGCCATACTTAAATGGTAACTAGTCAAAAAAGGTTAACTAAAGTCAAATAAACAAATTTTGATTAATAATCAAAAAAGTTTGTTTTTTTGAACCTCCAACTTGACCCAGGTACACACACCTACTGACCTACCCCTCCATTACTGTGGCAGCCATATTTAAAGTGAAACTAAAGTAAAAAAACTAATTTTGAACAATCATCAAAAAAGTTTGTTTTTTTAACCCCCAACCCGACACAGGTACAGACACCAACTGAGCTACTCATTAATTGATGTGAAAACCATATTTAAAGGGTAAGTATAGTATAAAAAAACATTTTGACCAAATATTTATAAAGTTATAAAGTCTTTTATCCCTCAACCTGACATGAGTACACACACCAACTGACCCACCCATTCATTCATGTGACAGCCATATTTAAAGGCTAAGTAAAAAACAATATTCACATCATTGCTATTTTTGAGTTTTAAAATCTGCAGCACAAACATGTGCATCCCCTTCCAAATTGTTGCCTTTCAATCCAAATTCAAAGTTTATACTTAAACTTTCCCTTTCTAGTTTTAGTTGCATTTCCAAGATGGCCCTTTTGTATATGGGATACCAAAACTGCACCGCATATTCCAAATAAGGCCTAACCAGTGCCTTGCAAGTAGGGAGAATACTACTTTTCTCTCGTGAATCTATTCCCCTCTTTATACAGGACAACATTTTGCAAGCTCTAGCTGTTGGTTTCTGGCATTGTTTACTACTGCATAGTGCAGTTTTGTGTCATCAAACACAGAGACCTTGCACTCAATGCCCCCTTTTAAGGCATTTAAAAACAGATTGAATGGCAGTGGCCCCAGTACAGAACACTGAGGTACCATAAATCTGCAGCCGCACATCTTTAGTCTGAATTGGTTGCGCTCATAAAAAAAGATATAAAAAGATATACAAAGACCAAGTTGTTTTAAAATTTCTTAAATAGTATAAAATCCAATTAAAACATACATTAAATCGTTAAAAATACACTTACTTCTTTGAGTAAGGATGCAGGTCCAGTCAATGGTAAGTTTTTCCAAGATAGCTTTATTGAAGGTGCACTTACACACACAAATACAAAGTACTAAGTGCAAAATAAAATATGGCATAAAACCAGGTTAAAAAATGCTAATTGTCTCTTCTATTCTATGTAATATGGATCAGAATGTCACTGATGGACCTGCATTATTGCACTAATTTAAAATTGGATTATAAATAATTAGTAAAACGAACACTATAGTTAACTCAGATAAAACTCAGATAACATTTTTTTGGATTAAATGATATAAAACTGGATTCTTAAGATGGTATGATCCCAATTAAAATCCTGGTTTCTAATAGAATACTGATAGTCATTATAATAAAAAGAGGAGATAAAACAAAACAAAAAAAGCTGCAGCAAGCAGTGAAACGTGTTGACTATATAATTGTGGCCACTGCTGACTGAGAGTGTCAAAGGGGATCCTATTAAACACTGCTGAGTGTTTTTATGCCATATTTTATTTTGCACTAAGCACTTTCTGTGTGTAAGTGCACCTTCAATAAAGCTATCTTTGGAAAAACTTACCATTGACTGGACCTGCATCCTTACTCAAAGAAGTAAGTGTATTTTTAACCATTTAATGTAAGTTTTAATTGGATTTTATACTATTTAAGATCTTTTAAAACAATTGGTCTTTATATATCTTTTTATATGAGCGCAACCAATTCAGACTAAAGAAATTTACATACATAACAGTGGAAAACCTTTTGAGTGCTGCTCTACACAGTTCCCTGAACATCTACTACAAAGCAAGTAAATAACATCTGTTTGGTGGCTGCATATTAATAGCACAAGCACCTCCAGTCAGTGGCGTAACTATGGCCACCATGGGGGGGGGGTCCAGCAGGTAAGAGGACCTGTGTGCATCACCACGACCAGCTGTTTATCTTAAGTGAAGATATGCGATCAGGTGTTTAAAAGACCGGAAGCGAACCAGTTCCAGGCTTTTAAACAACCGATTGCTAGTATCTTCACCTCATGTGCGCAATCAGCTGTTTAAAAACAGATAAGCGCGGATCTTCTGGGAGGGGGTCAGGGGCCCGGCCTCCAGTCTCATGGGGCCCCTGCAGTTACGCCCCTGCAGTTATGCCCCTGGCTCTGGTTAAATAATTCCTATAGTTCTACTTACATTTTCTGGGCTTTTTATGATAGGAAGGTTCCACTGATAGATTTATCATGTGCATCTCAGCATCTGTTGTAATATGAGGTTTTAATGAATAATTTATATCCATAAATGTCCATAAATGAGATTGAGACCTAATGTACTGAAAAGCACAAGTTTCTGAAATTAACGGACGGACCATAACTTTTGTTCCTACCTGCAAATGGGCTTTCCCTAACCTGTTTAACAGCATGATTATATTGGAAATCTTAAAGTCTCTGGTGCAGGGAAACAAGTCAGGTCTGCTGCAAAGACTTTGACAGTGCATCATCATACTGGAAAACTTTAGGACAATTTCTTTAAAATTAAAGCAGAAGGTTGTAATTAAAGCTCCTACCTCTTGAAAAATTATAGAATGATTTTTTAAATTTTTTCATTGTTTTTTAATCATAAACATTTCTCATACATATTAGTGTGAATGAATAAATTCTGTTTCTTACTTTCTCTTTAAGGAGGATTATGTTGGCTCTTCACCCACAAATGCAACCAATTGCTACATTGACCAAAGTAACACACAACCTAGAAATCCTGCGATTCAGTATCTTCATCAACCCAGCTTTGTATGGACAAACTATATATCAGAGGGGCAATTTGAAATCTTCAGATTTGGCATTGGAATCAGTAAAATTTCCAAGCCAGTGGGCAAGACAGCAATGGATACCATGACTCCTGTAATACAAGTCAAAGATAATGATCAGGTCAATGTAACGCTGACAGCAGAAACCAAACAGAGTGGCACAATACTAATAATAATGTCATGTTTACTTGACAGTCAGCAGAGTGGTGCAAGAACCTTCATTATCAAAGATGGGTAAGATTAGTATGGGACATGTCTTATTTTAAATGGCTTTGAACACAAATGGTCTTGATTTAAAAGAAACACTTGTGGGTGAAGCCAAAGAGCAGTAAACAGGGCAGTGCTGCACAAAAGGCAAAAATATACCAAATGGTAATAAAATTAGCTATACATACTAGAAACCTAGAAAAGAATGATTGATAGCAAAACAGGGCAGTGATTGATGGTGGGGTAATAGAAATTTAAGTTGGGGCATTTTGCTAAGGTTCTGATTACATTTAGGGGCTTCATATTTATAGTGCAGTGATGGCAAACCTTTTAGAGGGCGAGTGCCCAAATTGCAACCCAAACCCCACTTTTTATTGCATGGTGCCAACATGATCATTTAACCTGAATACTTTAGAAAAAACAACTCAAATAGACACAGACCAATACAGTAGATGGAATCGATTATAGATTACCTAATAACCTCTACATTACCACACAGGAGTTTGAGATATAAAACAGTGACAATTAACCCCTACATTATTAGATGGGAAGTTGAGATCCAAAACAGGGACACGTGCAGAGCTGAATGTTATATTGTGACCTCTCTCTGCTACAGACAGAAATACACTTTCTCTCTGGCTTTCTGGTAACAAACTCTGGTGAACTCTGCTGTGCATGAGTGCCCACAGAGAGGGCTCCGAGTGCCACCTCTGGCACATGTGGCATAGGTTCACCACCACCGTTATAGTGCATGAGAAAATGAGATCCCAAGAAAGGAAAACACAGCCTTCTAAGACTAGCTGTCAATTTAACCTCCTACTTTCCAATTTGATGGCAATTTGAATTAATCCTTACTTATTACATCTCTCATTGCCACCTTTCCCAAAAGCACATTCTGTAGCTGTAACTTACTATATTGTTAAATTGTTCCTCTTCTGATGGCAGAACCTCCTTTTCTCCCATCTCAGTAAAGCCTTTGTCACTCTAATGAAAACAGTCATAAACCTTTCCTTTGTGTAAACACTTGTAAAAATGTTATACTTTAACATTCTTTAAAGGGCAACTAAAGCCTGAGAACAACACTAAATCAAAAGGCAGAGCACCTTGACATAAAAGCAGTAATCTGTTTCACACGCTACTTACCTTACTAACATTGGGTTTGTGCTTTATTTCACAGCATTCCAGTATCATACAGATCAGGCAAGGGAGCATGTGACTGAGGTCAGGAGGTGTGACCAGACAGTACACATACACACAGTTATTTTACCCAATAATTTAGGGGGTTTACATTTACTTTAAAAGAAATATCCACCCTTAAATCAAAAAACTCTTTAAAGGAAAACTATAATGCATATAAACCTTTTTCAAAAACACTTAAAATGAAAAATACATGGGGCAACGAGGGAGGATTGGTTCTTTCTACCTCCCAATATCATTTCTATGAGGAGCTGCAGCACGAAGAAAACTGCTTCTGCCAGGCTTCTAGAGTGCCTCAGCCCTATATTTAATACAAGAAGGCCCAGGGCACTAACCTGGCAGATGAAAACTGCATGTGCTGTAGCTCCTCAACAAAACAATATTGGGAGGTGGGAATAATCGATCCTACCCGCCTCCCTGCCCCAAGTCGTTTTACTTTTTAAAAAGTTAATTTTTACAGTATAGTTGTCCTTTAATGTTATTTACAGGAGTGGTATTTTACAGTTTATTGTTGTTTTAGTGGGGGATGTTTTCAGATTCTGTAGTATAAAAACGTAAATTTCATTCTCCTTTAAATTTCAGTGCGACCTGAAACAATAAAAACAGTAACGTGTTTCACTTAATTTCTATCTTGGGGTTTCACTGCAGGTGTTTAGATAACAAAACTGTAGAAGAACTAAAGAGAGAAGACAATGTGGTTGTATTTAGCCTACAGATCTCCAGTTTGCAGTTACCACCTGGTTCCTCATTGGTAGGTATTCAGAAATATTTCCTTCATAAGTTTGGTCCATCAATGTAATTTATTAAATATTTAATTATTATCTAATTAAAGGGTCACTATACTCACTAAAACAACTGAACTACAATCTGAAAATAGGAAAGTGGTGGTACTCACATATGTATCTGTGTTGGCTTTGTCATTAAATTACCGTATATACTCGAGTATAAGCCGAGGTTTTCAGGCTTTAAAATTAGCCTGAAAACCCGACCTCGGCTTATACTCGGGTCACAGTAAAGCAGGGCCGGAAAATGTACTGTTATAGTTGCTTCTCCCGAACTAAGTAGGTCTAGGGTGGCAGACAGAGAGGCACGCTATTAAACTTAACGCGCACCTCCATTGTTGAGAATGCAAGGGGCACCAGGATCCTGCTGTGCAGTTAATAAAGCATGCTGTGGGATCGCGTCCTTTCACTAGGTAAGCTGCCGCGAGTATCTGTCTAGGCATTTCTTTTCGCACCTTGTGTGTCTGGTGAGAATGGGGGTGGAGTGGGCCGACTCGGAACTCTTGTCGCTCCATCTTGGTGACATGCAGCCTGGAGCTGCTAGGTCTCTGCTGCGATACCGCTTGCATGGCACCTCCAAGTGCCACAGACCAGAACAGTGCGATAGCAGTCAGGCGAAGGCCCCATGAGGCAGAAATCATGCAGCAATCTCGGTAAAGTCACGACTTCTTCAGCAAAGAGAATGCTGTGAAATGGAGGGGACTGTTTGTACCCGTGTTGAGGAAGGTGGGTACATTTATGGGGGCTAAAAGTGGGAGACAAATTTTGGGGTCCTAATGAGAGGATCTTGTGCAGTATCTGTAGAATAATAAAATGTGTTAAGTTCCTATGTGATCTGTAGTAAGTAGCAGACCAACATTTCAAGTAGTCTGGTGTGATGGAGGGTGCTGGAAAACCATACTATACATTAATTGGTTAAGTACTTAATAATAATTCTACGTTCACCTTGTAATTTTTAGGGTAGGGACACGTGAGAGTGATGTTATTGGAGTGGGTAATAGGAGTGGGTCATAAATCAGTGGATTGTTCAGACTGTCTAAGTTCAGCTGGAGTCCTCTTTTTATATTTTATATCTTTTATATTGACAGTAATAGCCATACTAGATTTGACTATTACTGTATGGGACTACTGCTGCCCATTTAAAGGGAAACTAAATACAGTATTAGAAGGCAGTAGTGGTCATAATTTCAACCCTCGGCTTATACTCGAGTCAATCATGTTTTCTTACTTTTTGAGGTAAAAATAGGTACCTCGGCTTATACACGGGTCGACTTATACTCGAGTATATACGGTATTGTTTAATTAGTGCTCCTTATTGCCCTCACACTCCCTTACTCATTGACTCCTTTTAATGTCTGCAACACTTAAAAGTTTTGCACAGCCTCACCATGGGCAGTGCTCTGCTTACACATCTCCCCTCCCTCCCCCTGCCTTCTTTTCTCTTCTTTTCTGGCAGGAAGCCAGTGATCCCAGTAAGAGGTCAGGATAGGGACACATATGATAATTTCTGCTGCTGGAGTGACAGGTCTTTTCCTGTAAATGATGTGATTTTAAATGATTTCTCAGAATCTACAGCTCAGATTTAAAGTCCGAAAAAAGTAGTGGGATATTGCTGTATTTTTTTTTTTTAGATATTATAGATACCCTTTAAGGGATGAGCTTTCTGTGAAGTATATAATAAAGTATTGCTGTGAAACCTTGCCATCCACATGACTCTAGCTTCTGATGAATTTATGTGAAACCCCTGATGATGGAACAGCATAAATATTGATTGAGTCCCCTGATTAAATTATAATATATGGACCTAGCATAGTATTTGAAACTTTACTGTAATCACAGAACTACTGTTTCTACATTTAGTGGCAAGCGAGTCTGTAATGTGGATCAAAAAGGGACACATTTATATTGGCTTGTTATCAGCCCAATAACAAACCTTCATATCGAGTACTATCGAAAGTACTATCGCCATCGTAAAAATGTCCACTATGAACAATAGTTTTCAAAATCGCTAAAAAGGTTGTTTTTTGGACTTTTCCGGTAACAAACCTTTATAATTACAGCCCTCTGACTTTTAATTTTAGACCCACATTACTGACTCACACTCGCTGGGTACTGAATGTAGAGCAGGAAATAGTGGGTAATAGCGGGTAAGAGTTCTATAATTTCAGTAAATTTTCAAATACTACTCCCTTTCTTTTTTAGATAAAACAAACAAAGAGTCATGGCTGCTACAATGGACTAAACCAACTAGTGTACTCAATCAAAGTATTCTTGTAAGTACAACCTAAATCAGAATTTCATCCCCAAGGGTCAAACGATTACAGGCAATATCACATTCTTACACTCATCCTTTTATGTGTAGAGGGGGTCCAAATTGACTGGGCAGATATATGTGGCCTTTGAATATTGATGTAACTATGCAGTTCTGTATTTATCCTTTGTTGCTGTAAGAAATTTATACATGATGTTCTGGTATTCAATTTTTTCCAGGTGTTTATAACATGTGAAGTTAAGCTGTGTCGAAGCACAAACCAATCAGTGCCCTGTGGTTATAGATGTCCCCCAACACTGTTTATTCAACAGTCAATCATCTCAATGCAGGAGACAGGAATTTACCACGTGACTGCCAAACCCTTTTATGCATTCAAAGAAACAAGGCGAGGTTAGTATCCTTCATCAGGGTGAAAGTGGCTGAACATCATAAGTGGGCAATTTGCTAACAGATGTAAGTAAGTCATGGAAGATGAATGCTATTTTCACTAAAAAAACAAAAAAACTTTTGAAATGTACATCTCCAATTTTCTGAATACGAAACAAAACAGAAATATATTGTCACAAAACCTGCGATTGTGATACTTACCTAGGCCCATGCAGTCACTGAAGCAATTTATTCCTTCTGATCTCTACCGGACCTCTTCATGTACCAGTCCTTCTTATCAGTGTGCCTCCTTCGTAGTTGAGTGAGCTTTTTCAATGCTTTCAGCTTGCAGAGGGAGTGAGAATCTGTCAGTCCTGTGCTGGCAGATATTATGAGGAATTCAGCGATTCAGGGACCATGGGGACAAAAGTAAGTATCTCTGTGGTATTCAGCTTGATCAACTGGATTTAAAGTCTAGTTCTTAAAGACATTTAGACTAGAAACTAAACTTCTAGTCCGGTTGATTGAACTGAATACCACAGAGATACCATATCCTGGGTGAATGAGAACCTTCACTAGCAAAGGTAGGTATCACAATCCACGCTTTGAGGGTGTCCTTAACTTAATCATGAATGGGGCTGGACATGCCTTTTAAAGGGTATGTCCACCAAGAGTATGTGTTTTATTGAGTTTAACTGAAGAATGGGAGGTAAAAGCGCTATGTCTTACCCCCTGTTCTTCAGTACAGCCTTCAGGAGAGAACAAATTTACTGTGTATCGCTACAGCCCGGCTTCTCACTGACAGGTCCAAATGCATCCATGCGTATGCGCACACAATGCAAAGGACTGTAGATGTGTCAAAGAATGTCGGTGAGAAGCAGGTGCTTGAGCGATCCATGGTAAATTTCTTCTTCTCTGCTGAAGGCTTTACTGAAGAACAGGGGGTAAGACATAGCGCTTTTAACTCCTGTTCTACAGTTAAACTGAGTAAAACAATTTTAAAATTGGCAGACATACCCTTTAGAGATAATATTTGCTAACAAAATTGAAGGAGATCTCTACCCTAAATAATATTTAACTACAGGCTGGTGCACACTGGCAGATTTTGCCAGACAGGTTTAGTAGTTTGTTCGACAGAATGAAAGTGATACGGACAGTAATAATCAATAAACTTTTTAAAGAAAAATGACAAACTTTACATATGTAAATCGATTTATTGTCATTTTCACATAGGGGCCCTACATACAGATGGATGGTGTGTATATTCTTGAGCATGTTCATTTTGGTCAATGTAAGATTACTTAGATTGTAAGCTATTTGGGGCAGCGATCTCATTCCTAATGTGTCAAGGCTTGCTGCACTTATATCATTTTATACACAATTTATACATATATGCGTTCTTAAACGATGTATGAAATTGTATTTAATTTTTATTTATCTGTTGATTGCACTTATCCCCTTGTTTGTCTACAATCACGGTGATGCAACGAGCGCCGCTATCGGCTACCCAGTGCAAACAGCCCGGCGATGTTATATGCCAAAAGTGGTGCTTGGAACATCGCTACCTGGCGCTGTTCTATTCCGACACTTTCAACGGCATCTATTAGCCGATTTCGGCATTTAACATCGCTTGCGGCGGCTGCGCTGTTAACTTTCGTGTTAGCCACGCAGCCGCAGAAAGGAGTTTAAGTAACACTAACCGATGTAACATCTGTTAGCGGGATTTAAACCCCGAATCAGGAGCGATGCGCCCGTTAGTGCATCGCCCTGTATGTATTTTATAATGTACAGTTCTGCGTACCCAAGTGGCGCTTTATAAAAAAACATACATTCATACATTACCATACTGAAGCAATAAAGGGGAGACAGAAGTCCTCACTGAAAACAGGTAAGGAAAGTAGATAATGGTCCAGAAGGGGTATCCTTGGTTACTTTTCAGGTGGGGGTGTTCATATCAGTAAGGAGAACACCTATAGTTACCTGCCTTATAGATGCTTTCACACTGGTCCAGCATAGGTTTTATCCTTTCCCCTGCTTACATTTGGACCTGTGGCTTTCAGTCAGTCCAGAGAGAGACAACCTTAAAGGATAAGTATTCTGTAAAACAAAGTTAAAGGACAATTATACTCACCTTCCCTCCGCTCCTCTTCTTAGGTCAGCACCTTTTACCCAGGGTGAGGACCTGAACCGCTAGGTCCTCACCCCTGGGTTCGCGTAACTTGAAGCACAGCGTTACTGAAACGCTGCACACGCTCGTTGCAGAGCGTGCCTTCCTATTGGCCTTGTCGCCGACGGGAGGAGGGTGCGGAGCCTACCAGAGCAGTGTTTCAGTAACGCTGTGCTTCAAGTTACACGAACCCAGGGGTAACCTAGCGGTTCAGGTCCTCACCCTGGGTAAAAGGTACTGACCTAAGAAGAGGAGCGTAGAGAAGGTGAATATAATTGTCCTTAAGTTTAGTTGTAAGCTGCAGCTATTGGCATTGCAGCCTACCTTTCCTACTTTAAAGTTGCTGACATCTTGAATCTGTTGTGGTTACTGTGTAGCTCCGCCCCTCCGAGATTCCCTGGTTGTTGTCGCTGTGCACACAACGTCAGTGCATGCATTGATGTGTGGGCGTGTGACGTCATCTTGCCGCGTCGTGCTTGTGCACAGCGAGATGACGTCACGTGCACATATGTCCGTGCATGCACTGTTGTCACGTGCGCAGGGACGTCATGCGCACACGCTCGCTTGGAAGCAGGAGATTGATTACCTTTTGCGACTACTGAAGATGTTGGAACCAGGGAATCTCAGAGGGGCAGAGCTGCACAGTCACCATAACAGATTCAAGATGTCAGCACTTTAAAGCAGGAAAGGTAGGCTCTGGAGGGGCATAGAAAAAAAAAATAATGCCAATAGTTTTTTTAAACTAAACCTTACATAGTTATACATCATACTTATCCTTTAAGAGAGAGGAAAACACAATAGATTGTGTAGCATTCATACTCACTGTTACAAGGATTCCTGACATTCCTCATTTATGAAATGTGACCACTGTATTGTTTCTATCACAAATGCTTCTAACAAATTCTTTTTATCTTTTTGCCAACAGCATTTACCAGTTATACCGCCATAGCTGTGGGCCTAGTACTTGGTATCACTGTTGTGGCAGTGGTGGTGTTGCTGGTGAGAAAATCATTTTCCGGTGTGCGCCAGCATAATGCCTCTGTGGATCTGTGACCTCTGCAATTTGTTTTACCTCTATCAATGTATTATCACTTCCACGGATGGGAACAACAGCTTAATACAACCAGAGCCTGGTTATGGGCAGTTGCATTATACCCGCTGTTGTATGTAATGATTTTATGGCTCTTCATTACAGTACAGCATCCTAACATGATAACAACACACAGTCTCAGATTAGGGGGTAAGGGATCTGGATGTGATTATAGAAAACCTTCTAGGTTTGTTTGTTTTTTTTAACTACAATAGACTAGAAGACTTTTGATTGTTGGTGTTTTTTTTACTAGTCAGGGCTTAAATAGTGTGCATATATTTTGTATCCACATTTTAAAAAATAAATAAAGGGGGCATTGCCAATTGCCTACAAAGTGGATAAGAATACCAGATAATGGACTCAGGGAATGTTTAATCCCCCTGACAAAACTTTTTACAACACAACAAGGATCCCCTAAAACCCAACTTTCTCAATACCTATCTCCCTGATATTCCTGAAAAAATAAATTTACCTTGAAGTCCTCTGGTCCCTCACCGCACTGTGACTTCCGGCTTTACAAGCTCACACAGCTGTAATGCAGGCCAGTTGTGCAGCCATCTTAAGTCATTAGTCATTAGGAACTGGAGGACTTTTGGGCTAATATCTTCATTCAGGAACATTGGGGAGAAAGTAAAGTATTGGGAAAGAAGTGTTGGAGGGTTCCTGGTTGTGCTGTAAAATGTTTGTCAGTGAGGTTAACATGGCCTTTAAGGGGTTTTGTGCTTAATTTTGTGCTATAATTTGCTCCCTTATTAAAATAATGTTGATGTGGCACCTGGTGTCACTCCATCTATCTTATCAACCATACAGATTCAGTTTGTAACCTGGAAGCTGGACCATAATGCAAATTGAAGATAGTCAATTGCTGCTGTTTCTGTGAACATCATTGAAAAAGCACAAGAATTTGTGTAGATATCAGATACCACAGAACGGTCACACTGCACAGATTAGTGCGTATCAGCTGTTAAAGAAATAAATATAAATCAGAGGATTTCAACATTTTAGGTTTTACATCTGTAGGGTGGACGGAACAGAAATCAAAGCACTTATTACATAATATATTAATAACAATTTGTGTTTTTTATGTTTACAAATAACATTTCTTGGCTAAATGGCCTCTGCAGAAATGCTCTCTGTGGATTGCAATGAACTAATGTAGGTCTTGTTTGTAAAACAGTAATTATTTAGATACAGTCTAACAGCAGAATTGTGTCTAATTTATTCTGTTATAGCACATTGAAATTCTGTACAGATGTCATTAAAGGACAACTAAAGACAAATTTATTTACTCCCTTGTAACTAAGAAGGGTCCATGTAGTTGCCAGTACAACTTACAGCCCATGTAGTCTTCAAAGAGCTTTGACAGCATGTGCCCTTACCCCACAATTCACTGTCTCTATGCACACAGTATTTTCTATACAGATGTTTCCACACCAATATGGAAGGCCCTGATAAGACATTGAAAGCTGCTTGTTACCCTGCAGTTAATTTGCCAGCCAGCATGAATTGCATATAGTCTTCCTGAGGCAATACAAAATAGTCGTCTCATTTTCCGGACATATTTTTTAACTTTGCTCCTAGCTAAAGATAAAGCTTCTGAATGCACCTGTATTCTTTACATTTGCAGTGGTGGCTCACCAGTCTACACATATTTTAGAAACACACAGCCCATGAGGTCATGGGTTCAAATCTCCAGACTTACTTTTTTTGTTTCCATTATGTTCCTAGCAAAAGATAAAGTTTCTACATTTGAGGTTGCAGGTTCAACATCCCAGACTTACTTTAATATTTACTGAACTGAATTTTCTGTTTCTTACACCCATGCTATCTATGAAATGCAATGCAAAGATTACTTCTTTTTTTGAGTGTGTGAAAAGCAAAGGACTATATCATTGCTTGGGATAAGAGTATCTAAATATATTTACATAAAATCTACACTGAAATCCATGTTCTGTGTCAAGAAAAGGGAGGATCTCTGTGCAGTTATATGATTGGCTGTCAGTTTCTAGAAAGAAAGGCAGATTACTTGTTTTGATCTGTTGAGCACTACAGAGCATGTGTACTGCATACACTTAACTAAAAGTCACCCAACTAAGGTGGATTATCGAAGCCGATTCCTGGTACCTACTGGTTAATTCATAATTTGCAAATATATGTCAATAATGATCTAGGTATTCAAACACCCCCACTAAATCCAGTTAAAACTCATCTATACATGTGGATGCTGTGGGTCTAAAATATTAATAAGTAGAAGAAAAACGGTCAAAGTAATGGCCAAGAGATACCCACTTAAATCCTAGAAGGAGGCACTCTACTGGACATAATTCTAAGGGGAAGTAAAGTATCTCCACATAAAACTAGGAGACTTATAAATAACATAGATCTAGACAGGCTCCACTTAATCTATGACTATGTAATAAATACGGCTTGATGGCTGGGCTACTCACAAGTACGCTTTTAGGAGGAGACCCAAGTCTGTAGGATTGGATACTGGAGCAGATAAGGTTGATGGGAATTGTATGCAGGATACTGAGGCACTACTGGAAACTGGATACCAAGGAGAAGGTGCTGCTGGGAGCTGGGAAGCTGAAACAGGTAAGGTAGTCTCTGGAGCTGGCGAGGTAAGTATAGACTCAGGAACAGGCAAAGTAAGTATTGTCTCTGGAACTGGCAATGTAAATATAGTCTCTGGAACTCCTCCAGAGCATGCAGGTCCGAGTGTTTAATCCAGGCTCTTTCTTCTGGACCAAAACCTTTCTAGTGGACCAGATACTGAAGAGATCTTCTAAATAATCTAGAGTCCAATACCTTCTCGATCTCAAATTCTTGTTGACCATCAACAGATATTGGTGCAGGAGACAGATGAGGCATGGAATATTGGTTAGTGCATACTGGTTTGGTGAGAGAAATATGAAACACATAAGGAATCCGCATGTTGGAAAGAAGCTGGAGGTGAACAGCAACCGGATCCACTAATTCCAGAATAGGGAAAGGACCAATGAATTTGGGTCCCAGTTTGGAGGATGGGACATGTAGAATAATATGAGCAGAAGAGAGCCACACTTTATCTCCAATGGAGTAAGATAGAGGTTCCCTAAATCTCTTATCAGCTGCAATTTTTTGTACAAGAGCAGATTTCTGAAGGTAGATTTCCATAGACTGCCCGATAGCTGACATCTGGGCAGCAGAAACATTGGCAGCGGGTACTTGTGTAAAAAGAAAATGTTGGGGAAAACATCTTGGATTAGTTCCAAAGATACATAAAAAAGGAGATTTTCCAGAAGAGGCATGAGGTGCATTGTTATGGGCAAACTCTGCCCAAGGTAGAAGATCTGACCAATCATCCTGAGTACAGGAAATGTGCCAACGAAGGTATTGTTCAAGGGACTGATTAGTGCGTTCAGTAACCCCATTGGACTGCGGGTGGTAAGCTGAAGAAAATTGTAACTTGATGCCCGTGGATTTGCAAAGGTTTCCAAAATTTAGAAACAAATTGAGTACCTCTGTCAGACACTATTTCAGGAGGAAGTCCATGAAGGCGGAAAATATGTGAAATAAATAGTTGAGCTAACTCCACTGAAGATGGTAGCTTAGGAAGGGGAACAAAATGGGCCATTTTGCTGAAGCGGTCTACCGTGACCCAAATAACTGTTCTTTTTGGAAGGAGGAAGTTCGACAATAAAGTCCATAGATAAATGGGTCCACAGTTGAGACAGAATATGTAGGGGTTGCAGAAGACCAGAAGGTAGGGTTCTAGAAGATTTAGATTGAGCACAGCTGATACAGACTTGGATAAAATCTTTAACATCTTTCCTCATCGTAGGCCACCAAAGGGAATGGACAAGGAGGTCAAATGTTTTATTAATACCAGGATGTCCAGCTTGCTTAGAACAATGAATATGTTGAAGGACAGTTTTCGAAATGGAACAGGAAAGAAGATTTTACCTGAAGGTGTGTCAGGAGGAGCAGAATTTTGAGCAGCTTGAATAAGGGAACAGAGTTGAGGAGTAACAGAGGCTAGGATTTTAGTAGTTGGCATAATTGGGCCCTTATCTCTGTTAGAAGAGTCTGAAGTAACAAATGATCTGGAGAGGGCGTTTGCTTTCTTGTTTATGGAGCCAGGTTAGTAGGTGATGACAAAGTTGAACCGGGAAAAGAATAAGGACCATCGAGCTTGCTGGGGATTTAACCTTTTAAGATTCTAAATGTATTTGAGATTCCTATGATCGGTACGGGTGGTAATAGGTAAAGAGGTGCCTTCTAACAAATGACGCCACTCCTAGAGGGCCAAGAAGTTCCCGATTACAGACATCATAGTTTGGTTGGTGGGGTAGAACTTTTTAGAAATTTAAGCACATGGATGTAGTTTCCCTTTGATGCCTTGTCTTTGAGAAAGGACGGCTCCTGCGCCCAAGTCGGAGGTGTCAACTTCAATGAAAAAGAGAAGGCTAGGATCCAGATGAACTAACAATGGTGCACAGGCAACAGCTTCCTTGAGTTGTCTGAAGGCTTCACGGGCAGTGAAGTGGACCCCAAATTAGGCCTGCCACCTTTAAGGAACTTACTTGATCTCCCACAGGGACAGGGTGCGCTCCCAGACTGGTGATGTGAACGCTCGCTCGTGATCCAAATGATCCCTGCTGCCACCTACGGATGCCCGATTGTCAATTTTTCTTGGCATACGTGGGCTCGCAGGTTCTTCAGCCCTTCGGTTGAATCCCATTTTCCTTGCTCTTGTCTACAGCATTGTTACAGTTCAGCCCTTAATTGTTCCAGTTCCACTTCAGCATTGTTACAGTTCAGCTCTTCATTGTTCCAGTTCCACTACCACATTGTTACAGTTTAGCTCTTCATTTCCACTACTGCATTGTTCCAGTTCCATTCCAGCATTGTGTTTGTTCCAGTAAAGACTCCTGGACTCATACTTCCTCCTACTCCCGACTACAACACCCGTCTCCCAGGTAATTCTCCTTTATAGTACTGGGGAAACTTTACAACCACCTTTGCTGATGAGGGCAAGTATAGGAGAAATAATAGAAGAAAACCCTTTGATGAATTGTCTTTAATAATTGACAAAGCTGATTAATCTTTGAATGGCTTTGGTTCCCATTGGAAGTGACCAATCTTGAATGGCCGAAACTTTATAGCAAGATCCATCTGGAAACTTTGGGTGGACACAATGTAGCCAAGAAAGGATACTTGAGAATGTTCAAAGAGACACTTCTCCATTTTGACATATAAATTATTTTCATTTAGAAGTAGTAACACTTGTTTAACATGGAGGCGATGTGAGGGCAAGTCTTGAGAGAAGGTTAAAATGTCGTCAAGATATACGACTACTGAGATTCCCAACAGGTCACGGAAAATGTCATTCACAAATTCTTGGAATACTGCTGGGGCGTTCCAGAGGCCGAAGGGCATTAAAAGATACTTGTAGTGACCGTCCCTAGTGTTAAAAGCAGTTTTCCACTCATCACCCTTGCGTATACGAATTAAGTTGTATGCCATTCGGAGATCTAGTTTGGTGAATATCTTTGATCTGATTGAACAGTTCTGAGATGAGAGGAAGAGGATAATGATTTTTAATAGTGATCTTATTTAGACCCGGTAGTCGATGCAGGGGCGTAGAAAACTGAATTGCTGTGAATAAGGACTAGACTGGAGCTTAAGTACCGGACTTCAATTCCTGTAGGTATGATCATACATCACCAGTAAACAGTCCCCACATCACGGCATCCAGAGTGTCGCTCCCGCGATCCCCCAGACCTAGCTTTGCAGTGTTGTCTGTGGCTGCTCAGGGCAATAACCGTTAACTCCAGTACCCTTGTATCTAGCGGGGTTTTAAAGACCACGTTTGGTAGACCAAAGACAACGCATTTCACTATGCATGAGCTTGATCAGGTAGTCCTGATGAAGCTCAAGCAGAGCGAAACGCATAGTAGTGACGTCATCCCCAGGAAGTAAAGCACTGATATCACGTGGTCTTATATATATATATATATTTGATTTCAAAAGAAGGAGCACTCGTGGGTCTTGTTGCAAATCCAGTGATTACTTTTATTGTATCAACGCGTTTCGGCCTTGATGTTGGCCGTCCTCAGGATACAAACTAACTACAATCTGTGCTCTAATAAAACCTAGGTCACACGCCCCCAATGCTAAAAAACTCCCCTCGCTAATTTAACCCTTCACTTGCGAAACCATAGTGATAACCCACCCCTGGGGGTGTAAGTCTAAGTGACAAAGTTCCAAAATAGAGGCTTTTCTAAGCCTGTTTATAAAGTGATTTGTGCAGATGAATAATTCCTCCCATCTTAATTAACTGTGCTAGAATAAATAAGCTAATAATATAAATAAGTGATATCTAAAATGTGATATAAAAATGTGATATATAAAATATATAAAATAGAGTGCTACATAAAACTTTACATTAAATACCAAGCATTTTAACTAAATACAGAGCTAAAATCGCTGCCTTATAGAGAGTTCAACTGTATAGTTAAATAACTTCTAGCCACTCATCCTAATCCAATGTTACACACAATGTATCCAACTATGTATCAACCCTCCCTTGCTAGGAGATAATTAAATTAAGCTACTAAACTCGTAACAATGTAAAGTTATTTAACTATACAGTAGAACTCTCTATAAGGCAGCGATTAATCTGCAGCAACCAATCAGATTTTATCCAACTACAGTAACCCAGTAAAAAGCTAACATCTGATTGGCTGCTATAAATTAATAGCATGGGCACATTTTCGCACCTTTTATTGCATTAGCCCCTAAAGAATCTTAAAGAGTATGTCCACCACAAAAGCTAAAATTTTGGATAGTGTAGGGTTGGGGAGCCACAGAAATTAACTTACAGTACTTTATTTCCCCTGGCCGCCTGATAGCATGGAGTGCGAAGTTTTGCACATTGTATTGCATCAGCCCTTCTGTCTTCCACAACCTTTAAAAATGGATGGTATATTTTTTTGCTGAATTAATGTTTTAATGAAAAATACTGATACGGTTGTAAACAATTGCACAGTAGAAAAATTTTACAACCACTGTAAAGGTGCATTTTCTCACATCTTATCACACCTTTCTAAGCATGCCCTTTGGGATCTCCCTGTGCTAATGGGAGAGTCAGAGTGAACATAAAAGTAAATCCAGGGCTTGTTGAAGTAAATATGTATAATGACTGAGAAAGGCAAGTTCTACATCACTTTAATCAGAGGTCCCTGTCTCAATACACTGTGTACTTGGGTTTTTTACAGCCCAGTTGCAAGTTATGTGTGGTATTTGTTATTATTTTTTAAAGGGCATGTTCACCCAATTGTCGGTTACCTCCCCCAACTGATATATTATGCACTTTATCCTTAAATATCTGGTAAGTAATGCAGGTAATAATTATTGTCCCCATTCTGGCAGATTAAGCTGGCCCCTCCCTCCATGCAGTCAATCAAGGCTGTGACTGCTGACATCACAACAAGTGATAGACTGGTTTTCCACCAGCTGTCTCCTCTGCACATGCTCAAGCTTATAAAAAGCTGTTTGAGCAGAGGGAGGAGGCAGATACCTTTGCCAGAAAGGCATAGAACTTATTATTAAAGGATAATTATCGTGTATAAAGTTTGTTTTAAAAAACTGTTAAAATGAAAAGTACATGGGACAGGGATATAGGATTGGTAATTCCAACCTACCAATATTGTTTCTGTGAGGAGCACTAGCCGAAAGAAAACTGGATTTTGCCAGTCTTCCTCCTGGCTTCAGCACTATGTTTAATACAGGAATAGTCCAGGACTAACCTGGCAAATAAAAACTGTACATGCTGTAGCTCCTTAACGAAATGTTATTGTGAGGTAGGAATAATCAATCCGACCTCCCTGCCCCAGGCACTTTCCATTTTTAAACAGTTAATTTTTAGCATATAGTTATCCTTTAAATATCTGGAAACAAATGCATGTAATTAAACTAAAAATAGCAGTTGGGGTTGTGGGCAGATTTTTGTTTTAACGGTGGACATGCCCTTTAACCAGAAATAATGCTAAATTGCTTGTTTTTTGTAATTGTAAATAACCATTTAATGTATCAGTTGTAAATTGATGAGAATGATTAGTATTTTTTGGCTGCATTGTTAAGGAGCGATAACAATATTTTCCGATAATGCTTCTTCATTTTCAAATTTTAAAAGAGCAATTCAAATATAAGTAGCAACTGCCCCAATGCTATCTCATATCCCTTTATTTCAGTCATGTGCAAACTAAAAGTAAATTTGAACTTAATAGATAAATAATAGAAACGATAATTATGTAGCAAGGTGGGAATGGAATTGTTTTAATAATGACATTTTCGCTTTAGAATTGTTGATAGTGTACAGATTACTCAAATAGTTTTACATTTAATATTAATCCAAGTCCAGGTTTGAACCAGTCTTTAAATTACAGAAATTCTTTATCTATTACATAAAAGTCGCCAGTTCATACAGGATATTAAGTCCATTTGTTCATCAGGTTAAGAGAGACATTCCTGTAAATAAACTGATGTTTATGTAAATTTGATTTTAAGAAGAAAGTCAATCACCATTTTTTAAGATTTAATGGTATTTTATGCTATTTACGGTACCATAACCTTGTCATTCATTGGAGTCTGAATATGTACATGAAGTCTTTCCTAACATTGATTGAAGATACTGAATGATGTCACATGATGTAATAGTCTCTCTCTATATATATTTAGTCATTGTAAAACGTTTGCGAGATTACAGTGGCCTTGTAGAACAATCACTGCCCTCTACCATCCATCTGAAGTTATTTAGGATCCATGATTATACCTTCCACAGCAGATGGCGATTTAAAGTAGCCATTAAGCTGGGCCCAGCTGGCATTATGATTAGAAATGTTCTCATAATTTTTTAAAAAATTACAGATAATTTCTTGGCTTAATTGGTCCTCTGTGAGCAGTTGGCATGCAGATCTTCTCCTTTCCTTTTAACGACTATTTCCTGCACAAGAAAACAATTTGTTTACAGCTGTCAAGTTATCTAATGTCCCACTATAAATAATGTTTCCTTTGTCCCCCTCTTTAATGTAAAACATGTGAGTGTGAGGTGACATGTTGTTTTAATGGCTAACATATTTATAACGGAAATAATATAGTAAAATAGCATCTCTACAAAAAAGCAAATTCTGCTTTTGACTGTGAAGAATAATTCAGCACAAGCAATATGAATATTATTGGAGTAGTAAACCTGGAGCCTTAAGCTAGGTACGCACCTACCGATTTTTCCTCCTGACCGACCGTTCTATACTTTCGACCAGTCGGCCAGGAGGAAGGACTGTCGGTCGCGGCAAAAGCAGCCGTGTCCGATAGTTACCGCGACCGATTGTGCGGTCCTCTAGAGGACCGCACGATCGGACGAGGTTTTCCACCATGTCCGATCGTCCTTTCGTCTGATTCGGACGAACGGTCGATCGGACATGGGCACATTCGGATGCGATAATTTCATTCCGATCGACCGATACACTGAACTATCAGTCGATTGGACCGAAATATCTCATCGTGTGTACCCAGCTTAAGCCAGAAGAAAGGCACAGCTTGACATGTTTTGAGGTACTCTATTCATCATACACTTTAATGCCATTATAGCTCTCAAACTAAGATATCAGCTATTCACACACTGCAAACATGAACATAATGTGACGTGAAAGGAAAGTGCTGTGTTAATATACCCACAATAAGAGTAGGTGTATAAAAATAGCACTATTATTGAAAAACTTGCTTGGGAGTGCCATAAACTAACCTCCCGTTGCACAGCAGGATCAGGTTCTGAACTGCAGCTATAGTTGAGTTTTCATTCTGTCCTGTAATCAGATGTCTGTCCAGTATAACATGGATGGCATCAGGTTCACTGGCTAAAAAGAAAAAAACATTGCAGAATTGCTGGTTTTAAAGGATATCAAGCTATAAAATAAAAGTTTATATTTTGGTTCAGCACCCCCACCCACCCCATTTTCGCATTACACATTCTGCATAGATGCTCTTGAGGAGACTTACCTCACCTGGTCCCTCGCCGCGCTACTCTCTCTGCTTCCTGGTCGCTCAAAGGTGAAATTGTTTACATTTTTAATAATGTAAATTACTGTAAGACCTTTAAAGGACAAGGACTCCTTATGAACATGTAATGTAATGACTAAATAAATTCTTGCTTCTTAAAGGATAGGTTCTGGCTACAACACATTTTTTTACTAAAATGAATGGGAATCCCAATAAAAATATAGGAGAGCAGAAATGCAAAAAAGGCATTTAAAATCTGTATTTCAAAATAGTAAATGTAATTCAAATATTTAAATAATAAGGTATATGCTTATAGACATTACAGATTTTTTAAACTCTTACCACTAAATGTTGCCCCAGAATCTTTTGCATAGTCCTCTAAAATTAATGGCAAACTGGCGTATTCTGGCTGACGGACTAGTTCATATACAGATGGCTGCAATGAGAGGAAGAAAAAAAAATTACTTTTACCATTCCAAATACCTGCTAAACCAGAGATTTACAGTTTTGGCCCTCCAGCTGTAGGTGTACTTCAGTTGAAAGGGGATGCTGAGAATTGCAGATTAGCTACTAATGCAAATGTTGTAAAATTTGGAAAACAATACCATTATTATATTTTTAAAAATGTGAGTGATTGCATCTCAGAATATTGAAGCGTAGTTTTAGGAAATTTAATCCCAGGCTTATAGCCCAAAACAGCCGATTAAATTGATGTGTCAATTGTCTTTCAAAGCATTTTCCAACTAAAGATACACCCATAATCTTTCAGTTCAATGTTGTATCTCCATTGTGCTAAAGAGATAGTATAGTATAGTATTTGAGGTTGAATAAAGACATACGTTCATCCAGTCCAACCCATCTAGCAATATCCTCATTTCCTGCCTAACTGTTGATCCAGAGGAAGGCAAAACCCCCCCACCAAATTTATGAAGGGGGAAAAAATTCCTTCCTGACTCCAAGTGGCAATCGGAAATTTCCCTGGATCAACTCTACTTTATGTATCAATACCAGTAACTTGCAACATTCCTTGTTTGCAGAAACTCATCCAGCTTTTTTTTTAAACTGACCAATGAACCTGCCATTACAACGTCCACTGGAAGACAGTTCCATAGCTTTACTGTTCTCACAGTGAAAAACCCTTTCCGAGCTTGAAGCCTAAACCTTTTTTCTTCAAGTCTTAAGGGATGTCCTCGTGTCCTTTGACATGTTCTATTGGTGAACAATGCCCCAGATAGTTTATTGTATGGCCCGTTAATGTATTTATACACAGTAATCATATCCCCACGCAAGCTCCTTTTCTCCAGCATACATAATTGTAACTTTTCCAGTCTCTCTTCATATTCAAGCTCCCCCAATCCCCTTATTAATTTAGTTGCCCTTCTCTGAACCCTTTCCATTTCAAAGATGTCCTTTTTGTACACAGGATTCCAAAATTGCACTGCATATTCCAGATGAGGCCTTACCAATGCTTTGTAAAGAGGGAGAATTACATTTTCCTCCCTTGAATCCATACCTCTCTTTATACAAGACAATACCATGCTGGCTCTGGCTGTTGCCGCCTGGCACTGCTTGCTACCTTTAAGTTTGTTATCCACCAAAACTCCAAGATCCCTTTCCAACAGGGATTCACTTAACACAGAGCCATTTATAGTATAAGTAGCACAAGTATTTTTAAGTCCAAAATGCATCACCTTACATTTATCAACATTGAATTTCATCTGCCACTTAGCAGCCCAATGTGATAATCTATCTAGATCCCCTTGCAACGATTGCACATCCTCTGAAGTTTTTAATGGTCGACAAAGTTTTGTGTCGTCAGCAAACACAGAAACCTTGCTGACAATACCCACTTCCAAATTATTAATAAATAGATTAAATAGAAGCGGCCCCAACACAGAACCCTGTGGCACCCCACTTAGCACTTTAGTCCATAATGATAAAGCCTCATTAACAACTACTCTCTGCATCCTATTCATTAACCAATTTTCTATCCATGTATAAATGTGACTCCCCAGACCAACAGACCTTAGCTTATACATTAGTCGCCTATGGGGGACTGTATCAAAAGCCTTTGCAAAATCCAAGTAAACTACATCTACTGCTATACCAGAGTCTAAATTTTTACTTACTTCCTCATAAAAGCCAAGCAAGTTAGTTTGACAAGATCTATTCCTCCTAAATCCATGCTGGTTACTACTTATAATGTTAGTCCTTGAAACATACTCTAGAACATGTTCCCTTATTAAACTTTCCAGGATCTTCCCCACCACTGAAGTTAAACTTACAGGCCTGTAATTACCCGGCTGTGAACGACTACCCTTTTTGAATATTGGAATAACATCAGCCTTTTTCCAATCCAGAGGCACACCACCGGACATGAGGGAATCAGCAAAAATAAGAAACAATGGCCTAGATAAAACTGAACTTAGCTTCTTAAGTACCCGAGGATGTATTTTATCCGGTCCAGGAGATTTATTAATATTAACCTTATTTAGTTCTTTCTGTACCATATCCTCAGTTAACCAAAGTGAACTTGAATCTTGTATACCTTTATTGCTACTATACTCTATGATATCTGTACTTGGATCTTCTATAGTGTATACAGAGGAAAAAAAATTATTCAAGACATATAGTAGGCTTTATGTAGTGAAAGGTAATTAAATTTACTAAGGAAATAAAAAAGCATGCACATTTTTCAGCAGTTTTATGGCTATAAATAATAGTAAAGTGGGTTTAGGCAGGAGATCTTCTTTAGAAGTTCATAAAGATCTTGCTTTAAGCAAGTCTTTCCTTTTACAGCCTTATAAAGCAGAACTATGATTGTAAACTCACATGCTTTTTCACCTGGAACATACAATGTCTAGAACAGGCTAGAAAGCATTGTATTGTTTTTGCAGGCTCTGAATCTATTGTAAGGTGTAAATACTAAGATAAAATTCTATCTTGGATGTTCAATGTTGGCGTATTACATAGAAAAATTCACCTTTGTGACTCACCCCAGTGAGGCTGAAGTTCTGAAATGCCCATGACTTGTCATCGTTAGTTGCACAACACAAAGATGACACCCCATGTCCAATGGCACAGATAGGTTCTGTGAATTAATACAGAAAAAAAACAGGGGGCAATATAAGACTTTATAAGCACAGAGGGAGAAGTAACAATAGGACTAGGTTGTATCAGATATAACGGACTCTACAGGAACAACAATTGCAATGCAGGGAGGCACACAATTATGCTTACAATTTCACTACATGTTTCGAATGTGCATGCGTTCTTCATCAAGTGTACAATTGTAACACACACAGTGAGCGAATAAATCACATATCAACCTCCACCCCTCAGTCCTCTGTAGAGCTTGTGTTAAAATAACCAACTGAAGGACAGAAAGCAGATATTTCCAGCTTTTTTTTGTTTATGTATCTGTCAATGCAAACTAGAACATACAGACATGGCCCTGCAGGGCTAATTTAGCTAATTCCAGTTTTATTAGGACCACACTTACTCTTTTCTGCTGTGAAGTGCTGCAAGATCCTTGCCAGGTAACCACTGTTAGCTAAATCTGTCAAAGCTCCAGGGCAATGTGGGATAAGCAATGCATGATACCGGGAACCTAGAAAACGGTAATAAAACAGCTTGTGGATTCACAAAAACACAGTATAATGGACTGAAAGTTTCAACTACAGTTAAGGTGGTCAATAATATTTATGTACAAGGCTCTGTGATAAAATGGCTTTGTACTCAAACATTTTCAAAATGGAAACGAGACCCTTTACATTCCATGCAGTAGTAATAACTCCAACTAGGATCCTTCAATTATGAGTCTTAAAGGATAGTCTTTAGATAGGAGGCCTATTCCCTCCTTATAAAAGCAGGGGGAAGTGAGATCTAGTTCAATGCAAGGTAACCAGGAGCTCAGAAATAAAAATGCCAGCTTAGAAATATGGTTGAAAGGCTTTTCATTTTTATGTTCCTATACAAACAATTAAATTCACATTTTAATTGTTTTAATATACCGTATATACTCGAGTATAAACCGACTCGAGTATAAACCGAGGTACCCATTTCTACCTAAAAAAAACAGTAAAAATGATTGACTCGAGTATAAACCGAGGGTAGAAAATATGAACACTAAAGCAAACCTGTAATTAATAAAAATGATTACAAAATCAAAATTAATAAACAGGAGTAAAGTATTTATTTTAAATAAAAACAACTTGTTCAGTATAACTTTAAAAGTTTAAAAATAACTTTAAAATCCTTCAAAATCAGATTCCTCATCATTGGTTTCTCCAAATAGTGCCTCAAATTGAGCTGGTGTAATTTCATCTGCATAGACATTATCATCACCATCATCAACATCCCCATCATTTTCATCACTGCTGCTGTGCTGAAACAAAATATCGTCTTCGCTACCATCCATGGCATTACTTATACCGCATTTCTGAAAAGCACGTTTGATGATGTCTTCTGGAATGTCCTCCCATGCATCTCGTACCCACTTTGCTACTATTTCTATGTCAGGCTTCATAAGATTTCCACCTTTTGTCAATTTGGCTTGACCTGACGACATCCATTCGTGCCACATTTTTCACACACGGTCTTTAAAAGGTTTGTTTATAGACACATCCAGAGGCTGTAAAACAGATGTTAGCCCACCTGGAATAACAGCCAAAGTGGTTTGAAATGACTTAGCCATTGTTTTGACATCTTCACATATATGGGCTCTAAACATATCCCAAACTAACAATGAGGGTTTTTTTTTTAAAGCTACTCCTGGTCGTCCATTCCATATCTCTTCTAGCCATTTTTTTGTTCCTTGTTCATCCATCCAGCCGTTAACATGTAGACGGACAGTAATTCGTGGGGGGAATTTGGCATTTTTTGGCAAGGTCTTCCTTTTAAATATAATAACAGGCCGCAGCTTGACTCCATTGGCCAAACATGCTAGAACCACGGTGAAATGATTTTTTTCATTCCCGGTTGTTCGAAGAAAAATTGTTTTTTCTCCCAAGGATGCCACGGTCCTGTTGCTTGGAAGATCAAAAGTCATTGCTGTCTCATCCATATTCCCGATACTTCCGAGGTCATAATTATAAAGCTTTCTTTGTTTTATAATGAATTGATGGAATAACATGACCTTTTCCTCAAGATTCTGTGGCAGCTTTTGTGATATCTTCGTTCTCTGGCGCAAGCAAAGTCCAAACCGATTCATGAAGCGGGTACACCATCCAGCTGATGCAACAAAGTTCTCAATACCCACTGTTTTATATTGCTCGTCTTTAGCCATTTGAAGGGCACGTAATCGGATTCCCATGCGTGTTACACAGTATCCATTTTGACGACATTCCACAACCCATTTATGCAAGTCAGTCTCTAGAGCCCCATGTGAGGTTGTTAAACCACGACAAGCCTTTTTTGACTTCGGCATCTTTTCTAATTCTGACTTATTTTTCGCCAGTCTCGCACCTGTCTTTCATTAACGCCAAATTCCCGTCCTGCAACAGAATTATTGCTTTCCTCTGCTCTTGACACAACTCTGCGCAATTTTTTTACACGACCAACCATTTCTAACAGATTAAAAAAACACAGAAGAACCAGTAAGAAAATTTCCCCAGCAACCACATTAAAATTACAAACGAGGCACTGATTACTGCTTTTATATCAAGTTATTCTGCTTTCTGATTCAAGATTGTTCTGAGGCTTTAGTTGCCCTTTAAATTGACTTTTAGAATACCAAAACAGCTACAGTATACCATAATAAACAATAACAACCATAATAAACGTAAGAAGAGCCTATTGCCCCAATACCATATACGGTAGTACCATAATAATAATCTATTACCGGTAACCATTGCACTTCAGATGTTTGTAAACTACAACTCCCAGCATGCTTTGGTTGCTGGGAGTTATAGTTTCTAAACATCTGGAGAAGTGCTGAAATACTTTAAATAAATAAAATTACTGTACTGTACTGTAAAGGTATACATTAAATACTATCTTACCTAATAACAGCCCTTATTAGAATACTCCTGGGGGGTTGTAAGAAAAAATGTTGGTACGGTAACCTGTTCTCAAATCTCTATAACATAGCTATAGTTCATCACAAACTAAACTTAGATAGTACAAGCCTGATTATATAGTGAATAATCTGTAAATTATAAGGGTATAAGAAATCACCAAGCAGTTCCATGACTTAATAAAACATACTTGCCAAAAGTTATGTATTTTGCAGGGCAGTCCTGGACTTTTTCAAATAGTCAAGCTTTCCTTGTACTCCACAAAGTGTCCCCAAGATCCTCAGTTACCAGACATGCTTTCTAAAATCTTATAAAAAAATCTACTTGACACTGCACATTGGAAGACTTACCGGTACTGCTGGTTGAGGGGTCTTGGACTGGTTCTCCAGTCCGGCTAGTTGAAGGCTCCTCCATACCGGCAATGCAGGGTCCCACTGATGACGTCGGCAGAGCGCGCGGGCACGTAAGTTATGCACGTCTCGCGCGCTCTGCCTGTAACAGCTCCGGTGGCCCTGGTCTCGATCCTCCTGAGTCCAGATATCTTCAGAGTCGGAATGGAGGGACAGGACTCCGAGCAAGGTACCGGCTATTTATTTATTTATTTTTTCCCCCAGCAGATTTACCTATGACCCGAGTATAAGGTTTTTAAGGTATTTTTTTAACCTTAAAAACTCGTTTTATACTCGAGTATATACGGTATACATTAACACTGATACTATAATACCATATGAGGCCTTGAAATGTACACAGATTGGCTCTTTTTTTGTTTGCATGGGTTCAAATTACTACTTCCCACCTTGGCACAAAAGCAGAAAAAAAGACAGAATGACAATTCCTTTAACTACGAATACAAAAGCCTAACCCAAATTAATTCAATTTACCTTTTTGTTTTTAGAATATTTGAAGAGATTGGCTTTAGCTAAAGTATTTTACGGAACGATTTAATTTTTTTGGATAGATGCTGGATAGATTCCAGCTCTGGCAATTCCCCAATGTAATGTGGACTTAAAGTTAAAACAATTCTACTGACCATTAAAGGAAATGTACACCTTTAAAAAAAAATAGTTTAGTGGCAAGTTTTGGCTTTAAAAGTTAATGTAAAAGCGGAGCTGCAGATGCCCTTACCCAGGAAGAGGAAGCCAGAAAGTTTGAAGCAATAAAAGGTAAGTTCTGGGGTGGAGGGGGGAGATAGAAGAAAGCCAAAACTTGCCACTAAACCAACGTTTTTTTAAGGTGTACATATGCTTTAAATTTGCCTTGTAATTATAGGTGTTAGCATTCCGTTGCCTTTTTAGTAAAACATACATTCCCTTTTCCGAGTTTGCTACTGTGAGGGTGGGGCAATATATCACTGGTAAACATAGTAGGGGACAGTACATGAGTCCAAAAAGACCATGAGTTGGAACACCTAATTTCTACTAAAATAGAAATGGAATTAAAGTAACTTTTAAGAGCATGTCCACCCCAAAAAGTATATTCTAATATGGTTATTGCTGCTTTATTACCTATTCAATGCTTCCTTTCTTGCGGTTGTTTTTTTTTTTTTGCTGTTTTGAGCCTGCATTCCAGAGTACTGATGGATAAAGTTAGCTGTAAAGCTGTGAGCAGGGCTAAAAATCCCTGTAAAATGTTGCTGTGCCCTTCAAAGAAGGACCCTACTTGCTCCACCTACTTCAAGTAACTTCCACCAATTGGAACAGCCTAGCAGTTTTCATTGTGTGGGAATAACAGACTCTCAAGCAAGGTAACTTCAGCTCCAGTGACTAGGAAAGTTTTCTCCTTTAGTCTGCTGATCCGTGAGTAAATCACTGCTGTCTGCCTTTATGATTCTCCCTTCATGCTGTGTATGTGAGCGCTGATAGTTGTGATTTAGGAAGGGGAAGGTTAGGGGTAGCAAGGTATGTATGTATGGTCTCCTGTGGTAGGAAAACAATGTTCTCTCTCCTTGCGGTCTGCCGGTCCATGTGATTATGGAGGGGAGCAACCCCCCACCTTTCTTGCTGTGTGCTGAAAAATGTGATTATTGATGGGAATGGGTGTTGATCGATTAGCACACAGCAAGGAGGGAGAAACATACCCCCCCCCCTTATCACATGGATCAGCATACAGCAAGGAGAGAGAAGCTTCCCCCACCACCATTCATTCCACCTCATCACCCTAAACCTTCCCCTTCCTAAATTACAGTGACCAGCACACACAGCATGGAGGGAGAGATGATTTACTCCTCCAAGAGCCCAGGAAAGCACATTCAAAGGTGTTACCCTGTAAACAGTTTTGTTCACACTGATTAGTGATTTTACTCCCCCTTCAAAAAACAGTTGAAAACTAACACAACCAAAATGAATAAAAGTAAAGACTGTTAGGAATGGATTGTTTCTCACCGTCTATGGATTCTAATCTGGCAGGGTTGGCATACGGTTTGAGCTGAAAATCCTGGAACCACCTTGAATCTGTTTCATTGATGCCCACAAAATCTAATGCCTTTCCCTATGGGATAAAAATGGGCTATAAATAGCAGGAATATAAAAATCTATACATTGTACATTAGAACTTTCTCCAGAAGGGAGGTGGGACATGGGCAGGACATGCCCTGGACTACCTAAACACACCCTGAATCCCCCCAAACCTTACTCATTCCATGACGTGGCTCTTACAGCTTGTGTTTAAAGAGGCTAATAAAAAAGCAATTGGAGTTGTATTGTCAAATGATATTTATTGCTATTATAGTGCTACCATTTATGTACAGTATTTAATATAACATTTCTGAATTCTTTGTATAACTACACTTTAAATTGTTGGAAAGAAATAATTTACAAAAGGTATAACATTTCTTTACAATGATGCTGTATGATACATTCCTCCCTGAGGATATTATAAGGCAAATCTGTAAGAGTTTTTGCCAAAACCTTTGGTCTTTGATTAGGTCTAAAAACCACTAAATAAACTCTATAGAATATTATCAGCCTTGGGACAAAGAATATGAATACCTCTGAGTTTTACTTACCCCTGGTGTTGCCACTTGTAAGTTGAAATTTGAACTTGCAAGGGTAAACGAGTGAAGGAATGACTGAGCTGAGACACCTAGAACAGAAGAGTTGGTGAAAAAATACATAGGTGAACATTTAACATCAAACCATTTAGATGAACCATCAGAAACCCAACAGATTTCCTTATAATGCATCTCAAATCTTTAGCAATTATTTGTCCTTAGCTTTAACTATACAGTAGTCTAGTGACACTTAAAAAGACAGATACTACCCAATTTTGCACAGCAGAACAAGCAAGCTGCCACCTTTCCCCCTAGAAGCGGACAGCCAATCACGGTTTCACAGTAGGGGGTAATGGGTACCAATGAAAATGTTATATATGGACAGTATTATAAGTGATATATTGGGGTTCAGTCCTGGGATATAACTATTGGGGAAGGATAAAGGGAGAACTGAGCAAGTAGTCCATGGACATTAAGTTCATTTATGCTCCTCTGTTTGTCCTCATGTCTGTGACATGCCGTTACACAGTGTGCCCCAAAATTTGCTGTGGCTTTCTTCTCTCCCAGCAGGATATAGAGTTTTCGCTCTTCATCTAAGAAGTTGAAGTCTAGGATAAATCGGACAGCATCTTGAAATGGGGGTCCCGTATCTATCATATAAATATCTATCGATCAATCATACATAGATCTTTTTATAATATATAGATATATTTATCATTTATAGATCTATCATCTATAGATCTATCAATCATCTATTTAGCATATTTAGATCATCTATCTAATATAGAGCTATCAAAAAAAAGATCTTTTTTATCAAATATAGATCTATTTATAATATATAGCTCTATCATCCATCCATCATCGAACTATCATTTATAGATATATCATCTATCTATCATACATTGATCTATCCTCTATAATCTATCATATATATAGATCTATCATATATAGATCTATCATCTATCATATATAGATCTAATATCAATTTATCATATATGCACTAATTGGTGTGGGGGCTGGGGCCTATTAGTTAAATAGGATTCACATTGGTTGGACCTATGGTTTGGACCGAACAAAAGAAAGTTTCCTGTGAATGAAACAAACTAGAGTGGAATGTATACAATGTCCCTTGCTCTTACGGACCTTGATCTCAAGGACATAGAAAAAGAAGGACATTGAAACAAGAAGGGCATTTAAACAAGGTTTGTACATCACTGTGCTGGTGTTGTGTATTAGAGGGGACAGTTTTTTCGGTGCCATGCAATGTATGCAATGCATCCTGCCACATGTTGGCGCTATATAAATCCACAATAATAATAATAATAATAGATAGGGTAATCTACCGCCAAGACCCTACATGCCGAACTGTGCCAATGACAAAGTTAGAGGAGGAGGTGAGGTCCTTAAGCATGATTTCCGAGAGGTAGGGGCCAAGTTAAAAGCAAGGACCTCCAGGGTAGTGTTTTCAGAAATACTACCACAGCCACGTGCTACTTGAGGGAGACAGCGGGAGCTTAGGAGCATTAATGCGTGGCTAAGAGGGTGGAGTAAGGAAGAAGGGTTTGGATTTATAGACAACTGGGCAGACTTTGCTGTCGGCTACAGGCTCTTTAGTAGGGATGGGTTGCACCTCACTGATGGTGGTGCAGCTGTTTTAGGGGAGAAGATAGCTAGAGGGTTGGAGGAGATTTTAAACTAGGTTGGGGGGGGTATTAGCAGTCTCACTGGGATATATAGCCCAGGAGGAAAGCAGGGTGTAGATAGGCCAGTGGTGGGTGGAAAGGGGGGTGGGGCTAGCATAGGGGATAGGGAGGCATGTGTATTAAAGTGTATGAATAAATTACAGGATTACAGGATCATAATCTAAAATGTATGTTTGCAAATGCGAGAAGCCTGGCTGACAAAATGGGTGAATTGGAAATTGGCGTTGAATGAAAAGTATGATGTAATAGGTATAGCAGAAATGTGGTTGAACAGTTCTCACTACTGGGCTGTAAATATAGAAGGATACGCCTTGTTTAGGCAAGACAGAGAAAAAAGGAAAGGGGGAGGAGTATGTGTTTATGTTAAAAAATATTTGAAGCCAAATTTAAAAGAAGTGATAACTGGCGATATGGATGTTAAAGTGAAGGCAATATGGGTGGAGGCATTGTTGGTGTCTGCTATAATCTGCCAAATGCTAGCAGAGAGGAGGGGAGTCAGCTTCATATGCAGTAGGCAAGGGCTGCAAGTTTGGGGAGTGTGCTCATTATGGGGGACTTTAATTACCCTGACATTGATTGGTGTAGTGGAACTGCCATCACAGAAAAAGGCTGCAGGATAATTTTTTCTCACAGGTGGTTGAGGTTCCTACTAGAAAAGGAGCTCTGTTTGATCTGGTAATAACTAACATCGTGGATTGCATTATAGATATAAAGGTAACTGGAGGCTTAGGGAATAGTGACCATGAAATAGTGTCTTTTGGACTTTGTAATCGAAAGGAAAAGTGCGCTGGGTTAACAAAGACTTTTAATTCCGGGAAGGCAAATTTTCTCAGGTTAAAAGCAGCTCTTCAGAATGTCAACTGGAATAATGTATTATCAGGTAAAGGTACTGAACAGAAGTGGACTGTGTTTAAGGGGATTTTAAGTTCACATTTAAATTTATACCCTTGGGAAATACATGTAAAAAAAATAAATCCGCACCCATGTAACTGAATTCTGATATAAAGAGGCAAATGGAAAGGAAGAAAAGGGCATTTAAAACCTTTAAATCAGAGGGAACAGAAAGGGCCTTTAGGGATTATAAAAACTGCAACAAGGATGTAAGAAAGCAATTAAACTAGCTAAAATTAATAATGAAGTTAGGATAGCTGAACAAAGCATCACTAAGCCTTTTTATTTTTTAAATTATATTCATAGTAAGAAGATGAGGACTGAGAATGTGGCATCATTAATTAATGGGGATAAGTTAGTTACGGAGGATGGCGATAAAGCAAATGTCTTGAATATTTTTTTCCCCTCTGTATACACTATAGAAGATCCAAGTACAGATATCATATAGTAGCAATAATGGTATAAAAGATTCAAGTGCACTTTGGTTAACCGAGGATATAGTACAGAAAGAACTTTATAAGGTTAATATTAATAAATCTCCTGGACCGGATTAAAATACATCCTTGGGTACTTAGGGAGCTAAGTTCAGTTTTATCTAGACCATTGTTTCTTATTTTTGAAGATTCCCTCATGTCCGGAGGTGTGCCTCTGGATTGGAAAAAGGATGATGTTATTCCAATAAAAAAAGGTAGTCGTTCACAGCCGGGTAATTACAGGCCTGTAAGTTTAACTTCAGTGGTGGGAAAGATACTGGAAAGTTTAATAAGGGAACATGTTCTAGAGTAAGTTTCAAGGATTGACATTATAAGTAGTAACCAGCATGGATTTAGGAGGAATAGATCTTGTCAAACTAACTTGCTTGGCTTTTATGAGGAAGTAAGTAGAAATTTAGACTCTGGCATAGAGGTAGATGTAGTCTACTTGGCTTTTGCAAAGGCTTTTGATACAGTCCCCCATAGGCGACTAATGTGCTAAGGTCTGTTGTTCTAGGGAGTCACATTTGTACATGGATCGAAAATTGGTTAATGAATAGGATGCAGAGAGTAGTTTAGTTGTTAATGTGGCTTTCATCATTATGTACTAAAGTGCTAAGTGGGGTGCCACAGGGTTCTGTGTTGGGGCCGCTTCTTTTTAATCTATTTATTAATGATTTCGAGGTGGGTATTGTCAGCAAGGTTTCTGTGTTTGCTGACGACACAAAACTTTGTCGACCATTAAAAACTTCAGAGGATGTGCAATTGTTGCAGGGGGATCTAGATAGACTGTCACATTGGGCTGCTAAGCGGCAGATGAGATTCAATGTTGAGAAATGTAAGGTGATGCATTTTGGAATTAAAAATCCTTGTGCTGCTTATACTATAAATAGCTCTGTGTTAAGTGAATCCCTGTTGGAAAGGGATCTTGGAGTTTTGGTGGACAACAAACTTAAAGGAAGCAAGCAGTGCCAGGCGGCAACAGCCAGAGCCAGCATGGTATTGTCTTGTATAAAGAGAGGTATGGATTCAAGGGAGGAAAATGTTATTCTCCCTCTTTACAAAGCATTGGTAAGGCCTCATTTGGAATATGCAGCGCAATTTTGGAATCCTGTGTACAAAAAGGACATCTTTGAAATGGAAAGGGTTCAGAGAAGGGCAACTAAATTAATAAGGGGATTGGGGAAGCTTGAATATGAAGAGAGACTGGAAAAGTTACAATTATGTATGCTGGAGAAAAGGCGCTTGCGTGGGGATAGGATTACTGTGTATAAATACATTAAAGGGTCATACAATAAGTTATCTGGGGCATTGTTCACCAATAGAACATGTCAGAGGACACAAGGACATCCCTTAAGAATTGAAGAAAAAAGGTTTAGGCTTCAAGTTTGGAAAGGGTTTTTCACTGTGAGTAAAGTTATGGAACGGTCTTCCAGTGGACGTTGTTATGGCAGGTTCATTGGTCAGTTTTAAAAAAAAAGCTGGAAAAGTTTCTGCAAACAAGGAATGTTGCAAGTTACTGGTATTGATTCATAAAGTAGAGTTGATCCAGGGAAATTACCGATTGCCACTTGGAGTCAGGAAGGTATTTTTTCCCACTTCATAAATTTGGTGGGTTTTTTTTGCCTTCCTCTGGATCAAAAGTTAGGCAGGAAATTAGGATATTGCTAGATGGGTTGGACTGGGTGGACATATGTCTTTATTCAACCTCAAATACTATACTATATATACATCTATCTGTCTAATATAGATCTATCATATAAAGATCCATCTATCAATCATATATATATCTATTTATCATATATAAATCTATTTATCATATATAGGTCTATCATAACAGACCAATAGGAGCCGTGCAACCTGGAAACACGCCAGAGACTCCCCGTAAAAACAGAGTTCACTTTATTAAATTACACATATACATTACAGAACAACATCCATACCTGACACGTTTCGTGTATAGCAATACTTCATTAGAGGCAGAGAGTTACTTTGTGGTTTGTTTTGCTGATATTATAGATTTATCATCTTACTATCTAGCAATCATACATAGATCTATCCTCTATCTACCATATATAGATATATCATGTAACTATCTATCTATAACCTATCATATCTAGATATACCCTCAATCTATAATCGATCATACATAGATCTATCATCTAACTATCAATCATCTATAGATATATTATCTATCTAGATGTTAAGAAAAGAACAGCCCAAAAAGTGATGAATCGTAGGTTAATCCGCTAAATCCCCTTCTCAAACATACAATGAAAGGGTGTGACAATACAAATAGTAATTCATTAAAAAATATTTAAAACCACAGTTTGTGCAGCAGGGCCGTTTCTAGCCATTTTGGTGCCCTAGCGTGATCAGAACGCAATCCCATTGCTCTTAAAAGTGCAGTAGTGTGGCCTATCCCTCCAAGAGTACTGGCATTAACATTTTTTAGTGCCAGCACTTTCCCAGAGTAATGCTATTAACCCTTCAGTGCCAGCAGAGTATTACATTTAACCCTTCAGTGTCAGCACTTTACTACTAGTAATGTTAGTGCCAGAACTGACCCAGAGTATTGCCATTAAACCCTTAGTGCTAGTACTTTCCTAGAGTATTGCTATTAATATTTTTAAGTACCAAAAGAGTATTGCCCTTAACCCTTTCAGCTGCCGGCACTGACATGATATACAGTATGTACTTGCTTTCCATGTGTCCTCCATTGAATTGTTCACTCCTCACCTACTCTAAGTTCTAATTGGAGAGTTGGATGGAAGGAAGAAAGAGGCAGGGATAGGGATCTCATGGCTGCTAGTCACAGGGGTCACTGTTCTAAACAGGGCCGCATCTGTAATGAGGCTCACTGAGTCATGTGACTCAGGCGGCATCCTGTTAAAATGGAAAATCTAAAGCACCAAAAAAAATTTTTCATTTGTACATAACCGCTCGCTAGCGGCCGTTAAGGCAAGCGCCGGTGCGCCGCGCATGCGCGACCGGCCCAAGAAGGCCAACTTATCTTTGTGGGAAGGGTCGGGAAGGAAGCGCACCTTCCAATTTACTGGGACACACTGCTGCTGCCTGCTGGCCTTATTAACTCTCGCGCTGCGGTGCGACGCAAGCCGCGAGCGCGAGGCTATGGTGGCTGATAGTGATCTGCACTGGCTGGCAGCCGCGTAGCGCAGAGCGCTCTCGACCCGGCGGCACTTGATGATGAGGTCAGGACAGGTCAGGTCACACAGGCCAGCGCAAGTTCTGGAGTCCGGACTTTCCCTACTGTCTGTGTGGAGACAGTGGAGTGAGAGAGTGGCCAGCCCAGCACTGCAATTTGCAAAACTTGGAAGGAACAGAGCAGACCGAGCAGTCGCCACATGAGTTAAGCTGCCTGCAACTGTGTAAGTAGTACTGTCTGTCTCACTGTCTGTATAAGCTGGGGGGGCTGGCTGGATTCAGTGGCCTCATGGCCTGTAATTTAACCTCCCTGAGTCCCTGGGGTCTTATCATGGGGGAGGGGGGGCTGGCTGGATTCAGTGGCCTCATGGCCTATAATGTAACCTAAATCATCCCTGGGGTCTTATCATGGGGGTCTCCCTCCCTGAGTACTGGGTCTTATCATGGGGGGGGGGTGGCTGGATTCAGTGGCCTCATGGCCTGTAATGTAACCTCCACTCCCTGGGGTCTTATCATGGGGGGTCTCCCTCCCTGGGGTCTTATCATGGGTGTGTGTGTGTGGGGGGTGGCTGGATTCAGTGGCCTCATGGCCTGTAATGTGACCTAACCTCCCTGGGGTCTTATCATGGGGGGTCTCCCTCCCTGGGGACTGGGTCTGATCATGGGGGGGGGCTGGCTGGATTCAGTGGCCTGGCTGTTCCTCCCTCCCTGGGGTCTTATCATGGGGGGGGGGGGGGCTGCCAGCTGGATTCAGTGCACGGCCTATAACCTCCCTGGGGTCTTATCATGGGCCTATGAATAATGAATGTATAGGGATTAGGGACTTAGGGAGAGATTATTAGGGGTATATGTGGCTGGTCATAGGGGCTGCTGGGATATTGGGTTTGGGTCCCTGTATAGGGAGGGGTTAGGGGTGTACCGTGTAATGTTGTTGTTGTCATGGGGGTGCTGGGAGATATTGGTGATGGCTGAAACCTGAAAGGAGCAATATAGTAGTGACAACACAAGCTATTTGAGAAAGAGATGTAATACCTGTTTATAGGAATTAGTATACACAAGAAAAGTGTTGGGATCCTGCACACCTGAACGTAAGGTAAGTAAATTGTCAATTCATGCTGGGTGCTCTAGGCGCTGAAGCCAAAAGTCAGAATAACCAAAGGAAAAAACATGCCAGGCACACCAGTCTTGATAGTGAGAAGTAACTTATTTTACTAGTGACGTTTCGGAACCTGTGTGGTTCCTTCTTCAGACCAAACAAAACTGAACAATCCAAGTGCTAAGTGCTATATATAGAGTCTCACACACACTACAATATGTATCTCATATGTAAGTTTCATCATCCTTACTCAGGTAGAACATATGAGATACAAGGATATTACAACTGTAACACGGAATATTGTATATACATGCTCAAGTGTCCGTGCTCACTTATTTACATAGGGAAAACCATAGGCCCGTTCAAACGCAGGTTACAAAGACACAAGAGCGACATCAGAATAGCACTTAATAAATTTAATGATGAGAATGTACCTAGAGGTGAAATACCACCGGTGGCTGCACACTTCTGCACTATGAAACATCAAGTATCCGACCTCAAGGCCATGGTGATTGACCAAATACCTAAGAACAGTAGGGGTGGAGACAGAAACAACAGCTTGTTACAGAGAGAGGCCAGGTGGATCTTCAAACTAGACACCGTACAACCCAGGGGCCTTAATATAAACTTAGGCCTCACGTGCTTCTTACCCAAACGATAATTCCCTGTATCCATATAGTTTTTAGCAGATGATTATGATCATTCTGTATTGATGTAATAAATATCCATTTTTTATATATTCATTCTGATATATACACCACTCCAATGAGCTCTGTATATAAATATGTATAGTTCAGCGACATATTGTTTTATAGGTTTAATACGTATATAACACATATTTATATTCTATATGGAGTATCACATGAGTTTACTATAATAATTTTTACGTGGTTTTTACTCTTTTTACTCATTCTTAGTATGTCACTATTTGTCACCTTATATGTATAACATATGAAGCACTTGACACTTTATACCATGCACTTTATATTTGACAACCTTCATGTTTTTTATATATATTATGAATTTTATATATGATGTAATTTTGAATTTTGACCTCTAGATGGCCATCTTGTAGTGTGTGTGAGACTCTATATATAGCACTTAGCACTTGGATTGTTCAGTTTTGTTTGGTCTGAAGAAGGAACCACACAGGTTCCGAAACGTCACTAGTAAAATAAGTTACTTCTCACTATCAAGACTGGTGTGCCTGGCATGTTTTTTCCTTTGTTTATAGGAATTGACATTATTGCTAATCGACTGACTGAGGAATTGTTACATACATGATAGGAAGCTCAAAATCTTAAAATGTTAGCCACGCCCACCAACAAAGCCACGCCCACTTTAATGCGGCTACGCGCGCCGCCCAGAGACGGTCAAAGGCGCCATTCTAAAGTTTGGCTCAGACAGCAAAAACCCTAGAAGTGCCCCTGGTTCTAAAGTCTGCAGCAGCTTTTACCTGGCATTTTAGAACTGTTCTGCTCAGTACTATTAGCTGAGCTCATCCTCCCCCCTCCTTCCCCTTCAGTTCATTTGGAACATTGTTTCTAAGTAGAGGAAGCTGAGTTCAGTCTCTCTACTCACTACAATGTTACAAATTACATCAACAGAACAAGAAGAGCAGTTTTAACACAGCATGGGGCATACTCGGATCTAAATATCTTACCTTGAATTTATCCCTGATGGTCTAAATTCAAGGTAAGATATTTTGTGCTACATAGATTAGGATCTGATATTCTGTGTCATTTTTCCTTTACAAGGTTCCTCCCCTGCAGATATATTAGGATTAAGTATACTTGGGTACATCTGTTGTATTCAATTAGATCAACCGGACTTGAAGTTTAGTTCTTGAAGACGTTTCGCTAGTCATCCGACTGGCTTTCTCAATTCTGAATTGAGAAAGCCAGTCGGATGATGACTAGCGAAACGTCTTCAAGAACTAAACTTCAAGTCTGGTTGATCTAATTGAATACAACAGATATACCATGACCTGGATGAATGAGAACCTTCACAAGCATATACTTGGGTACCTAGTTTTGCTTCTCATTTATTCTGTTTCCTTATCTACTTATCCTGACTTTTCCCTTTAGAACTCTCTCTCTTACGGCATTTAAATTACTGGTGATTGCTGCACTAAACGTGTGATTTTAAATATTTTTCTATTTTATTACTATTTGTATTGTTACACCGCTGAGGACCTGTCCCTTTAAAGACCTGTCTGTGCCCTGGATCTTTTGCTAAGTGCCCCGAATCTCCTGCTAGCGCTTTGATAGCGCGAGTGCCCCGAACCTGCTAATGTGTGCTCCCTCCAGCCCTCCTACCAGTGCAGAGTGTACAGCAGGGAGAGCGGGAGATTCAAACTCCTGCCAGTGGAGAGTGTGGCAGACAGAGGGAGAGAGAGAACAGACTGAATCCTCCCTTCTGGACATCCCCAACACAGCTAATTCACGATTTACAATCCCTCCCTGGCTGGGTCCCTCCATGCGATCACATTGTGGGCGGGTCATATCAATTGGAGCCGATGTAGAGTGCAGTGCAGCATAGGAAGGAGGAGGGACTGAGGAATTTCCAACTCACTTCTGTTTAACAGCAGGCAATGGGTATGCCTTGGGAATCCAACTTGGTTTTCTATCCCTGACCTGACTGCACAGCAGGTAACAATGCTGTACAAAAAATCACATTAGACAGATAGATAGATAGATGGTTGTCCAACAAATGTCTTCCAACTCGATCCTGGAGTGTCAAATAAACAACTTCCTGGAAAAAGCAGAGCTCACAGTCTGGAAGGTGTGAGACCATAGAGTGTATATTTGGTTCATGATGGCAATGTGTGTTGCGGTACACATGACAACAACAAGTGCATTAATTGATGTACAAACACACAGTGAGATTCGTTAGCAAATAAAATATGAAAGAAAAATCAGCAAACAATCGCAAATTACTTCATTCTTCCTTACCATTTGAGACTTTAACCCCAAAATGTGCTTTGTACGTTCATCATTTCCGCCATATTACACTATCAGCAACAATTAAATCTGCCAATATATATGGTGAATTGGTTGCTTTCTAGTAGCACATTCTATTCTGCAACACTTTACATCTTACACAATCGTATCTGCCTATTAATGCCAGATTGTGCACAGCAAATGGCAACAATTTTATCTTTTTTGTTTATGTCCGATTGTACGACGATTGTTTCCAATTTAAATCTGGTCGGTAGTTCATCGAACAATTTCATTGCACCGTGTACGGGCCCCTTAAAATAGATAGAGTTAGATAGAGAGACACAGAGAGAGACAAGAAGCAGACAGACATAGATAGAGAGACAGATAGACAATAGGCAGACAGACAGAGTAAAATAGATAAACAAGAGGCAGATATATAGACAGAGATAGATATACAGAGAGAGAGAGGGACAGATAGAGATAGATAGGTGGCAGAGGTCCATGTAGAAGGTACAAGAAGGTCTCCCTGGCCAAAGATGTGGGCAAGCGTCTGACTACAACTGAACACAACAGTCAGTTAAAAATGACCAAAATGCTACCAGTATATAATGAAATTGCCAGTTTACTGTGTCTTTGTGTCATTAATTTGTGTCTATCTGTCCAACTCTGATCTCTATCTCTGTCTGTCTATTTCACTGTCTGTCTATCACTATCGGGCTGTGTGTCTATGTTTGTGGTTGTCTGTCTGTCTGTGTCTTTTTGGCCATCTCTATTAAATACATAGTGGGTGTGGCTTAATTGGGGCGGAGAAAGGGTGTGGCCTAAAATTTTTCTACGCGCGGCGCATGCAGTGCCCAAGAGTGCCCCTGATCTTCTTAGACCCTAGATACGCCCCTGTGTATCTATCACCTAACTATCTATCATATATAGATCTATCGTCTTTCTATAATCTATCATGTATAGATCTACCCTCTATAACCTATCATACATAGATCATCTATCATATAGAGATGTCATCTATCATATATAGATCTATCCATCATATATAGATCTATCGTCTATCTATTATCTATCATCTATAGATCTATCATGTAATTATCTATCATCTAAATATATATATATATATCTCATTTCACTGGGGACCCTGACATTATGGATTACAATAAGCAGTATCCCGGCCAATCATGGATGCCAAGCAGTGGTCACCTGACACCCCCTTTCTCTGACCATCACAATCCTATTAAGCTCCGCGTTTGTCTTACCACCGACTACTGCACTGCCCACCAACAGACAGCTTGGCTTAGTTAGCCGGTCAGTCACCCCACCGGACCCGGGAACTCCCTGTTTCTTCATGAGGAAAAGGAATTAGTAGCAGATCCCTTGTAATGACATATACGTAACAGGTCCGTGCGGCGGCGCTGTCCATTATGTTTGTTGGGTTTTGTAGTGACGCCATCACTTGGCGACCGCCTCGTCGCGTGTGACAGCGAACAGTTGGTGTCTGCCTAGTTCTGATTGGGTTCTGTGCACTTTACCAATATATTGGACGGTGGTGTGTATTAATAAATATAAAATAAATAAAGCTTTAAAAGGTTTTATTCTGTTTGTTTCAGTGATTGCAGTGTCAGGGTTTAACAGGAAGACATAGGATTTCCAATCTGTTGATAATAGTGGGTCGTGGCTGTACATAGACCACTATTAAAACACATACAACAAAAATCTCATTAGTGCAACCAGGGGTGTAGGGATCGCCATAGCAGTTGCTATGGGTCCCTGAGCCGAGGTCTCCTACAGGCATGTCCACCCTCCCAAGAACAATTTTACCCTACATAGTTCAGCCCCACCTTTGCCACTGCCGGACCACCATAATGGTCATTGGCATGGCCCTCCGGCTTGGGGGCGGCCAAGATATGTATGGTACTTACAGAACAGTGACTCTTCTATTCACCCTGGTAATGGTCATCAGTCACAGCAGTGATAGTGAGGTTACATATCGGTTGGGGGTAGGCAGGGGTGCCCTACCACATATAAAAAGTTTTTTCTAGGGTGAAAATGCTCTTTAAAACTTGCTATAGGGCCCTGTGATTTCTAGCTATGCCCCTGAGTACAACCCTGCCAATTAAATACATAAAAAATGCCACCCAGTGGTAGCAATGCATGATGGTGACATTCTAAGACTGGTTGGGGACTGCACTAGTTGGTGCATACAATGTAGTTCCAGCCCTGATGCTGTATACCTTGCAGTGTTATCAAATACTCTCCAAAAACAGATGTACAGATAGAAAGAGAGACACAGACAGACAGACAGGCAGATATGGATAGGAGACCGATATGATTAATCCTAGTAAGAGGTAATTGGAGGGAAATAAATTAGCATACCTGGTTTGAGTGACAGGTCTTTCTCTGTACAAGCTGTTATTTAAAATGAAGAGTTTGTGGACCTTTACACGATCTAAAGGTAATTTGAAAATTTTTATTTTTGAAGTATAGATACCTGTTAAGTTGCTAGACAGTTGCTAAACCTGGTTATGTGGTTGCCATACCTTCAAAAACTTGGACTGTTAAGTACAGTGGGCCCATTTCACTAAAAAGCTGGATGCTGCTGGCATGTGCAGACCCTTTATCCTGACTGTCCCATGCTATGTTGTTCCTACTGAAATACCTAACCATTTAGACCGGCAGGATGGTGGGGAATTTAGGGAAAGTACACAGGCTTTGGTGATTAACCTATAAATAAATAAGAGGCATTTTTACACAGAAATCATTAAATTCCTGATTCCATACTTACTTAACTCAGGCATAGTTGAAACACAGTTTTCCTGTTGTCCTCATATATATTATTATCTTCAATAAAAGTCCTTTCCCACTTTCTATCGATAATATCTCCTAGAGGAGATAGGATTAAATGCAGAAGGGGCCTCCATCTTTCTGATTAATTGTTCCATTGACAAATTTGTGCCTTTATCTCATAAACCTCCTTATGCAAAAAAACACAAGAGCACCATAACAACAAGTCTCCCTGAAGTGATGAGTGTCAGCTGATTAACTTCAAATCAATGAAATCACAAAAGTCAGATGTTGTTACTTCTATAATGCTTTACTTGCCTACCAGATGGGATTTAAATTGCTCAAAGGGTAAAACCAAAACACCAGGCCTTACTTTTCCCATGTCTGACCTAAAGTAAATACCTAGCTTTGCTATGGCCTTGGGGGTGGATGCACCTGGTCCACCAGTTAAGAGTGGTGAGTTTTTAATGGAAGAGACACCCTTGCTACCTTTTAATAAATGTATTTTATTATGAGCATTTGTATACAGGAGCCCACAACTTAGTTTGATGTAAGTATGAGATTATTAATTTATATTTATCCCTTTTAAAGTTGGAATGGCCAAGGCCGAAGAGGATTTCCACATTAACCACCCCATAAAATGTATTTAAGTGTAATTGTCCCACCTCAATGTAGAGATAAGCATCCTCCATGTATTTGTGTAGGTTGTATAGTGGCACCTTAGTCATAATAACATAGTAATTGAGGATGAATAAAGACATGCGTCCATCAAGTCCAACCTTTTCGCTCTCCTTTTTAACCCTACCTAACAGTTGATCCAGAGGGAAAAAAACAACTAAAAAGGGGGGGGGGGATTCCTCCCTGACTCCAACGACAATCGAGAAATTCTCAATATTTTTTAGTTTAGAAACTTATCTAGGCCACTTTTAAAGCTATTCAATGAACTTGACATTACCACATCTACTGGAAGGCAGTTCCACAGTTTCACCGTTCTCACTGTAAAGAAACCTATCCTAACCTAAAGGTGAAACTTCTTAATTTAATTTAATCTTAAAGGATATCCACAATCCTCTGATTTGACCTATTAGTGAACAATGCACCAGCGAGTTTATTGTATGTCCCATTAATATATTTCTATAAAGTGATCATATCCCCTCGCAAATAACGCTTCTCCAATGTAAACCGACCTAACTTGTCTAATCTGCCTGCCTTAAGTTGCCCTTCTCTGAACTGCTTCCATTTCCAAGATGTCCCTTTTGTATATGGGATTCCAAAACTGCACCGCATATTCCAAATGAGGCCTTACCAGTACCTTGTAAGTAAGGGAGAATAATATTTTTTATCTTGCTAGGTCTAGCCGTTGCTGTCTTTGTTCGCTACAGCTAAGTCTGTTATCTACTAGAACCCCCAAATCTTTTTCCATTAGAGATTTACTTTGCACACAGTTATTTATGGTATAGGTGGCACAAGGATTGTAAAACCCAAAATGCATCACCTTACATTTATCAACATTGAATCTCCTCTGCCATTCTGCTGTCCATTTTGATAATCTATCTAGGTCTGCTTGCAACACCTGCACATCATTTGAAGTTTCCAAAGCTCTGCATAGTTTGTCATCAGCAAACACAGATATCCTACTCTCAATGCCCTCTTCTATTGTATTTAATTCAAATGGGTTTTTTTCTAGGTTTCTTTCATATTGTTATATTTAAAATACAAATGTATACCCAAACTCTGCACCCCTTACTATCATTGTAAACCAAAACGACAATCTGGCCACACCAGTCTTAAACAATGACTAATTTTTTTAGTCATGAAAACAGCGTGACGTTTCATGACTGTACACTTAAAAAAAATAAGTGTTTGCTAATCGTTTCTATTATTCACAGGGAGGTGAGAATGCTTATTCTCACCTCCCTGTGAATAATAGTTTGCTCAAAGGACACAGCCGAACTTACCTTACCTGGCGCTCCACTCGCAGGTCCTTCTGAACTGACAGCCGCGCTGTCCTGCTCTCCCGATCACGCGCCTATCTTTTGTATTAGTGCGCATGCGCCCAAAGGTAGACGCGTGGTTGGGAGACAGGGGCAACGCGGCTGTCAGATCAGAAGGAGCGAGTGGAGCGCCAGGTAAAGTAAGTGCCGCAGTGTCCCCTGAGCAAACTATTATTCACAGGGAGGTGAGAATAAGCGTTCTCACCTCCCTGTGAATAATAGAAACGATTGGCAAACACTTATTTTTTAGGTTTACAGTTCCTTTAATGAAGTGTGTGCCCACACCGAAACGTCACGCTGTTTTCATGACTAAATAAATTAGTCATTGTTTAAGACTGGTGTGCCCAGATTGTCGTTTCTGATTACCTTGGTATAGCTATTTGCCTACAGCACTGGAGCACCCTGCATCTACCATGGATGTCTGTATATTTATATAGGTGTGCATGACTTACTATCACTGGACTAGAGAACTAATGTTAAACCAGTACAAAATCAGGCTTTGATCATCTTTATTATACTAGATTTGAGCAAAAAAACTGCAAACTTAACGGACCTTTATAAATATGCCCCAAGTATTCCCGGGTTTGTCCTTGTATTACTAGTTAATGGATTAGATTCTTTGAAAGCTTTTTTTTTTTTAAAGCTCTAAATACAGACCAACGTTTTGGGTGATATGATCAGATCGGGCCAGGTAGAAAATGTTCCACCATCCCCATCTCTCAGAGATCAGAGCCTCAATGTGCAAGCGCTTCTTCTGATTGGAAAACCGTTTGGAGAAACATCTATCCTTGTATTGCCAATACATTGCTTGTATTGTTTAATTAGATTAAGGTTTCTGTCACCCCCTGCTGGCTTAAATTTATAAGGAAAGATTTTCATTCTGGGAGTAAACACACGCTTTGTAAAAGAGCACAACTCAGCAATATTAGTGTTTATGTAGGTTATGGTAGGTTACTGCTTTAAACGCATTCCAGGAGATTTACAGAGAGACACAATTGCCGGGTTCCCATCTTGAAGTCTCCCTAGTCCCTCTTACAAAGGATTAGTAACCGGGAGTGAGATTCACCCAGAACTGAAAGCGCGATATTGAACAGCCACAACCTGAGCACTTGTGGCTCTGGTTAAATCTCCCCCATAATGCATAGCTACCATTATGCACCCAATGTGCCATGTATTGTATTTAATTCATAAATTGTGGCTATGGCATTCTCCTTTATTTAGTGAGTTTCGAAATACATACACAGAGAGTGAAGGGTTTAAGGTTTTATTAGGTTTATATATGATTTATGTCCACACATTCCTGCTTAAAGTTTGAGGTGGGAATTCATTTCACGCATCGCAGCCACACAGATTCTTAGGAGAATAAGACACACAAGACAGAAGGAAAATTAACAGAGGCGCAAATTATAACGGTAAACGGAACATTGACTTCACATCCATTGATATGTAACATAATGTAAATTTCTTTCCACTAGATTCAGAGTTCAAGGTCCTTTATGCAAAACAATACGGATTGTACAATATTGTGATATTCCAATCTAATGTGTTGTGTATGGTTGATTATTGAAAAAATTCTATGATACTGGAATTGTGCAATTGGTATCAGTGGCAGAACTAACAACCCACGTTGGCGGGAGGGCCGCAATCTCACTGCATTAAGCTGTTTCTAAACAGCTGATCACGCATATGCAGTAAAGGTATGCGCAATCAGCTGTTTTAGGCTGATACCTGCTCATTACTGGTCTTTTAAACCGCTGATTGTGTGAGTAAAAACAGCTGATCGGGGTGTCACTGGGGAGGGAGGTCTGTCAGGGGCCTGGCCACCAAACTAGTTTCGCCAACGATTGGTATTGTTGCATTTATGGGGCCTTTAAAGGGCATCTATAGTGGGAAAATGAACTTTTCTTTCTTTCCATGTGTTCTATAATTCCCCACAACACCCAGAGTGTCTTCACTTTTTTCAGATTCCCTCTCTGTCCTGAAATACACCAGATAGAAGAATACGTGATTGCATTCCTCTCCTCCTACTTGGACTGTCAATCAAATCCCTGTGACGTGATCCCCCCTCCCTGCTCTGAAATAAACATAGAGATAAGAGCATTAACAGGGGGAGAGAGGTAGCTTTGATGGTAGATATAAGGCTGCACTTGACCCCCCTTCTTAATAGCTTTCACTAATTGATGATGGCCACTATTGGCCACTGTGCGTGGGTGTGTTTTTCAGGATGTTAAACTTTTAACTCCTACTTCACATGATAAGCTTCTCGGTTAGCTGGAGTTGACATGGAGGAGGTAACAGAGGGGAGGGGGAAGGGGGGAGTGATGCACAGAGATCTGACACCATGGTTAAACAAAGTCACTGACAGAGATAGGATTAAGGAAGTACAGAGTACATGAATTTAACTTTGCAAAGGTGCAATGCGTTTTTTTCACTATAGATGCCCTATAAGAATGCTGGGTTTTATAAATGGCACTTGAACACAGAACTCGCCAATAGCCACAGGTTTAACCTTAAATGTTCCAGTTTACCATTATGCTGTAACTCCCCACATTTTCGCTATTGTGAACTATAACTCCCTGTATATTGACGGATGGAATTCAAAGCAGTTACAGAAACAGGAGGTGGTTGATGCCTTAGGAGTTCTATATAATAAAAGGAATGTGACTATTTGCGCCTCTCTATTAATTTCATCTCCTTGCAAACCGTGTTATGATGTAGGTGCCAGAAGGGAGTTGTCTACAATGGAAGATGGCTTGCAATTATAAACGGAGATCAGTCTCCCCATTCTTGCTTATGATGGGAGTAAGCTAACTCTACCTTAAAGATATAGGCCCATATTATACCTGTAGTCTTCTGATAAAAAAGAAATCTGCACCCACAAATTCAGAAATACAATTTACAAGTCATTTGTATGTCATTTCCAAAAATAAAATGCAAAAAATATCTGTATCTTACTTATAGGTGTTTTTCCACTTGATGTATGTGCAGATCACGTCTCTAATTAGAAACCTGTTTGCAAATAGGGGCCTTAATCTTTTATTTTTCTATTCTAACTGCATTATTGCATTTATACGCTTGTATTATTTCAATAGGGAGAAAGGTACACAATAGGGAAAATAAGAACAGTATATTCATTAATAAATAGTTGTTCAATACTGATAATATGATCAATGTATCTTATTTATAAATTAATCTCAAACCTCTACTATTTCCAGAATATGGATTTATCACTAAATCGCTAAAAAAACAACATTGGAGTTTGCATTCATCATGTCCCGATTGTCCACAACTATTTGGGCTGCCACCAGGTAGTGACACCCAATTTCCTATGCATTCTTACTTTCAACAGCTACTGTTTAGTTACCTAACATCTTAGATATATTCTGTGGTGGCTGGACCCAATTTAATTCTATACCCCTATGTAAATATAAGGATAACTGAACCCAGAAAAATTGTAATAGATATAAAGGGATATTTTTTTCAGTTTTTTTTTTTGGAGTGGGGGGAGGCTTTTGGGTACATCTGACAAATGGCTGGCCTAGTGGTAATAGCTCACAAAATACATATAAAAAAATTTGGACTACAAATTGTATATACTGATTGTACTAGTAGGAATGTCAAACCTTTAAAATGGATTCTTTATTTAATAGTGGGGTTATTTTTATGTTGCTTAAATCCTAGGGGAAAATAATGAAAAAAATTTAAGCCTAAAACACATTACATTAACATGATAGCTTTTTCCTTATTCCATTGATCCTCAGCAGCTAGAAATTTCAGCTTTATTTAAATCCAAATGGATACTTATACTTACCTCAGTTCCTCTTCTTCTTATTTGTACCCAGGATAAGGACTTTATAGCTAGGTCCTCATCCCTGGGTTTAGCCTGCTTAAAGGGCAAGTCCAGACCCAAAATGAAAACTTACATGCAGGTAAATCACCCCCCAAAACCCTAAATGGTAATAATTTGAAATGTGAAATATATAAGTCTAACCTGAAATCCTGCACAATGTCCTGTTTCCCTGTTTCTGCTTCGTGGTTTTTCCAGTTAGTAACTGTCAGTTATGGATTTGACAGTTGACATCACAGTCAATGACTGAATGTTAATCCTCTGTCTGCCTCTTCTGAGCATGCCCAGGCTCAGTACAGGCTCAGTACAGGTTTCTAAATTGCTCAGTTTCCATGAGGCATCCAGAAGCATAGTTGGCATACAGTAATGAATTCATAGGACGAACTATGATATATCAACATATTATAAAGAGGCCATTCTTTCTAAAAGATGTTCTTATGAGGGTGGAGTTGTCCTTTAAGCTAAACAAAGCTAGCAATCTAACCTACATGCGGCCACATCAATACACTTCTGGTTTAATCCCACGCTTGACCAATAAGAAGACGCACTGTGCAAGAAGTGTGTCTTCCTATTGGTGGTCCAGCCTGGGCTGAATTGGGCCAATGCTACCGCACAAAGCAAGTGAGATAGCTTTGTTTTGCTTAAGCAGGCTAAATCCAGGGCCGAGGGCCCAGTGCTTTAGTACATCACCCTGGGTACATTCTTTGGGGGTAGGTAATTCCCTATTGTTCTCCTTGTATGTCACCCAAAAGGTTTTAAAATGTAAAAATACAATATAGCAAGTTGGGATACTCAGTAATGTAAATAAAATATACCGGAGATCAGGCAAGAGATTTGTGTTAGGCCTCACAATGGTAACACTAATAAATAACAATAACAGGTTCAAACTGTCATTTTTGAGGGGTTATTTTAAGTTTTGATACTGTAACTTCTTTCTCATTTTAATTACAATTGTATTTTATAGCACTAAAACATTTCAGCATTCACATTTTCATAATGGAAAAAAATTACCCTAATAAAATATAGATCATGGTTATCTGATGTGTGATAGGCCGGGTCAGTGCAAATAAACCAACGTCTGTAGAAACACAGTTAAAGATACCATTTAAGTTATTTAAAGTCAAAAATAACTGGGGGAATGTACCAAGAGCACTAATTCCCACCATAAAATCACCCTCACCCATTTGTAATGATGTAATGCTGCAAGCAATATAATGGTCACACAAGGATTAAAGGGTATGTCTACCACATATCTAAAATGTATATATATGAATAGGACCCCCCAAACCCTGGAACCACAATACTTTACACAGACGCTTCCAAACTTCCTTTTCCATCACAATACCTTCTGCTGAAGTTAATGCCTTCTCTGGTGGCTTTGTGAGCTTCTTACAAGCTCACACAGCTGAAGAGGAGAGGGCTCTGGTTAGGCCCGTAAGTCACTGATTATGATGTCACCACATGAAGAGGAAAGCTGGCAGAGGGGGTTGTGATGGATAGATGAGTTTAGAAACATCTGTGAAAAGGAACTATTGTTTCAGGGTTTGGGGGGTCTTCTTTATATATACAAATTTTAGATATTGTGGCGGGCATTCCTTTTAAAACAATTTTGGAATGTATCAAGAGCACGGGTCAATAGTGATCTTGGTACATTACCCCTTACAGTGATAATGAGAAATATTACCCTGTAGAATTTAGGATGATTTGGAGAAATGCGTAGGGTCAACGTTAAAAAAGAAAGCCAATGATAAATATTATTTAGAATAATCACTTGTCACAGTGCCTAAAATCTCAATAAGCACATTATCTGTTGGTCTGTCTTCCTCTCCTTTCACCTCTTCCCACATATCTGTGTGACTGCATGTGATGAATATGTGTCAAATCTGGGGCATGCGCCAGCCTCTGGAGATACTGTACATATTGGCTTCTGTTGGGACCTTCCCCTACTAGAACATCCTTTGTATTAGCAGTACATTATTTTTTCCGAGCCAGAAACACAACTCCTACAATCACAGCAAGAGCAGCCACTGTAACCCCAACAGCCAACAACACAGGTTTCAGGCTCTCATATCCTGAGCCTTCACCACCACCGTTAGAAGTATCTTGCTCGTCTGCATGGCCTTTATTTTCTGATGGGGCCATTACCCCCTGTGACTCTGCTCCATCAGATTTTGCACCATCCTGACTCACTGGAACAGTCTCTGACATAGTCTTCTTTGCTGTGGGGTTGTTTGGCTCCTTTGGCTCTTTCTTCTCTGCAGCAGTTTTGGATGTCTTAATGCTGGATCTTGATTTGGCCTCCATTGTGAATTTCACAGGTGCCTGGTAAACACACGTTCAGGTGTCTCTGAGAAATGTCAATTATTGTATAATATTGTTTGTATCCAATTATTGAATGTAAGACACTTAGTCTGGAGTATCTGTAAGAAACATAAAATAGAACATTTTCTAGATTATTCAAATTATTATTTAAAAAATGATTCTGCAGATAAATACTGGGCAACATGTTAATATCAAGGGTCCAGGGCCATTAAAAGACCACCATTTTATGTTCCAATATGACATTACATGTCATTTTTCCAATCTATGCCCCACTAACTGTATCAGGGATCATTTAAACCCGTTAACACTCCATTACTACATTAGATCATTGATATCAATGTATTTCCGTACACTGGGTATAACGAAACAATCTGTGAATATATATTTGCTTATTTTGTCACTTTGTTGCTTGTGATATGTTAAAGTGAAGACTACCAAACCCACCTGTAGTTTCTGATTTTCAGTACAGGGAAATAACTATAAATAGATTTAACCATGGGACAATATTTTAGCCCTATCGATCAATTGGGCTGACCTCTTTGTTGTGAAATTACAGCCAATCATGCCGTTTTAATAGGCTAAAATACCAGCAATGTCACAAATTTTCAATCAACACAGTAGATGATTTGGGACAGTGGTCAGAAAGAGAGGACAGAATCCCGTGTGTTAGATACAGACAGTGCTATATGTATTTAATGTGCTTTAGACTATGAATTGACCATAATACATTATTGCATAACTCATGTTTCAGTGTTAACTGGATCTAATTATGGGCCGTGCCTCTTCTCTTTCACCCATTCGCTTCTGGGTGTCTTCCTTCTACAGAGGCTTTTGGTTAGAGCAGGAAGGTCATAATACATGATAATGTTATCTTTATAGCTACATTTGGTAGTTTGGGTTCTCGTAAGATGGGGATGAGGTCAATTAAAATAAAATTTGCATTTAGTTTTTGCACCCAGGGTAGAATTATATCCATCATTAGCAAAAAAAAAAAAATACTGTAAGCACAAATCTTATCCCTTGTATCCTGATACACTGTGTTAACCAATAAGGTAATGTGAGACTATACCGGTGTTTTGTCATCAGGCACTGACATCGCATTGCAACAAAGCAAAATAGCTGTTTTAGCAAATATGTGAACATCAGACACAAGGTCATGCTATGTCAGATATAAGAAAGGGCCATCAGATTTAATTTGCAGCAATCTATTTTCTCAAAGATATCCAAACGCCACTTTTAACTTTATTGATGCATTTTATGTGGCACTTTAACCAAAGCCCCAATGCTATCCAACTGAGTCCCTTAGGACTTGTTAAGACTTTTCCTATTGCTATAATAATCTGGAAAATACATTAAATGCTTTCTCCGTGGCAGTTCATCTCTGCAGAATATTTAGGCACACAAACGGGGATACATTAACGAAAGTCACATTGCCAAGAATCAATGCATAACTGCAAGATGCATTATTGCAAGCTGTAATATTTTATTATTAATAAATGTTTAATTTAATATGGAACATTAAACAATAACAATTTTTGTATGGATAGTTTTGGAATAATATTATCATACAAAAACAGTGATGAATAATATCTGTTGTATTCAATTAGATCAACTGGACTTGAAATGTAGTTCTTGAAGACGTTTCGCTAGTCATCCGACTGGCTTTCTCAATTCAGAATGACTTGTACAAGAATCTGTGGCAATTATGTACCCTGAAAAATCCCAATTAGCATATCACAGCCAGGTGTTAAGGGTGTGATTAGATAGTGGCTAAGAGGTGTTATAGGAACGCCCAGAGTAAGGTGTTAAAACAGCATTGTACATGGCAGACAGTTGGTGTCGAACCCCCCCACCTCTATTTAGGCTTGGTTTCTTTATTTTCACATAAATGGCCTCCTTAACACCTCTCTTGAACCAGTCACGTTCCTTCGCCAGAATGTTAACATTACAATCTTCAAAGGTATGTCCTTTATCCTTAAGATGCAGATACACGGCTGAGTCCTGACCCGAGGAATTGGCTCTTCTGTGCTGGGCCATACGTTGATGCAGTTGCTGTTTGGTCTCCCCCACATACAAATCAGAGCATTCTTCACTGCACTGCACTGCATATATGATGTCGCTTTTCTTGTGTTTTGGTATTGGGTCTTTCGGATGTACCAATTGCTGCCTCAGTGTGTTGTTCGGTTTAAAGCAGACAGGGATACGATGTTTTTTGAAAATTCTTCTTAATTTCTCGGAGACCCCTGCTACATATGGGATGACCATGTTCTTCCTCCTGTCTTGCTTTTCCCCTTCACTGTTGGTATTCGTGTTCTTTTCTTTCCTTCTACTTCTTTTGACAAAGGCCCAGTCTGGATATCCACAAGTTTTAAGGGCTCCTCTGAGATGTTTCATTTCTTTAGCCTTCGCCTCTGTGCTAGTGGGGATGTTCTCGGCTCTGTGTTGCAGGGTTCTGATGACCCCCAGCTTGTGATCTAAAGGGTGGTGGGAGTCAAACATCATATACTGATCTGTGTGTGTTGGTTTTCTGTAAACCTCTAGTGATGAATAATATTTGATTTGTCGTCTTATTGTGCAAGCAAAGCAGAATTGTCTGTGTTCTTAAGTGAGTATAGTGTTGCCACACAGCTGGTATCTCATGGCAACGCTATGTGAGTAACACAATCATATACTGTATACCCCTCTAGTAGTGGCCTACTCATGTCTAAGGGGTGGAAGTCTATTGCACTCATAATGCTTGGAGAAAATGTGTCTAGTGTAAAATTTTGCTGTGGAGATGAACACGTATGTGTATATTCATACTTATAGCCACTATGTTGCAGTACTTATGTATTGCCCTCGCTAGGCATTTTTTAGATCACAATAAGAAAGATTAGAATGGTGTAAAATGAATCAGACCAGATTCCTCAAAACCACCCACACCTATAAATATCTGATTTATACCAGACCCAGCATTGACACTTCATGTGAAATTTGTCTGATGGTTTAACCCTCTTTCTAATTCTTTTATTACACATTATTTCAAGTGTGTTGCCGTCCAGCACAGTGTGGCCGCAACCTTAATATACATTGGATGTTGAGCGTCTGTTAGCAGCAGCAGCTGAATATTAGCAGCGAGGAACCTGGTCAGGTAAGGAAGTTCAGGAGCTTTGGAAACTGTTGATAATGCAAAAGTGGGGTTTGGAGGGGTAATCTACATTTTAAAACAAAGATTTTTTTTAGTGGACATGACCTTTAAAGGGAACCCATACTTTGTATAATTCATTATCATTAGCTGGAAAAACATATACAATATGCAATGTCTGGCACGTATCTATCTTTGTATGCAATTTGTAATCTGTTTTAAATTCACCCTCATCCTATACCGTACATGATTGCCTTAACTTCCAGCAGGTGGCAATGTTTCCAAAAATAAATTACCAGTGCGTCACTAGAGAGCAGAAAGCTTTCCAAATGTTACTCCCATCTAAAGTTTACAGTCTGTATATTTTCTTTGCCATTAGCTATTAGATTTAATACAGAGCTCTATCACTTGACACAATACTCGCAATAAATACTAGTAATATTAATAATAATATTCAGATCATGCCAACCTGTCAACTTCTACAGACAGCCCTGAACTTCTATGTGCAGCATATCACAGTTGGATCAGTGGCCTATGCAAAACATAACTAGGCCCCATCTGTCTCTGTCTGCAATGAGGGGAGGGAGGTCAATTAAAAATGTCTATTTTGTAGACAAATTTAGACTTGTATGCCTTGCTTAAAACCCTGTCAGTGACAGACATCTACATTCTATCTCAATAATCACTTTTATAATACTTTAAGCTACAGGTTTCCCACAGAGTAGTGGCTGAACCATCAAAAAGGTCCCTGGGTACACAAAAGGCAATATTCGATCTGACCGACCGATATACTGGTATTTTTTGCACAATTGGAGCAAAATATTGGTGATCAGGCTGGATGAACCTCAGACAGTTATAAATCAGACAGTTTAATCACAAACAAAATATGGATGCCTATTTTTGCCATGAGCAATATTTCAACCCAGCCAATCAGTCTAACTTGGCAAAATATTGCTTTGTGTGTACCTAGCCATAACACAGGAGAAGTAAAAAAAGTTCTAGCCTAACCAGTCCTACCCTAATGTATTTTATATCTGGTAGGCAAACTCCTGAATAGTACAGTTTAGGAGAAAACGCTGATTGCACAAAATTTGGAATTTCTTCTTAGGCTGATGGCTTGTATCTAAAAGAAGTGCTTAATGTATCTCACATAAAAGACTGCACATCTCCAAGAAATACAGTCACATGAGCTCTACAGCATATGGTAAGCTGTATTGGATGTCAGTTGATATTGACTTAAAAAAGGCTTAAAAGAAATGCAAAATCTAGATAGCTATGAGGATATTGATGAGGTATTTAGGGAAAAGAACATTAAAATGTCTTATAGCCATACTTAGTATTTTGGCCATGAACACTTGCAGTGCAGGAAACCACCCAGACTTACCCCAAATAACTCTCAGATTCGTGAGAGTTGAATAGGGGTTCTGCGGTGCCAGGAGAGATACCCCATTGGTAAAGTGTAGTTTTGTTTTTTTATATATATATATATATATATATATACATATACATATATATATATATATATATATATATATATATATATACATATATAAGGAATAGTCCTGAGAACACCTCACTAATCAATTTACAAAAAATTATTTAACGGCCCTTCATCAGAATATATATATATATATATATATATATATATATATATATATATATAAAAAGCAGGTATGGTCTTGTTGCCCCAGGGAACAAATATATTTTTTTCACTAGGTTAGGACTGATGCTGGGATACTGCCTTGGAGTGGCGCATCAGCTGACGCATGTTTGTACAAGCAATGTAACTAAAGGTATCCATTTGAACTACAGTGCAGGTGATTACCCTCCATTGCTTGCATACATGTCTAATTCTTTTACCCCATTTATTATTGTATGTGTAGTTGAGTGGTGGAGTCTTTTGTGTAATGTATAAATTGCCATATTTTGATGAGTGAGAAAAAAAGAAAAATATATCTTCTCATTCATATATAGGTTCTCATTCATACAGGTCATTGTATATCTGTTGTATTTGGTTAGATCAACTGGACTTAAAGTTTAGTTTTTGAAGATGTTTCGCTAGTCATCCGACTGGCTTTCTCAATTCAGAATAACTTGAACAACAATATGTTGGCAATTATGTACCCTGGAAATAACCTCTTAATCACAATGCAATCATGCCTTGCATTCAGAAGGTCCTTAACACCTGGCTGTGATATGCTAATTGTGACTTTCCAGGGTACATAATTGCCAACAGATTCTTGAACAAGCCATTCTGAAGTCCAGTTGATCTAACTGAATACAACAGATATAAAATATATCTGTCTCTTGTTCCTTTGTCATCAGTGACCTGTATATCTAAGCTCCACAGAATCACTAAAAGTGCAAAAGTAGAAATGACAGATATGGTGTTAGAAACGGACAAATGATTGATGTCTCACTGAGTGTTCTGTATTCACATACAGACCGTTATTCTTCTTGGTTTCTTCCTGAGATGGAATATTACCCTGATTAGTTTACATGAACATGAGTCAGTCATATCCAGCAGAGAAAATGTTAAAGACACAGACATCTGCACGCTGCAGTTACTGCAGTAAGTCACCTCTACCAGTATCCTTCTTCCTCTAGCCCTGTACTAAAGGAGAACTTAACTACCTTACTTGATTATTTCCTTTCACTTAATCATTGGTTGTTGTTTTGCTACGGCTCATCAGAGCATTTAACACATTCAGAGAATGCAGGTTACCTTGAGTTTAACACTAGACAAATTTAAACACAGCCTGTTGGTGCAATGTCAGTGTGGAAGAGCATGCAAACAAATAATATTTAATAAACAATAATAAATAACAGATAAATACAAAGTAAAATGTATCATAAGAAGCACTGTAAGCACAGAGCAAAGTGCAATATATATTGCATCCTTATTGGATGACTTTTGCCCAATTAATGTACTCTTAAGTCATTGCTAAAATGCTGGTATTATTTTGCTAGATCATCCTTGCACGTGTTTATAAATAAACTCACATTTATAATAATTTATTTCTAAATTACCTCTTTGCTTCTTCACTTCGCAGTTCAGAGGATGCTCTGCAGGGATCAACCTGGGAGTTTCCCACAATGCATCACTCCCTGCTGCAAGAAAGAGAGGGGGGTAAAGGAGTGACTGACCATTTAGGGAGGAGGAAGAAAGAGCCTGGATTGTACCATTGTCATTTAAATAGAGGGGATATGGAAAATCCCTGTTTTTATTTGAAGAAGTTATAACTGAAGGAGAAATGCCATTGGGATTTGCTCTCTTTTGCATTTGCCTAAGGTATCATTAGTGCAGAGAACAAAACCAGAAACCTTCTATCTCCTCCTTTCAACCATGTGAATGTGACCTTGTTATACTCCAAGGAGAACATAGGGATGACTCACTATTGATGATATCACCATACGTCACAGTTTCCAAGGAAACAGTTGCTTGGATATAAAACCTGCTAGGCCTGAATATATTAGAACATCCTCAGTAGACTACTGTTATAAAGATTTCTAAATGGACATGCAAATTAAATCCAAATTACTAGGGGATACATTTCTGCTTAATACAAATATATTATCAATTTAAAGAACAATATAATATTTTTATTTCAATTCTTTGAAACTAAACCCCATACCATGCATCTGAACTGACTGTAATAAGCCATGCATTGGTAATTTTATATATTAAGGAGGTAGTGCCAAACCCAAAGATAAATTGCAATACAATGAAATTAGTTGATAATGCCATAATTCTGTTATCATCACATTGGTTATCTGGAGCTTTGAATGGTACAGCTTAAATAGTATAAAGTAATAGGTATAAAATGTGATGTGAGGAAGTGCCCTCAGTAGAATTTGTATACAGTACTCCTGCATTCATTTTTCATACAATTTCTATTGTCCTTAGTATGTTTTCTTATAGTGCAGACAATACCACATTTGTGTGTTCCAGGGGAAAATTTGGGGCCTGTAGGTGAAACAGGGGCCGCAGGGTACAGGGGATCTTTTTATGACAAATATTGGGGGGCCGGGGGCACATTTTTCCTTTTGTCTACACCCACGGTTGGCCTTTTAAATTCTTGGCCTGTGTGGCACTAAATATTAGATATTAGGGATGCACATGAATGATCATCCCTGAGCGAAAATATTTTTAATAACCATATTATTAACTGTATCTGGAGTTGATGCAATAAAAGGTGCAAAAGTATGCACATGCTATTTAGCTGTGTTTACATGGTCTGATATTACTGTCAGATCAATTGAAATATTGTCAGTAATTTTCAGCTGTGACAGGTCGATGTTGGTCAACCATTCATCCAATCGAACAGGCCCGTAAATTTTGATCAATTGTATGGTCTTTATTAGAAAACATTATTATTATTATTATTGTGGATTTATATAGTGTCAACATCTTCTGTAGAGCTTTACAATTACATGTATACACACACATCAGGCCCTGCCCCAAAGAGCTTACAACCTAAGCACATTTTTTTAACACATACAACCTATCAGTATGTCTTTATGATTGTGGGGGAAACCGGGGGGCCTAGAGGAAACCCACGCAAACACAGGGAAAACATAGAAACTCCTTGTAGATATGTCCAAGGCTGGATTCGAACTCAGGACTTCAGTGCTAACCACTGAGCCACCGTGCTTCCCACATGTTCAGTCATGCCAAAATATAGGCAGATTGGAGCACTGTTCTCATAGAGCCCTGTTCACTCAAAGTGTTCAGTCAAAATGTTTTTTTTTATTCCTTTGAATAATTAAACTGCTTATCACAGAAGTACTAAAGGTTTCAAAGAAACCCCCGATTCACAGCGCTATACCTATAAAGAGCTATATATGGGGAGAGGGACATTATAATTAATAAATGATTTAAGCAAATGATCTCTGTATCTTTATAAAAAGAAACTGTAGAATGTGAACCTTGAGGGCCAAATAGAAGATTGCATTACCTGTAAGACACATACTTCTACAGTGTCCCATAGGTGCAATCATCATTTGAACACAACTGTAGCCCACACATCTATACTGTAAATAACTGCTTCTCTGGGCACATTGCAAACTAATTACCTTGGTAACACTGTTTACCCACATCATTGCCATCTCCATCTTGTATCTGTGCCAGTATCATAGTTCTCTATGTCAGGATCTGCCATTACATAATGTGGCCAAATATTTTAATTCTAGTCCACATCAGTCCAGTCAGTGAGTAATCTAGGTTCATGTATTGATGTTTTTGTCCTTTGTACAGTTTATGGTAATAGCCGGTGATATTTCAAGGCTGTTGGGTGCCGGAGGTTAACTACACTTTCTCATAAAAGGATTCTCACATTGGTTAAATTAGTGTGAGGAAAAGACAAGACATGTATCCATGTGGACATTCAAATCTATCCTTTTACAACTTTCGATATTAACAAACGTTTGTTACCTTTTTGCCACCGTTATTGACACTGTTTAGACAAATTTGGACATAATGCAATTTATAAAGCAGTGATAACATCCTGAAGGGATTGGCCATTATTGTGTGTGTATATAACCAGCTTTACACTAATTGACCCTCCATTCACAATCTACATATTACTCACACATGTGTACAGTAACGTAACCATTCCTCCTCACAATCCGAAACCATTCTGACAGTGTGTGACTCGCATACATTCACATAGGGGCATATTTATAAAGGATTGTCTTTTTCGCCAAATAATTAGCGCAGCACATCGCAGTGAAAATAGCGCCATTTGGGGCTTCGTTTCGCCTTATTTATAAAAAAGCGAAAAAAACACACTTCGCGGCTGAAAAAGGCGAACGGGCGCGATAAAGAGCGAAAAGTAGCGAAAACTTAACGCATCTAAGAAGACTGCATTGTGAAAACCATTCGAAACCAGAAAAGCCCACTAGAAAATGATGTCAAGTTCAAAATGGCCACCTCACATTTACCAAGAAGTCAGCCATGTCTTATTTAGTCAATCTTCTTAGAATTTCTCAATTGGAACACAATTTTCTTTTGCACTGCACATTCGCCTTTCTAATGCGCGTTCGCCTTTCTAATGTGTGTTCGCCTTTCTAATGCGCGTTCGCTTTTCCAAGGCATATTCCATTATAATGTGCGTTCGCCTTTCTAATGTGCGTTCGCCTTTCTTATGCGCGTTTGCTTTTCCAAGGCATATTACATTCTAATGCGCGATCGCCTTACTAAAGTCGCTTTTCCAAGTCATATTACATTCTAATGCACGTTCGCCTTTCTAATGTCGCTTTTCCAAGGCATATTACACTCTAATGCGCGATCGCCCTTCTAATGCGCGTTCGCTTTTTCAAGGCATATTACCCATTAGAATGCCTTTTTGCTCAAACAATGACTTTTCACCACCTTCAGGGTCGCGCTAATCTTTCGCTCTTTTTAACGCAAAAACCACCTTTCGCTCTTTTATAAATCGCGTTATGCCTTTTTGCTCCTTTTTCGCTAAAATTACCATTGCGAAGTTAGGCGAAAAGGGTTTAGCGATAGCTCGCGGAAACGGTTTCGCCATTCGTTCACGCTACCTTTATAAATAGCGTTAACTGTCTTTTTGGCGAAAACCCATGCGAAAAGCGAATGCGAAAACATTTCGCTACTTTTCGCTCTTTTATAAATATGGCCCATAGTGTTTAAATATGTGACCAGATTAATACAGAAAAGGCTAAATAAAAAATAAACAACACATAATACCTATTGGATAAAACAGATGTTTTTAATATTGCAATACTATATACAGACACTGTTCCCTCTAAGCTGTGCATTTTTGCAACTCTACAGGTCTGTGCACACAGGTTAAAGTGATACACACACCAAAATCTTCTAGAATATGACCATTGTGTTTTGTAGCACACAAAGAGGGAGATTCAACAAAAGTTCTTATTGTTAAAAATGGTGCTTATTTCCCCCCAACCAATAAGATGTTAGCTTTTAAATGTTAAATAATATCAGATTGGTTGGGGCAAAGTTAGCACCATTTTAAAGAACTTTTATTGAATCTCCCTGAAAGTGTAATTTTGTATGTGCACAGAAAATATATACTTACGGTATATGTATGTGCACAAAACCAATTTAAGGGGCATGTTCTCTCTTTAATCTAAAAACTGACCATATGTCTGTTATCTGCCCCAAACCCCAACTGATATATTCAGCAAATAATTATCTGTATTGCTAACCAGATATTAAAGGGCAATTATTATATCTGGCCCAAACCCCAACTGATATATTCAGCAAATAATTATCTGTATTGCTAACCAGATATTAAAGGGCAATTATTGCCTCCATTCTGGCAGAGTAAGCTGAATCCTCCCTCCCTGCAGTCAACCAACACTGTGACTGCTAACATCACAACCAATGATTGACTTCTGATTCCCATCTGCCCTCTGCACATGCTCAAGTTTATAAAAAGGTCTGTGACCCAATGGTGTAAGCAGATACCGTTTCCATAATGGAAAAAAAAAAAAGTCACCAGTTTTTTGTTTTAAGGGTGGACATGCCCTTTTGTTTTAGGAATACATAATAAATGATATCATGGAATACATAATGATATCATGGCCTGTTTACCGTAATTATATATATTCATTCATGTAAAAGAAGGTGATTGGACCAAACAATTATGTTATGGCTTCATTTCATAACATAGGGAAACATAACTGAAGAAATGTGTGTGTGTGTGTGTGTCCTGATGACGCACCTCGATGTCCTGACGACGGCCGCGATGGGCGGTTGAAATGCGTTGATGCATATTGAATAAAGTTGCCTGCTCATTACAAAGACCTAGGAGTGCTTCCGATATCTGTTATCTATAAATATATAACAATATAATAATTTTTTTTTCTTCAGACATTCTTTCTTTTACACACACACCAGCGTTTTCTCTACAGTTATGTTTCCCTTTGTTTTGAAATGAAGCCAGCCAATGTTTCAGCCACAGATGTGATTGTTAGAAGATTTTTTGATTGGTCCAATCACCTTCTTTTGCATAAACTAATCAATATTTGAGTTTTGATTGGTTTGATCAATAATCAAAGCAATGAAAATGAATTGACCCTTTACTGTGTTTTGTAGCATCTAATCATAAATTAGGCTTTAATCTCTGTTTAATTATCTAGAGAGAGATGCTACCAAGTTTGGGAGAGACACAGACAAAAGCTGTGAGTGTGGGAAGGGAGGGGAGAGGGGGGTGGTAAGAGGAAATGGAACTGCTGTTGCTTTAAACAAAGCCCTGCCCTCTGGGTTGTCACTAGTCCAACTGAAAGCAGGAAGTTTAAAGAGGGAATGTGCAACCGACCTGTTCCCAGTGTTCCATGGAACGTCCTTATCCCAAGCCAGGGACAGGTGCCATGCAAAAGGCTGAGAGCAACTTTGTTCTCTTATTAAAGGGACCATTCAGGCAGTATCCTTAACTAAGAAGATCCTGAGCTTTTTACAGACTCTATTCAAGTTTTATTCAGTGAGTTTCTTAAGCAATTCTTTCTGTTTAACAGTTTGTTCCCTCCAGATGGGTTTCCATGTCCATATCCAACATTTGCATTTAGTAAAACGCAGGGGTTTGTGTTTCTCTATAGAAATGGCATTTAGCACTCCCATCAACTCACACCTGCTTTGCTGGTGGGTTCCATAACTGTAACCAACCCCCAACTAGACAGACCCACACCCAAAAAAAATTTAAATAGACTTGCAACCCCCCCCCCCCAGCTTTCTACACAATGCGCAACCCATTCAAAGTCACTGCTGGGTTTTCCTGAAAGTTTAAAGGGCATCTGAACTGAAAAAAAAAGTTAGTCTAAATTGACCATTACTGGAAACTATAATTCTTCCCACCCACCACTGTACATTTATTGTTAATCTGATCCCTATTTATTTAGATATGCAATCTAAATCATCTTACATTTCAGCTGTCAATCAAGTGCCTTTCTATCATAAACTCTTCTTCTGTGAGTAGTTTTACTGTATCTGTCATGGTGAGAGAGTTTTGACAGTTGGAATGCTGTGTGCTGTATTGACGGTTTGTGGGGGAAAAGTCAGGTCAGATGAAAGTGGGAGTGGTTAAAAGATGGAGGCAGCAAAATATGTGCTGGATTGAAGGCATGCAGCAACACACACACCTCAGAGTAAGTGCTTCTTACTAGTATTTATAGATTAAAGGGCATGTCCACCCCCAAAACTATATTCCCCCCCCTACTGGCACTCTGTAGTGTATAAAAATCCTTACCTTCCATCCCAGCTCCAAATGGTTCTCCTGCAAACCCCCCCCCCCCCAAGTCCCAAAAACTGCCTACCAGGAGTACTGCAGAGTCCATATAGGACTCTGCCTCCTGTCTCCCCTCCGAGAGAATTTTGCCATGCACAGAAGAGCCCCCCCCCCTCCCTCTCCCTCCCGATTTGGTCTCCCTCCCCCTAGCTCCAAACCCCTTAGCCATATTATAGTTATTGGTCCCCTAGCCCCAACCGCATTACTGTTTTCAGCAAGAAAGTCCCCCGATCTTTACTTCCCTTACCTCTCTCCTTTGCCGTTCTACACTACCGGCAGCCGCGTCCGTGATTAGCTGCCTCTCAGCCACTTACCTCGTGGTTCCTGTCTCAATGCTAAATCTAAGCACTATGCCTAAAAGCAAAACAAAAATACAAGCATTTACCTGTAAATCATAAAGACACACTGGTAGGTAGTAATAAAGCTAATATAAGTAATACTAATAAAGCCCCACACCCTAACTCCAGCACTGGTACAATAAGTTACTATTTTCTGAACATCCTCCTCTCCCTAATCCATTGACACTGTGCCCTGCATGTGGCTGTATTTTATAGTAGTCATTTGGTATATAATAATGTTCACTACAAAATAAAATGAATATAGTAAGTGTGGTTATACTGTAAAATAAGAAATTGTGATGCCCAGTAAGTATTAGTATTAATTATATTTAGCTCCCACATCAGTGCTCTGGCCTATTGTTTTTTAGCTGCTATTATTGCATTGTGAGGGGGTATGTTGTAGTTCACTGTCATTACATGATGTGTTTGGGATTCTTATCCTTCATCTTTCTCCATAGCTCTGTAGCTTTCACCTCCTTCGTGTTGGGCGAGCTGTGACATGCCCATGTTGCTGTGTTCAGACAATGCAAAATGGAGCATCTTCTGGACCCCCTTAGGGAGGAAGCTGACACAGAGGAACCAGACGATTACTTACAGCATCTCGCAGGCAACAGGCTCACTCTTGATGTTGTCCCAAATGGGTGCAGATTGTTCCTGCAGCTGACAAAGGCTCCAAGGCTCCACCTTGACCAGGTTGAATTTCTCAGGCTCAACACCGAAGACTTGCTCATCACCCAGGCTGTGTCCGACCTGTCCAACTATACAGGACTCACGTCACTAGTTCTGAAAGGTATGATATATATTTGATATATAGCAGTACTGCAATACTCCCCTTTCAAATTCACAACTAATAACATTGAAAAGCTATGTACTATATAACAAATACATAATTATTATATTAAATTATGGCATTGATAACTGATATTTACAGGGCAATGTTTTTTGATGATAACACCCAAATAAGTGCAAACCCAATACAGCCTGAACCTTTTTACATTCTTTGGGGGAAATAACAATAGCAGCTTAAAGGGTATCTATACTTCCAAAAATCTAATTTTCAAAAATGATACCTTTAGATAGTGTAATGGTCCACTACTCCAACATATTTTTCAGATTTGAAATCCGAGCTGTAGATTTTCAAAAATCTTCATTTTAAATAACAGCATGTACAGGGAAGGACCTGTCACTTAAACCAGGTATACTAATTTTGTCCCTCCAGTGACTTCTTACTAGGGTCTCCCAAAACATGTAACAAAATTTATTAATACAACCCCAAATATAATGAGCTGATCATATTGGTCTCCTATCTATCTATCTATCTATCTATCTATCTATCTATCTATCTATCTATCATGGTATTCCATGTAGTAGTATAAATACACAGACACCATTAAGAAGGGGAGATCTACAAGCCAGATTTGCTGCAGGAATGTGTCACAGGAGGTCAGTTACAGGAGCCCCCAACCAGCATGTCTGCTTGCTTGTCAGAAGGGAGAAGTGTCTCACACAGCATCAGCCCCCCTCCCCCACCCACTATTGGCAGCATGTCTACTTTCCTGTTAGAAGAGAGGGAGAAAGTGTCCAACACAGCAGCAGCGCCCCTCCCCCACGCATTATCCGCAGTGTCAGGAAGATATGTTAATGAGCTGTATAGTGTTGGCTTGTGAAGGCTCTGTAAAATGTGTATGAATGTATGTCGGCTGGAGTTACAAGTGGGCAGTGACTAAGGGAGGGGGGGCAGTTAGGAGCAGTTACTAAACATTGAAAATTCCCTAACAAAGTAGGCACAGACACACATGTAAGTAACATGATTTTTCTACGCTAACATTGTACTTTCAGTTGTAGTATAGTGACTCTTTAACATTTTTTCAGTTAGCTGTAAAAGCTCCGCAACAGAGAACATCTTACATTCCTCTCTCCCACAATGCATTGCCTCTTTCACTGTGCCTTTATGTGCATTGTAAGAATTCCAGCTGAATTCTGTGGTATGATGGGGATATCGTTTTTAGGTCTTTTGGTTTTCTAATTTTTTTGTCTTTTTTTTCTCTTTAAAATGTAACCTATATAAGTAGTAAATGTATAGGCAATTATATCTATAAACTGGGTTCTGCAATTTTCTAGCAAATATTTGTTCTTAACACTTCCCTTCCTATAATGGTAAATTTCTAAAGGAATGTTGGGGAATGCTGGGGGAAAAGGGTCTTCGGCAAGGAAAACATTTATCCAGATATTACTAGGCAAGGCAATATCTTATCATGTTCAGTGCCCTGAAATACAAAGAGGAATGAAAGGAAATCCAGGATATATATTGATACCATTTGGACCTAAAAATCTCCATTGAATGCATTCATGTAAAAAAATAGGAGACACAACAGATGAGCAATAACAAATATACGTCATGGAGAGACTGGAGGCAGGTAGATAGATATTGTCAGAAGTCGGCCTATGTAAAATGGCACCTGGGAATTCTAAACACTGATCTCTGTGCAACTAAAATTTGATTTCATCAGATAGAATCGCTTAACATGTCAGACTCCAATTACAGTTACACATCTATAATCCAGTGGCATAACCAGGAATCACTGGGCCCCCAGCAAAACTATGATGGGGACTCTATCTGTGCTTCATCCACAGTGTTTTTCTGGGAGGAGGCTATATCTGTCATAGGAAAAATAAAAATTATGGGGCCCACTTGGCTCCCAGCCCACCTGCGGTTGCTCCCCCTGCTTCCTAGTAGTTACACTCCTGTTGTTACCTGTATGGAATAGTTACGTGTGATTGAGTCAGTTACATATGTATCTATATATATATCTATATCTAGAGTATATGCGGGTACAGTATCCTGTACACTCCAAAGACTGCGTCTACACCCAGATGCTACCGTAAGTAATTATACAAATAGGGTAGAGATATGGAGAACTCCTGGGATTTGAACAAGCTCAGTTTATTAAACAAACATATCGAATCAACGTGTTTCGGCCATCTTTGATACAGCCGTATCTATATCTATATATAAGTGTGCCCGTTGGTGCACAGTGGAAATTATGTGTGTATGTTTTGCTATTTGTAGATACAGTGTCTATAAAATCTTTATACAGGGATATTTTAAACTGTAATTGAAACAGTTCCATGGGAACTTCCAGGGAAACCAAGAATAGACCTAGGCAATCCTGCCACAATGTGCAGTTCAACCTAATCAGCACCATTTTTGCTTTCTGTGATATCAACACGTGCACAAACATGCAAGTGGTCTACCTCTCTCTTATGCCTATAGCTGTTAAAGGGCATCTATAGTGGAAAAAAAAAACACATTGCCCTTTGCAAAGTTAAATTTATGTACTCTGTGCTGCCTTAATCCTATCCCTGTCAGTGACTCTGTTAAAAGTTCAACATCCTGAAAAACTCACCCATGCACAGTGGCCAATAGAAAGCAAGCTGTCCTGGAGACACGGAAGAAGAAGAAGAACAGTACAGTTTACGATCTCTCACTTTGTGACCCATTATCAATCAATGAAAGCTATTAAGAAGTGGGGTCAAGTGCAGCCTTATATCTACCATCAAAGCTACCTCTCTCCCCCTGCTAATGCTCTTATCTCTATGTTTATTACAGAGCAGGGAGGGGGGATCATGTCACAGGGATTTGATTGACAGTCCAAGTAGGAGTAAATGAATGCAATCATGTATTCTTCTAACTGGTGTATCTCAGGACAGAGAGGGAATCTGAAAAAAGTGAAGACACTCTGGGGTTGTGGGGAATTATAGAACACATGGAAGGAAAGAAAAAAAAGTTCATTTTCCCACTATAGATGCCCTTTAAGCTGTACGGCTAGAGAGAAGCTACTTAGATCACTTCAGCCAGTAGGGATCAGAAACCATTCCAAACTTGCTCTCCGTTTCCACTTCCAGCAAGCATCCAAGGGAGGATCAAATGGGATAAGTCTGAAGGTCCTAAAAAGGACATGAACAAACACACACAAATACCCCCATTACTTTTTCCACCTGCCAGCTAGAACCTCGAGGGGGTCTATGTGTAATAAACCTGCAGGTTTAAGGACAGACCCAGGCAATCCTGCCACAGTGTGCAGTTAAAACTAAACAGCACCATTAGACAACCTGAGACCCTATAAAGGATCCAGATTAACATGCTAGGTTCATACTTATTAGTTCCACATTTACAATCATTATGGGTTTAAGACAGCACTGGATACTGATTGGCTATATAGAATTTAACAGAAGGTACCGCACAGCATCATGATATTAATAGTATTGCCCTAATAATCTAACATATAAGCACACATATTCACTCCCAGAGAAATGGGTGGGGACATGCTAAGTATCTCATTTATTGCCTGTAGCTAAGGGCATGTGTCTAGATGTAATTGATCCTAATGGTATAGAGCAGATGTGTTGAACTTGTGACCTTTCACATGTTTGAAAACTATATATCCCAGGATTCTGTTTGCAGTAAGTTTCTTCTTAATGTCCTTTAAGTAAGGCATGTGTCCAGATATAATTCAGCCTAATGGTAAAGAGCAGGGGTACTGAACTTGTAACCTTTCACATGTTTGAAAACTACAACTCCCAGGATTCTGTTTGCAGTAAGTTTCTTCTTAATGTCCTATAGTTAAAGTTTGTATCCAGATGTAATAAAGCCTAATGGTATAGAGCAGGGGTGTTGAACTTGGGACCTTTCACATGTTTGAAAACTACAAAACCCAGCATTCTCTGTTTGAAGTAAGTTTTTTGTTAATGTCCTTTAAGTAAGGATCGTGTCCAGATACAGTATAATACAGCCTAATGGTATAGAGCAGGGGTGTTGAACTTGGGACCTGTTTTGAAAAGTACAACTCCCAGCATTCTCTGTTAGCAGTTAGTTTCTTCTTTATGTCCATTGGCTAATGAATGTATTAAGATGCAATACAGTGTAATGATATAGAGCATGGGTGTTGAACTTTTCACATGTTTGAAAACTACAACTCCCAGCATTCCCTGGCTGGACAGAATGCTGAAAAATACATTTTTCATACATCCTGGAATAAAGCCCTTTAACTGACTTACAGTCATTTAAATCCCATGCTTTAGTGATTCCTATCCAAAGGAATCTCTGTTGGAATTACTCTATTGGTTTAGGGAAGGATTATTCAGGTCCCTTCAGGCAGTAGGAGTCACACAAACCACCTATCTGACAGCTATAATCCATAGAATGTCAATAGAATAAACCTACAGGTCTCAAAATAGACCCAGGCATTTCTGTCACAATATGCAGTTCAAACCAAACAGCACCATTTGGGAACCTGAGACCCCACACAGGATCCAGATAAACATGCTATGTTCATACTTATTAGTATTTACCACAACAAGTTCCACATTGACAATCACTATGGGGTCAGGGCAACACAGGATAGTGATTGGCTATAAAGATTATGGAGAGATGTTCTTAAGGGAGCTAAAAGCTCCCCATAGAGTATAAAATGAAATACAACCTTCTTATAACAGAAGGTACCTGACAGCCCCATTTTTAATATATTAATATTGGGGGGGAAACTGGCAATTTCTCTAAGAATGCTGGGTAGTTTCAGAGACATGTAAAGTCATTAAATCATATACAGACATCACTTCCTGTCTAGCAAACAGAAACTGGATTGTCTCATTACTTTCTATGGAGAAGGGAGGGGGGGGAGTAAATGTGAGAGTGTAAAGATTTTTCTAATTGGCCAAGACTGTCACATGTTTTACAAACAGCACATAATTGGGTGTAATACAGGAACTTCCTTATACTTCCTGACTTGTCATGTACAATGCCTAAGAGATTTTTTTGATTTGCTAACAGTGGAAGATCAGAACCTCATTGGATGTTAGTAAAATTCCACTTACTCTTAGAGACCCATGTAGAAATCCTAGAGGTGTGGCTAATCCTACCATTTTGAGTTTTCCATTCAAACTTAGGGGTGTCAAGTAAATTAAGTAAACTTTATTAATTGTATATCATTTGTTTTGTAATTCAGTAGTAGGTAGTAGTACTATACTTTGTTATAGCATGAAATACAGCTGTAACAATAATACTAGGATATGACACTGTTTGAGAACCTGTGAGATAGTGAACCAAGTTATACTGATGGACTGGTTTTAAGCCTATTACATCACATGGAATAGTAACATAGTAATTGAGGTTGAATAAAGACATACGTCCATCATGTCCTATTCACCCTCCTATTTTAATCCTACCTAACAGTTGGTCTAGAGGAAGGCAAAAAAACACAGCTAATAATAAATGGGGGGGGGGGGATTCCTTCCTGTCACCAAACGGCAATCGGAAAGTATCCCTGGATCAACCAGAACTACAGTATGTATTAATAACAGTAATTTTCAATATTTTTTATTTTTAGATACTTATGCAGGCCATTCTTAAAGCTTTTCAATGAACTTGCCATTACCACATCTGCTGGAAGACAGTTCCATAATTCCACCATTCTCTCTGTAAAGAAACCTTTCCTAACCAGAAGATGAAACTTATTTTCTTCCAACCTTAAAGGATGTCCACGAGTCCTCTGATGTGACCTATTAGTGAACAATGCACCAGAGAGTTTATTGTATCGCCTATTAATATATTTGTATAACATTATCATATCCCCACGCAAATGTTGCTTCTCCAATATTAACAGCCCTAACTTGTCTAATCTGCCTGCATATTCAATCCCCTCCATTCCCCTTATTAATTTAGTTTCCCTTCTCTGAACTGCTTCCATTTCCAAGATGTCCCTTTTGTATATGGGATTCCAAAACTGCACCGCATATTCCAAATGAGGCCTTACCAGTGCCTTGTTAAGAGGGAGAGTAATATTTTTCTCTCTTAAATCTATTCCCCTCTTTATACAAGACAATATCTTGCTAGCTTTAGCCGTTGCTACCTGGCGTTGTTTGCTACAGCTAAGTCTATTATCTACCAGAACCCCCAAATCTTTTTTTCCATTAGAGATTCACTTAACACAGAGTTATTTATGATGTAGGTGGCACAGGGATTATTAAATCCCAAATGCATCATTTATCAACATTGAATCTCATCTGCCATTCAGCTGCCCATAATGACAGTTGTGAGCCTTTTTATATTAAGGTATATAGGAAATTTATTACCAATTATGATTAGAACTTGTGTTTTTAACTCCACAGGTGGACATGGGTTTGATGAGTGTGGTAAACGAAAGAATGGCTTCCTGACTTCCCTTCCTACAGATGTTAGCAAGATTTCACAACTGTGCCACCTTGATCTTAGCTTCAACAGTCTCAGAGAGCTGCCCGTCTGTGTAACATCACTCCCTTGTCTTCGTAATCTTCTCTTGTGTTTCAATCAGATTAGAATACTGCCCAATATCATTAGCAATCTGAAGAAGTTAGAAGAGCTCTCTCTCATGTCCAACCACCTGACAGAGATTCCAGAAAACATAGGACAGCTATGGAATCTAAAGGAATTAAATTTGTCTGAGAATCAGCTTGTGTCACTCCCAGAAGAAATTGGTGGATTACAGCAATGCACTGACCTAGACCTTTCAGGAAACCGCCTTGAAGAACTTCCAGAAACAATGTGTAAGTGTCCTTCAAAGTGGCATTGAGGTCCAATTTGGACATCATAGAAGGAGTTCATCAGGGTTGGGTTCTGACAATGACAACAGGTTTATGGATGTAGTATTTACATTCTAATTATTAGCATTTAGACAGTATGGTTTCATAGTGGGTATCAGATTGTAACATTCTCATCCTTAACTTTAGGTCAACTACTGTCCCTTCAACAACTTCATCTCCACAGTAATATGCTTGTTAGTGTGCCAGTGGGTCTAGCAACATTAGACCTCAAACGTCTGGACCTACAGAATAACTCTTTGCGTTATGTCCCTGAAGAAATCATGCAATGTCCTTTTGTACATCTGAAGGGAAATCCTATTGGAGTACTTGAGCTATCACCTTTACCTGAAGGTATGTTATTCTTCCACATCATTTCTACATGAAATTGTCCCAGCTTTGTGAAAATAGGAAATGGAAAATAACATTATGTAAGATAAGTACATTGTTTTTATATGCCTTTCTGAGAAAGTCATTTTGATTATTTAAATATATTTATATTTTTATGATGCATAATCCAGAATCCAGGAACTGATTAAAGTGATGTATTGCTTTTGTCCTCCCTTAAAACAAAAAACTGGTGAGTTATCTGCCCACAACTCCAACTGCTATTTTTACCAGTGTATTATATGCATTTGTAGCCAGATATTGAGCCAGCTTGAGCATGCCCTTTAAGTTCCTCCTTTATAATGTACTCCTTACTGTAAATTATAAGGGTTTTAGAAGTCAATGAGGAGTTCTGTGACCATATAAAACACAGGCCACAGAACTCGGAGGAGACCTTGAATATGATATTCATTTACTGTAGTGGGTACATTATCCATTATAATCCTCCCCCTCATTTAAAGACATTCCTGGCCACACCATACCACCCCCTCCCTATTTCTGCCTTAACCCCCTTGGTTGTTGATCAACTTTTGAATGCCGCCCTTTGCGCTCCGCTGTGTTAAAGTGGGTGTGGCTTTGCCCATGGGCGTGTTTTTGCCAATGACCGTGGCTTCGCTGGTGGATGTGGGTAAAATTTTACGATTTTGAACTTACTATCTCATAGGTATTTAAACAGTTCCTCAGACAGTCAATTAGCAATAATGTAAATTACTAGAAACATATAATATATCCTTTTCTCAAATAGCTTGTGTTGCCACTGCCATATTGCTCCTTTCAGGTTTTAGTTAATGAAAATAACTTATTTTGTAGCCTCCGAAAGCCTTTCACCACGTCAAGCCCTCACCAGCATAACTAGACTTACCTAGCCTAACAAACTAAAGCTAACTTAACCGCATAAAATGTTGAAGTGGAGTTGAAGCAACTTCAAGGGACCGTGTATTGGAGTCATGCGGGCGGAATACTTCTCGTGCATGTTTGCCGGTTAAGGGGATTTTTTTTTCACCACTGCCTTTCTGCCGCCTTTCTTCTTCAGTGCAGAGGTGCCGCCTGAGACAAATGTCTCACTCTGCCTAATGGTAGATGTGGCCCTGCGTCGGATATTTTTTTACAGTTGGATCCTATTGGGATCCACTAAAGGGGTGGATTCTAAGTAATCTTTCACTACAGTAGTCCAATAACTTCCTCACACCCTCTCCACCAACAAAGGGAAAGAAGGACATTTAATTAGGCTATGAGCATGCATGTACCCACTGGGTGAAGGGTGGAATGAATCTAGAGGTTGCTACAGTAAAAGTTTTAATGACTTAATACAGCTGAATCTACAGTACTTTAAAAGGGCAAGAGATACATTGTTGTCATTTACATCATGTGTCTGTAGTTTGCAATAATATTCATCTGTCTGGTTTCTACTCTGTAGTCATTTCTTCCCATTTTACTTTATAGAGGAAGCTCCAGATGTAAAGTTAAAGGAAGTCCATGTCAGTCCTGAAGATAAAAGGTATGAACTGGATGTGGTTTCACTTGGATACCCATTATGCCTAAGTTAATATCTAATAGGAAAGAGAGATGCATTGTGGGTATGGTATAAAACTGGATGGATTAATATCACCCTTTATTTTAGCTTTTCAGTCGCTCCGGATGGATGTCGAGTGTTTCTGCCTGCTGGTCACTCAATTTCCTTTCCTCGAGGAGCTGTCTCTTCCAGTGTCACCATCTACTTTCAAATTCTACCTCCTGACCAACAGCATGTAAGATTGGGACATCATGAAGTTCTTCTTAGTTACACTCTGGAGCTGCAGCCTCATGACGTCCAGTTTAATCAGGTGATGTTAAACTAGGTTAGATATTGGTGATAAAGAAAATAAAGAGTAGAATTTGCCTTTAAATGATATGGACCTAAGCAATTTATTAGAAGAATCCTAAAAAAAAACAGTAAAAGGATAATTATACTCATCAACTGAGTTCCTTTGGTCTCCTCCCACAGTCATTGTCACTGACAATTTCCCATCTCAGACATTGGAGAACATGTAAATGAATGAAGGGGAGGAGCTAGAAAGCATTCAATTACTGCATGAGTATAGTTCATAATTCTCCTTTAAGCTAAAGTGATCCTTTTACATTTAAATAAAATGTATCGGTAAAGTGTATTGGCACTTGGTGGGGCATCTACTTTAACCATACTAGTATACACTGGGTAATTTATGGTAACAGATCACATTCTCAAAGATTTTTGTATAGCAATTTCTGTCCCCTTTCATATGGTGAATACTCTGATGGAAATGTATTTGAATCTTATAGGTTTCTTATAGTAGAAGAAAACACAAAGATCAAACCACACAGTACATTTATTTATAATCATCCAAGTTAATTTAATGTAATGTATTCTGCATGAAGGAGAATAAATATTATTTTTCATGTTTAATGAGATAAACAATAAAAAAATAGAGATTGTTTGTTGCAGATTATCGTAGTTTGTAAGTTTTGAACCACCCTATATTATCTTCCAAAAAGTATAATAAAACTTCCTTCTTTTGCAAAACAGGATGTGGAGATCTGCATTCCCTATTTTGGAACTGCTAAGAGGAGAAGGTTTGGAAAGATGACAGCTGGCGCTGGGTCAGAGGTAAGATATTGTAGTTAAGCAGCAGAAACCACTATCAAAATTGTTTACCCTCAATTAAACTGGACAACCTAGTTAGGGCTAGACCACACTGCCTCGTTGTCTCACTCGTTAAGATCGCACTGGCGATCCGTTTACACGTGAGAATCGCAGAGCAGTTTATATCAAGGAGGGTAGCAACATTGCATGTGCTGCTTACGGCAACTCTTGTGAATCACGTGCCAATTTGTACACATCCATTACAATGTGGCCTCAGCCTTAAAGCTCATACACATGTGCGATCTGCCTGGCCGGTCGGCACTTCATACACGTGTGTATGAAGTGCAAGTTTATATATGGCAATCGGACACTAACGCAGGCCATACACTGCAAACGTAATATAAATTGTTCCTATGTGAGCTTATGAACAAAATTTTACCTTCTTCATTATCATACATAGTGGAAATGTATTATATAATTAAATATTATCGGTATATTCTGTTAATTGTGGCCCATACTATCAATGCACAGATATAGGTAATTAATGATTTCTGACTTTTTGACTATTTTGTGTCTGTGCAGGATATTTCTAAAGAGGCAAAGTAAATTTTTCTATGCTATTTTTGACAGCAATAAATTATTGTAATTTATAAAGCATTTTTGCTACTTTTATTTACTGGTCACCAAAATTTTCACCATATATTACAAATACACATTTAGTCCAGAAAATTTGTTTCTATGGCACTTGTCTGGGAATATTTTTTAGACAAAAAGTTCCCCATGGTGTGTTTCTCTATGAACCAAATTAAAAATAAGTGTTAAAAATAAGGGGTTAGCAGGGCCACATCTACCATTAGGCAGAGTGAGACATTTGTCTCAGGCGGCACCTCTGCACTGAAGAAGAAAGGCGCAGACAGGCAGTGGTGAAAAAAAATTCCCTTAACCAGCAAACGTGCACGAGAAGTGTGAGCGCTGCCCACGTGACAAGTTGCTTAAATTTTATATGGTTAGGTTAGCTTTAGTTTGTTAGGCAAGGTAAGTCTAGTTATGCTAGTTGCTAGGGCTTGACGTGGTGGCATGCTTGAAAATCTTTTGTCTAAACTCTTTTATACTACAGGAAGTATGGCATTTTCTAATGTATTGTAACAGTTGAACCAGCATGTATAGCACAGGCAATAAAATAAGTTATTTTGATCAACAAAAACCTGAAAGGAGAAATATGGTAGTGGCAACACAAGCTGTTTGAGAAAGGGATGTAATACCTGTTACTAATATTTTACATTTTTGGTAATTGACTGTCTGAGGAAATGTTTAAATACCTACGTGATAGGAAGTTATGCCCACGCCCACCAGCGAAACCATGGCCATTGTCAAAACCATGCCCATTTGACAAAGCCACGTCCACTTTAACACGGCAGTGCCCAAATGGCGGCATTTAAAGTTTGGCTCAGGCAGCAAAAATCCTAGAAGTGCCCCTCGGAGTTAGGGTGTGTACACACCATGCAATTTTCTGGGCCGATCAATCAGTGTTTGTGGCATCCTGCAACCATTCGTTTATCTGAATTGAATAATTGGGAGATCGAACGCATCAGAAATCCAGGCCGATCGTGCTGTCCCGTATGGACTGCACACTCGGTGGCGGCGAACTGACACCTCGGCTACTTTTGCGGGAGGGAGGATCCCATGTTGTGTACCCAGCTTTAGAATATTTTTGCAAGATTCATCAACTTAACGCTTGATTTCAGTAATATTATCGGTGAGTTTGTTGCGTCAATAAATACATAGTTACAATTTGATATTTTATAAATACGCTGTAGAATTTTAAAATTTGTTGCGATGTCTTGTAAAAGCACTACTTGTAAAAATATGTATAAATATGGCCCTATGGATGCAATGGCAATGTAAGCGTTCTCCTTTTTTTAGCATAACATTTTCAAAGGAAGAAGGTCTCTTCGAAAAAGAGAAGTTGTGATCAGGACGTACTGTGGGCAGACTTGGACAGACCTGGAGACTACGCAGTGCGCAGTGCAAGTAAGTACGAATGGATCATTTTGTACCCTGTGCACATAAACTCTAGTGTTGATGGACATCATTTTTTATATCATGTAAAAATAATTGACGGATTATATATACCTGCTAGATAATTATTAAAGGATATGTACATTAGGAAATATGATTTTTTAAATTGCCCATTACTGGACACTTATTTTTTCCAACTATTTCTGTAAAAAATTTTTTATCTGTGCACCTATTTCTTTAGATATCCAGTTTGAAACATTTTGCATTTCAGCTGTCAATCAAGTGCCTTAGTATTATATATGCAAGATACAGATTCATGGCTCTATGGGGTAGGACTTGGGCGTACATTAGATTTATTGCATGTTATTAGCCAGCGGTTCTGGACACATGCATTAGCTAAGGGACATAAAGGAGTGTTTTGCATATCTCTGCCCCTTACTCTCGGAAACATGGGAATAAGAAATTACTTCTTGTTTCTTAGGCTTTGTAGGCAATGCTATTCATATAGCATGATGCCTTCTGTTATAAGAAGATGTTTCTCTGCTTTTTTTGCTCAGTGAAGGACTTTTTGCTTCTTTTGGCCCCTCTCTCCCTAAGCTTTCTAGCTGCCTTTTCTACTGTATGCCCAATCCTACCCCATAGAGCCATAAATCTGTATCTTGCACTGACGAGATCTAACAAGATCGAAACACATTGTGTCTGCAGGTCAGATGATGGCTCTATATATTAATCTTTATATCATGTTATTAGCCAGCGGTTCTGAACACATGCATTAGCTAAGGGACATAAAGTAGTGTTTTGCATATCTCCGCCCCTTACTCTGGGAAACATGGGAGTAAGAAATTACTTTTTGTTTCTTAGGCTTTGTGGGCAATGCTATTCTTATAGCATGAGACTGCAAGATGCCTTCTGTTATAAGAAGGTGTTTCTCTTCATTGAAATTAGGCAGTCATTTCTTTAAGAATAACATTTGGTACAACAAGTTTCTTTCTTTTTTGAGTTAATGAAAATTTCCATTCCATTTTTGAAAATGTTTTAACCGGAAAGGTCAGTATCACACATTTATAGTACTATTGTAGTACTCAGGAAAAAGTCTTAGAATAGAAATGCCATGCCATATGCAGGCAATACACCAGTCAACATTCTCCAAGCATTAACAACCACTTGAGCTATTCATTTTGCAATCAACATTCATTCCAGACCAGGAAACATAGTGGGAATATTGTCAGGTAAGTTAACTAGATGGCCCTGTATTAGATTGAACATTAAATTAAGTTTACCATGGCTAGTCACTTGAATTCATTAGACTGCCAGGTCTGTGCTTAAAGATTAAATCTTTATAAAGAACTAGTGACAGTTTAAATTTGGAACATCTGCATGACTTTGGACAGTCGTTTACCCAGCAGGGACAAGTTTAAAATGGGTTTCATTTAAACAGCAATTAAAAAGGTTCAACAACATTCTCGGAACATCTCAAGTGATGTCTTGTAACCTCTACTAATGGACCTTCAAATTAAACTCTATTAACAGCTCCTTGCTGATATTGATTTCCTGTGTCTAAGCTTGCAATGGATATTTACCATTTTTAATGGATCTACTGAAAATGAAGGCAATGCATTGTAACTGGTAGAATACCTTGTACAGTTTGGACAGACAGTGATTTTATATCCATTATTTATTCCATGTCTATTCTGGTAACAGTTCATAAAACCAAAGACAGAGAAACACTCCCTATCATAGAAGGAGCCTGCTATTCACTTCTCACTTCTAATAATGGTAACAGAAATAATAGATCGCACCACTATGATTTTGACAAAGTGACTTTTATAGTTTGTGGATTAATGGATCCCCATTTAAACTACATAAGATTTGCTAGCCGGGACCCAAGGGACCTATGATTATAATTTATTGGTCTTCTCTTCATTAAAGTATTGCTTATAGTAGCTTTACATTAAAGATAGTAAGGTTTTTGAAATAAACCCTCCTTTAGAGTTTTGTCCACAACACATTTCATTTAGGATGAAATAATGTAAAAAATATTGTTTACCTTGGACAGAAGATACATTAGGCACGATAAAACATGCATCATTACATTAACAGTCTTCCTAATCAGCCACAAAGGGGCCAACACAATCTGGCTAACACAGACATGGCGTTTCGCAATAATCGCCATGATTTAGATTCAATTCTTTTTGCCTCTATCTGCTTGTGGCTTTTTTAAGCCACATCCAGAAGTAGTTTAAAGGGGAACTGTGGACTCCATACAATTTGAAATGGCAGTTTCCTACCTTTAACCATCAACCACTTCTCGACGTGCTCCACAGCCCAAGATATAAAGAAATGACTGACCAGAAAGTTAATGGGTGGGAGGCTGACATGTGACATTCCTAAGGCTTCTCCTGCACAGTGCCACCGGCGAGCACAGCCTCAGACTCCCTCAGTGTGTTTTATTAAGTTTTACTTTACCACTATATTATCTTTCCTTCATCCAGAGTGAAGCCACTTGTAAGGTCCCACACTTCTCATGGTTTTTTGTGGTGTCTCGGTTAGTGGAAGATTACTGTCAAGTGCCAAAGGAAGGAAAAATCCTGTTTTCTAGTATAGACCACAATATTCGCATTGAGTTTCCTCCAGGTTCTACTCAAGAGACTCGAACTATCAGCTTGCAGGTTAGTTGTTCCTTACTGGTTCTTTATCTTTATTAGAAAATTTCAAGAACTTATTTTTGCTACACTTTGTATAGGTTGATAGTATTGTGATGGATTTTATGTTAAGTTCTAATGGTTAATGTTTTTGTTAAATATGTTAAATTCAATATATACTATGTGGGTATCAAGGAAAGCTAGGATCCTTGTGTGGTTCATCAAATCATATTTCTGCCATTTTAGATTTGGCTCTGTTCTTGTTCGTATGAAACTCGTTTGTACAAAGAAAAAATTAGAATCGGTCATTGTTGAATGTGAAAAGTTTGTTATCACATCTCTTTCCCCTTGTTTGAAATGTTCACTTGGTTTTGTTCATTTTTATTATCAGGTGTTGCAAGTGAGCCCTACAGACTTGCAGATGCTCATAGGAGATTCCCATTCTACGAGCAGTCCTCTTCTTTGTCTGTCACAAAGTTCCTCTACCAACTTTCTATGTCCTGTCAAAATTCAACTTCCACTTCCTCCAGGGGTCACAGGTCAGATATGGAAGGAAATGAGGGATTTTATGGACCTGGCCTATTGCTTATTGATTGTTTGGTTAAGTGTGCAGCTAGATGATATTGCTTTGTTTCCTTGATAGGTGATACTGTTGATCTATCACGCCTTATTCTCCTGCATGGAGACTCTCAGGCACAGAACTGGACAGATATTACTGGTCAGGTGGTATTTGAAATCAGTCACATCTATGCCCGGTTTCAAGTGGATCATTTCTCCTGGTAGGAATCACATAGAAAGACGTACAAAATGAAACCTTGCAGTTTCCAGGCTATAAATTGAGAAATAATAGAAATGATTGTTAAAGGCAGGTGATTTCCCTTAAATCCAAATATACTGTATTGATAATAAAATGTTATTGTTTGTAAACTTCAGGGCAGAAAAACATTAGATCTGATTTCTAATTTAGCTTTCGCATTTCTCCCTCTTATGCAAGGTACTGGTTGTGGTACACTACAAAAACCTATATTGGAGAGGTTGCAAAAAATGTGTATAACCGCCTCCGCATGTACCAGGTCAACTTTGTTGCTCTACAGAGAAAAAAGGACCCAGAACAGGTGCTGCTACAATGTGTTCCTAAACAAAAGGTCTGTATGCAGATAAATCCCCCTGCTGTTCTAACATTTGCAATGTGGTATATAATTGCAGTAAGCACCTCAAAATATTTTGTGGATTAAAAAAGTTAATCCTTTGAAATATAAGTTAATGTCTGCACCCTCTAGATTTGTGCAGAGTAGGCAACATGGTTGCTGTATATCAATATATACCAATAGAATAGAATTTGCAAGTGTTAGTTTTAAAAAGAATGTGTGTTTCATGGCATTATTACATGTGTAGGGTAGTTTTTATCTTCATTGATTATTATTTTGTTGAGCTTAAAATTTTCCTTTAATAGTTTCCATTTACTCAGGGTAAGTGGCAAGCAGGATTGCCAGATGTCCAGATTTTGGTGGGACTGCCCCAACTGCAGAGCTTAAATCTTATAGTCAGGACCAGAGCTTCACTCTTCAAGGGTGACTGAGACCAGTTGCAGTTGTTGCCACCCGCACCATACAATATTTTCAGCCGACCGACCAATATACGGTAATATTGGTCAGTCAGATGGAAATATTGTATGGTGTGTACCCAGCCTTAGATCCTGCAACCCAGGAATTCTAGTCATGTCAACCGCTGAACTGGCAATTAATCATCACTGTCCCCAGATCCCCCCAGATCTTGAAAAAAAATTCTTCCCTTTTCTTCTTTCCATTGTTCCTCATGAAAGTGCTTTCCTGATTATACCTTGGTCTAACCCTTTATAATTTAACGTGTAAGTCTCTAGCAGCAGAGGGCCTTAGGGGGGAAAAGGATTGCATCTATGACTGAATGATTTTTAAAGCAGTATCATTATATTTGTTCATTTGGGTTATCACAGGAAACTGTATATTAGTTTATTTCCATGTTAAAAAGTCCAGCATCCTTTCTTTTTCTGACAATATCACTGATATTCTACAGCAACTGCTGCAATGGAATCCCTTGTACAGGATAAGTAATGTTACTTGTTTATCTCCATGGTTTTACTTTTTATTAACTGACGTAAACATAAAATAAATAGACAGATCTTTATTTATGGTTTCACATCTTGCTTCTTACCTATTGACATTTGGGCATCACAGGTTCTAAGAATGTACAAAAGCATAATGAAGGTCATTATGTTCCCCAATGGAGTGTGAAGGTGGCTTCTACATTATTAGATGCCATTACCTGTGTTTATGGTCCTTAAACTCTTTCAAGACTTTTACAGTAGGTGGACTAGTATAGTATAGTATAGTATAGTATTTGAGTTTGAATAAAGACATTTACGTCCATCCAGTCCAACCCGTCTAGCATTATCCTCATTTCCTGCCTAACCGTTGATCCAGAGGAAGGCAAAAAAAAACTACCAAATTTATGAAGGGAAAAAAATTCCTTCCTGACTCCAAGTGGCAATCGGAAATTTCCCTGGATCAACTCTACTTTATATATCAATACCAGTAACTTGTAACATTCGTTGTTTGCAGAAACTCATCCAGCTTTTTTTTTGAAACTGACCAATGAACCTGCCATAACAACGTCCACTGGAAGACAGTTCCATAGCCTTACCATTCTCACAGTGAAAAACCCTTTCCCAACTTGAAGCCTAAACTTCTTTTTTTCAAGTCTTAAGGGATGTCCTTGTGTCCTCTTACATGTTCTATTGGTGAACAATGCCCCAGATAGTTTATTGTATGGCCCGTTAAAGTATTTATACACGGTAATCGTATCCCTATGCATAATTGTAACTTATCCAGTCTCTCTTCATATTCAAGCTCCCCCAATCCCCTAATTATTTTAGTTGCCTTTCTCTGAACCCTTTCCATTTCATCGATGTCCTTTTTGTACACAGGATTCCAAAATTGCACTGCATGTTCCAAATGAGGCCTTACCAGTGCTTTGTTTTATTGCCTAAATATAATGAACCGAAGGGTCCATACAAATTAGACTCTGTTGTCTCCAGTGACTGCTGCAGTGGCCTTGTTACCTCATCCCAGGTGTTTGCATGTATAGCTTGTTTAATTGGTACTGTGCAGTGATTATTTGTGTAACTAATATTACAATTAAATATTCTTCTTCCTTCATTAACTCGTATAAGTACATTGTTCATTCTGTTCAGAAATAACTGCAATGTAGAATTCCTCTATTATTTCCTTTTATGAACTTATTTTACAGTGGATTTTTTATTTCCTGTGTGTGTTAAATTATTGTAGATTTTAATCCCTCTTATAACTTTTTGTAATAACATTGTGAAAATGGTCAGTTAGAAATTCAAGTTAATAAATATAAGTTCAGGAGGAGTGAGACAGATATGTAAATAAGTAAAAAAGGAGAGGTAAAATGATGTCTGGGCCCCTTAATGCTTCCTTGTGGGCCATTTGTCTTTTATATCCTGTTGGGCCCTAAACTACCCAGTCTGATACTGGATTTTCCTTCTTTTATTTTGGGTGAGCATTGCTAATTCACATTTATTGAGAGCATCTAATCTGCCCATTTACATCATTCTATAAAGGTGTTCTTACATTTTACACTAGGTCGACAACATAGTAAAGAAGTTAAAGGACAGGTACAAAGGTCCAGAACCCTCAGACCTGGTGGAACTGTTGGAGGGGGAACAGTTTTTTGCAGCATTTGAACAAGGAATCCAATTACATTCAGGTGTGGTTTTGTTCTGATGGGTTCAAAAATATCTTTGTTATCCAATTTAAACCACATCTTGTACACTTTTTTTAAACTTTATCTTTATTCATTATTTTCTTAAGCAAATTTAACAGGATAATAGCGTGACTTTTAGGATTTTACGTTAATATAATAAAGTTAAGACAACTTTTATGTTTTTAACAGTATCTACTTATCACCCGACTCCATTATTGGTTTACACCATTATCTCCAAGGTAGTTATAGTGTGGTAGAAGAGTCTACACAAAATATACATTTTCCCTAGGTCATTCTTTAAGATGTACAGGAAGAATGTCAATAAGTTATTTACTCGCAGGACCTAAGTTTCACCTTTACATCTATTTGCCAGAGCGCCCTGATTGTATGGATGGTAGAATATCGTTTGTTTTTTACTCGCGGATGAAAAACCTGAAGGAGATCTATGTGACATCCCCATTGGACAGAAGGAAGAATGAGGTTAAAGGGCAGGTAATATATATATATACATATAGATAGGTATGTAGGTTCAACACACTCTCAGGGTTTCTTCATCAAAAATATTTTTATTAATACATCACTGTGTATATATATATATATATATATAGATAGATAGATAGTCTTCACATCATGTCAGAAACATTTAATATAGTTAAAGTAAAAAGGAAGAGGAGGAGCCCCACCATCAACAGTGGTGCAGGAGTCGTGGAACTCAGTGGGAGGCAATGGAACCAAAGGTAAACCTGAAGGGGAGAGAAAACGGAGGTGGGGAAAGTGAGGCGGGGGAGAGGAGAGAGGAAATAAGTTCCGGAAAGTTATAATCGTCTCGCTACTACATAGTAGCATGCTGCTTATAAGATCATTATTTACAGATCAGCCCCATTGAGTTCCAGGGAACGGGTGGATTATATAACTATAATTTATGTATAAAACCCATGTCTATATTTTGAAAAGCTTGATAAAAATAGGAGACCATTGCAGACACCTTCGACTAACCATATCTACTTTTATGTTGGATGCATCAGGTTTCATTTTACAGAGGGTCAGTCCCAGAATCCCTCCCTAAAGAAGCAACAAAGCACAGGAAGGGCCCAAATTCCTATTGGATGGCCACATTGCCACTCAAACTGCCAGTGAGTATTTTTCTTAACTTTATTGCAGACTCTATATATATCTTTGTGCACTTTGTGCTTAATGACATTTAAATGTTTAGAAACTCAAGCCCTTACCCGAAGAATATGCGAAGGAAAAGAACAGAGAGTCGCTGCCTCCTCTGAATTTAGGTAACGCTGAGACTGGCTACCTTACCGAAACCAACCTGCTAAGCATTGCCAGGCGTATTGGAAATGACTGGAAGACCATTGGTATGAATCTACAGTTAAGCTATGGTGAACTGGAGCGCATTAGGTATAAAAACAGGTAAGATTGGGCTTGGGCAACTAGGGTGGTTGATGTCTTATGTGGTCACAAGTAGAAGTAGAGCTGTTGAAGTGCCAGCGGAACTAAAATAAATGCAGAAAATCCAATTCAAACCCAATTGAAGCAGATTTTTATTAACTTTTCGAAACTCAGTATTTGATTCTAATTTTTAACAGTGTTTTTTGAATTTTTCTGATTTTCTGAATTTTTGAAAATCCCTTGAGATCAATGGATTTTTGAGACCCCCAGTTCCGAAACAAAAACCAGGTTAGTTTGGAAACTGGTACTTGTCTCTAGTCAGAAGCACCACTTATTTTCCCACTGTAACCATTAGAAAGTGTGGGGTATCTGCTAATACTAGCACCCCACAATACTTACTAGCCAATAGCACTAATAAAACTCAAACTGACATTTTTGTGCAACAAAACAGAACCACCAGCAAATCTTACAGAAAAGATGTTAAAAGGAAACTTGCAAGAAGCCTATATCACTTGTAAAAAAATAATGAATAAGTCCAATATATATACTTTGTACAGTGCAAACAATTTATTTTTTGATGGAGAACTAAACTTATTTTTTTAATCTCTCCACAACACTAATAGATTGTAAGATTCTTCTCTAGTAAGTTACAATTAGTACATGTAAGTAATAGATTCTGTAACTAAGAAGGCTTCCATGTTGTTGCCAGTACAACTCACAGCCCATGTAGGCTTCAAAGAGCTTAGTGAGCATGTGTACTTATTGCCATCTGCAGGGGCGTTTTTAGGCATAAGCCAACCAGGCAAAGAGTTAGGGTGCCTATGTTAAACCAGGGCGCCCAGTGTTCTCCCTGTCAGCTTGCCTAGTGTTCTCCCTGTCAGCTTTCCCAGTGTTCTCCCTGTCAAGCTTGCTGTGTTAGAACTGCAACATTGTACAGAGCCTGAACTCATCTCACTCAACTTGGAAACATTGTTGCAAATTAACTGAAGGTGAAGGAAGGAGGGGGAGGATGATCTCAGCTAAAAGGACTGAGGAGAGCAGTTCTAAAATGCCAGGTAAAAGCTGCTGCAGACTTTATAACAGTGGCCCCTGTGACTAGCAGCCATGAGCTTCCTATCCCTGCCTCTTTCTTTCTTCCAACCAACCATTTAGAACTTAGAGTAGGTGAGGAGTGAACAGTTCAATGGAGGAGACATGGAAAGCAGGTACATACTGTATATCAGGTCAATGCTGGCAGCTGAAAGGGTTAAAGTTAATACTCTGCTGGTACTAAAGGGTTAGTGGTAATACTTTGCTGGCATTGAAGGGTTAATGGCAATACTCTGGGAATGTGCTGGCACTTAAATTATAAGTAGTAAAGTCTGCTGGCACTGAAGGGTTAACTGTAATACTCTGCTGGCAGAGTAGGTTAATGGGGAAGTGCTGGCACTAAAAGTGTTAATGCCAATACTCTTGGAGGGATAGGCCACACTACTGCACTTTTAAGCACAATGGGATTGCGATCTCATCACGCTAAGGCACCAAGATGGCTAGAAAGGCCCTTGCCCCCTGGCCCAAGTATTCAATTTCTCTATACGCTTGTCTCTACACCAATATGGTGTAGACTTTTAAAGCTGCTTTTTAACTTTTAAAGCTGCTTGTTACCCTGCATTTTTTTTTGCCAGCCAGCATGAACTGCATACAGCCTTCCTGAGACAATAAAAAATACTCAAGTGATTTTACTGCTGCTTTTTTTGTGCCTCTGTTTTAAAACGCACCCGCCGCGACCCCTACCCAGCAGCCCCTCCCCCTTCCCAGCAGCCCCTCCCAGCCTCAACGAGGACGATGTTGCTGGAGTATTGATCCGCAGCGACACCAACCCCACTGGCAGACAGGCTCAGCGGAGCCAATGTTGCCAGCCGCTTCTTTCTTCAGCCATCTACTGCGATGGCATCAGAGGTTCATGGCAAAGTGTACCTCTTTATATAGGTTTGCAGAAAACCATAATCCGTTTCTGATTGGTCAATTTTTTAATGCTTGGTTTACATGTATTACATTAACCAATCAGATATCATAATATTTCTGAAATCTGAAACGGATTAGGGTTTTCTGCAAACCTGTATAAAGAGGTGCACTCCGCCACGGACCTCAGATGCCATCGCAGTACATAGCTGAAGAAAGAAGTGGCTGGCAACATCAGCTCTGCTGAGGCTGGCGGTGCCAGTGGGCTCACTGGTGGCCACAGTGAGCCTGTCTAGCATCAGGGGCCTCAGTGGGGTAGGTGTCGCTAGCCCGAAGAGGTTGCGACGGATCAAGACGACGGCAACATCTGATAGGGCCGGGGAAGGGGGTCCCGGTTCGAGCTGCGGGACCCCTAAGCCCCAAAGGGCTCTTGTTAGAGCCGCAAGGGCACTTGTAAGTGCCGCAAAGGCCCTGATAGGTCCGGGGGGGGTCCTGGCTCGAGCTGTGGGACCCCTTAAGCCCCAAAAGGCACTTTTCAGTGCCCCCGCTGGAGGGTCCCTCCACCCCCCCAGCGGGCTCTTCCCTCCCCTCTAGAGTACGGGGCAGGGGGCTGGGAGGGGCTGCAGGAAAGGGGTCACAGTGGGTGGTCGCATCCGCTGCAGGGGGGAGAGGGCGGGGGGTGTACCACCCCACCCTCGCCATAGTCTACTGCCTGAGTTTTGTTTGTTTCGGTTATATTTCTAGGAAAATATAAAGTTTCTACATGTACTGATTTTCTATAAAGTGGAATTAGGCAAGTGGTATAATACTTGGTTTTTAGCAAAACAGAGTACAAGAGGTTCCTTTTTTACTGAAATATTAAAATTCTGTTTCCTACATCCAAGCTAGTTAATAAATAAACTGCTAATATTTTACTTTTACTTTTTTGTATTAAAAGCAAATGAATATATGATTGTCATAGACAGGAGCATTAAAATATGTTTACAAAAAACTGCACCGGAATCGCTGTTCTGTGTCAGAGTGAGGGATGATCTCTGAGCTGTAACATGATTGGCTATCAGTGTCCCTGGGGAACACTTAAAAGGCATCAGCAGGGCCACATCTACCATTAGGCAGAGTGAGACACTTGTCTCAGGCGGCACCCCTGCACTGAGCAAGAAAGGCGGCAGGCAGCCAGCGGTGGAAAAAAATATTTTTTTTCCTTGACGGTCAGTATTCCCTAGTAATAGCTATGTTAGACTAGCTAGCTATTACTAGCTATGTTAGACTAGTTAGGTTAGTTAGGGCCCTGCTGAAAGAGTCTACCTTGATGTGGTAGCAGGCTTACAAATCTTTTGGCCAAAATCTTTTATACTACAGAAAGTATGGAATTTCTAATTTACAGTAAAAGTTGTACAAAATGTATAGCACAGGCTATAAAATAAGTTTATTTGAGCAACAAAAACATGAAAGGAGCAATATGGTAGTGGCAACACAAGTTGTTTTAGAAATATATGTAATATCTGTTTCTAGTAATTTACATTATTGCTAATTGACTGCCTGAGAAACTGTTTAAATAGCTATGTGATAAGTTCAAAATCGTAAAACTTTAGCCATGTCCATCCACAAAGCCACGGCCACTTTAACGCGGCAGCACGTGATAGGGTGTAAATAAAAGTTTGGCTCAGGCAGCAAAAACCCTAGAAGTGCCCCTGGGCATCAGTTTAAAAGAAATCCTCTTTCCTGCAATACTGCCTTTCAGCAGCAGTCCACCAATCAGTGTTAGTCAGCCCTACAGTCCACCAGTCAGTGTTAGTCAGCCCAGCACACCCACCTCCACAAGCCACGCCTATGTTCCCTGATGAAGCCACCCCCACTTATTGGGCCAATAGGCTGCATTTAAAAGTTGTTTCAGGTGTCAAAAATCCTAGGAACACCCCTGGCTATCAGCTTATAGGAAGCAGCTCACTACGAAGTGTACAGTCACACAGCTAAGGTGGATTATGTTACCTGACTCCAAATACCCACAGGTTAATTTTATAAATCACCAATTGGCCACAGCAAAGAGAGAGGTGAGACACAGCTTTTTTATCTTTGTGAATGTGCTCTTTCTATTGGGATAATGTTGTCTGGAGATTTTAATTCCCGTTTAAAGAAAGTCACTGAAAAATTCCACAGTTGATACAGCCTTAAGGTGCCCATACATCTATAAGATTTTACTTACCCGACCGAGCGCTCACGCGATGTTCATAGATGCTGCCGGAACTGCTTCTCCATCCCATTCATTTTGCGATCGCATGTCGGTCGAATGTAAGATCGGGAGAAGCGGTTCCGGCAGGATCGAAGGAACATCGCGTGAGCGCTCGGTCGGGTAAGTAAAATCTTATAGATGTATGGGCACCTTTAGTAAATTAACACAACAGGTTAGTGTGTGGCAGTTCTATAGTCAAAAACTTTTATATAGGTACACCATAAAGGAGATTCTGGGTTAGATGCAGTAAAAGTTTTTACTGGTAAAAACTCTTTACATGGCCTTTGTGATGTCTAAAACTTTTTGGACATTTCATAGCACAGTAAGGATTTAGTGATTACAACAAGCGGTCAGGTAAATCTGAGTGTTCTGGTTGTCACAACCCTTTTTAGGCTTAACTGAATCTAAAAGGTGACTGCTCCTTTTTTTTTTACTGGTGCCAGCCATATAGCTGAACCTCTTTATATTGCAGATCCCCGATTTCAACACGTCAACCATTGGCCTGTACCGCCATGGAGAGAAATTTCCTTTGCGCCCAGACCTAAAATCCCATAAACAAGACTAGACAGCTAGAAAGGGATGGGCAGCATTGTCATAGGTATTCATTTATATTCTTCTACATTTTCAGGGACGATCTAGAGGTACAGATTCTGGACATGCTTTTCTCCTGGGCTCGAAAAAACTTTGATCAACAGGACTGTGTACAGAAGCTCATACAAGCCATGGGGGTGAGCGGGCGACAGGACATTGCAGAAGAGATCATGGCAGTGGTAGAGCTTGGAAAATTGAAGTATTCACAATCCATCCGCAGGATTGGCCTTGACCAGGGACACAGCAGCGAAGACTCTGCAATTGCAATGAGCCAATCGTAGCAATTTTACAAACACCTGACATCTGAGACTGGATTATATAATCTGATCAATACTGAACTATGCCAATGAAGAAAGACCAGATTTTCCCCCCTTACGAACGATGCATTTAATGGCAGTGCCATGAACATGAACACTGATTTAGACACTGTTGAGTATTATCAACAATATTATAGGTTAAAGGCCTATAAAATCAAAAACTAAAAAAAATATGAAATTGGTCTTGTCAGAATCTCTCCTATCTTTTATAAAGATGTTCTAGTTTTTAGCTGTCAATCAGCCTTCATATGGATAAAATCCTCACATTGTTTTGCAAATATCTGATAAGCCATTAGAATGTTAATAGTTTTAGAACACAATGGGGTCAGAAGTCATTTCTAGCTTTCTAGACACATTATCATACAAACAGGGTAAGTTAATAAAAATTCTTATTGTTAAAAATGGTGCTCATTTTGCCCCAACCTGATGTTAGCTTTCAAATATTGGTCATTTTATCATCAAAAGGCCACTCAATCTGCTGTACCTTTCACTTCAGTCGTCTGCTGGTAGTGTATCAGTCTAAGTAACCCAGTTCCAGTAATGATAAATCTTCTGTACACAATTTCTCAAAGATCTGTTCATCACAATAAAGATTTTTATTCTATAATTTGTAAGCCTTATATCTAGACTGAGCAATGTTTAGGTAGGAAAAAGCCACAGTGGGCTTGCACAGACACCACTTTTGCCATTCTGGGACTGAAATCCTCTAGCGAAAGTGATATGGTTATAAAATAATTCACCATTGGAAAAGTGATATGGTTATAAAATAAACCTTGTGGGTCCTGCCAGCCACTATCCACCAAATTTGCAGGAGACAGCACTGCAAGTTTAGCTGAAGAAAGGGGGATAAATGAGCTACATATGTCTTACCTCCTGTTCTTCAGTAAAACTTGCAGTGCTGGCTTCTCACTGACAGTTTTCAATGCATCCACTGTCCCTTGCATTGTGTGCACATGGAGTGCTGGAGCGATCAGCGGTAAGTTCTCTCTCCTGTCTCCTGCAAGTTTTACTGCTGAACGTGAGTTAAGACATAGCTCCTTTTCACATTGGATTCTGATATTATGGAGGTGTGGGTTAGGGGGTTTTAGCCAGAAACTTTGGATAATCTGTTTGGTGGAAAATGTTTAAACTGTGAGTTTGAATACAGTGGTCATGTCAAAACCTTCCCTACCTTAATGCGCTTATTGCTTTAAACAAAAATGTGTGATCTACTGTAACTGTTCCTATTCTATTGTCCCCATATTTTCCAATGCATTTTGATATTTTATTGTAGGTTGCAAATGTAATAAATCATTGGCATCAATCTTTCAGCTTAATGTTTGATTCTTAGTAAATGTGTTCTTCTTTTCGTGAAGTTCTTGCAATTTCCTTGATGGAAGTCTATAGTGGTTATGTTTGTCTACTCCCCGTATTGTTTTATTGATTCATGGTTCATGTGCAATTCTACATTTGCTATACAAATAATAAGCGTGGAGCTAGGGGTCAGTTCTACATCAAGCCATATGTGACTGATCAATCATCTGGTTTAGGACACCCCAAATTATACTTATTCAAGGTTACTTGTAATGTTATATAGTTGTCAGAACTTCTATAGCAAAAACTTTGTACAGCCTACTTAGGTACAGTGTGATACATAAGGCTAGAGGGATGCCCGAATCCAGTAGTAATAGTAAAGTCCAACAGGAGATTGGTAGCTCCAGCTTCACAGAGCATGTGCATATCATTGGCTTAAAGGTAAATTTGCAGTAGCTGGAAGAACAGGAACAACAAGAACTCTAGACACAAAATGGCCCACAGCACTTGCAGACTCCACAAGCAGTCTCAGACACCTTTATATTTGCAAATATAGCTAGTAGAAGAGTGCAGCACAACCAGTATTACAGTTTTATGATAAGCAGTAGGGTAGTCAGATAGACCTGGGGTCAGCAGTGTTTACAAAATAGAGATAAAGGTTTGACAGTGGATAGTCAGTCAGCACAGTAACTACAAAGCAGAGCAGTTTTCAAATCAATAAATAACTCACTGAATAAATGGCAGAAGCAGAGACAGTTACAAGCCAAGGGGTAAGCTGCAGAAAACCAGTTAGACAATTTCTAATTTTCTAGTTTCTTAGACTGCACATACCTTGCCAGACACAGGTTAAAATAGAGCACACACAATGTGACAAAATACAGTTTACTGGTGCCTGGAATCCCCCCTTTCTGCTTGATCAGTGCAGTATACTGTTCAACTTCTCCTGGTGCCCATAGACTGTTAGATAGATTGTTACATAGACTGTTAGATAGACTGTTACATAGATTGTTACATAGACTGTTGCATAGATTTTTATAAAGATTGTTACATTGTTCATTTAGCTGAGAGTGAGAAGCAGCATTTTTTTTTTGTTTGTTTCAAAAAATTATCCAGTCTGCATTATGATAAGCAGCATGGAGAACTGTATCAAAATTAACCCTGTAGCTGGGTTTATATTCAGTACTTACTGTACATACTCCACTGTGATGGAGCTAAGTGAGCAGAAAGAGAGACATTAAGAAATCCTGGAGGTGGTTGTACAGCTAATTTTTAACATTGCATTTTATTATATATACACAGGAACGTTGGTTCCATATATTCCCTATATAGAACAATACATGGTCCAATATTATTAGCTCCCTCTACTGTTGTAAAGGGAGCCGGAAATGGAAATTTTCCATTTTGCCTGATAGGTCCCGATACTGACAATATTCAGCCAATTCTGTCTAATCCGCATTCAGTGCCACAGCTTTGACTTTGGAAGACGCTAATGGTAATGTAAAACAAACGTGGATTTCTCAGTAAAACAATGTAAATTAATATAATTTTTTTTAACATGTAAAGGTGATATCTGTATTGGCTAACTAATAATAATCAAATCATGGCAAGTAGAGAATATATAATATTATTAATAATATGGATTTATGGCTATATTTGGATGAATTTCCTTGTTTAGTCGTGAATCATTCAGGAATTTGAAACTAGAAATTAGCACCCAGGGTTGCCCAGTTTTTCTAAATATCCAACCCAAACAGACCCGCACCCACAACTTTCTAACCAAACCTGACCCATTCAAACTCACCGTGGGTTAGCTGAGCCGCAAATCTGTCAAATTCCCCTTTTAGGCGTTTCACACTAATTTCCCCTTTAAGGCGCATCAGTTACCCCTTTTACACATATCACACCAACTTCCCCTTTAGTGCTTATCGCATCAATTTCTCCTTTAGAGCATATCACATCAATTTCCATTTAATAATGGGGTACAACATCTCATCTTGATTAATTTTTTTTACTGCAATCGATCAAATTGAATTATTGACACGCAATGTCCTCCAGAAAACACAAATCAGATGCCACATAAAATTTATGCTTGCAAAAATTACACATGGAAAAGAAAGGTGAGTGAAAAGAGTGTGCATATGGCCTTTAATACTGGGGTTTGAGTAGTTGTGTATCATCCCATTCACTACATATTTCCTTAGCTGCCTTCTCTGAACTCTGCACCAGGCTGCTGGAAACTGTGATCTCCAAGAGTATCTGCCTGCCCAACCCCAGTACAAGACAATTATCTTGGATTGGTCAGTTTATCTCTGAATTTTGACTCTGGGTGAACCACAGGTGAAAGGAGGTGATTGCGTGTGTGGTCACATGACATTGCTCATCATGATTGACAGCTCTATCCTCCTATCACAGCAACAACAGAACAAAATGAAGCAAAGCATTCTGCCATGAACAAACTGACATTTGTAAGGTGTGCAATTAAGTTGATTCACCACCAGATGGCAACACACAGGTTAATTATCTGTTGAAAAAAGAGGTACAGAGGCATTTTTAAAAGTTGTAAAGTAGCCTATGCTTTTTTCCTTTTTTTTTTGTGACTTTTATATGTATAGATTACCCAAGAACTTCTAATAGTTGTGACTGTACATACTTATAGATAGAAATTACTGCAATAATAGACAAGCAGTAAAAGATGCTATTTGTCTGCTGCTGACAGCTCCATTGAGCCTCCTCCAGTCCAGTCAGCTGCATGGCTCTTATCCAACAGAGTCACACATGCACAGAAGAGGTGGACTGAGTCAAATTTGATAGCCCACCACATGCCTTTAATTGGAGAACAGAAATTAGTATAACCAGCTACTTTCCTGGCAAATATAGATTTCAATGAATAAAATCATTTAAGATGCCCTTTAGTTCATTACATTTAAGCTTTAGTTCTCCATTAAACAAGTATTCTTACAGGTGATTTTGTGTGGCTGCAGTCATTTTGTTATCCTGATCATTTACATCCCCCTATTTCACATTCATTCTATTAACAGGCTTCCTTAGAGCAATGTATTGATCTCTAACGTCATTTCAATTGCATAGAAAGCTAAACGGTATCATTGCAACTCATTGATGTTGGATTAAATAAAATGTAAGGATATTTTTAGGCCCAAGGATTGCATTAATGGTGAAGTGGCATCCCTAAGGTTAAAATGCTCTGAAGGTGATTAGGAAATATATTCTGCCCCTAAACCCCACCCCCTTTCCTGCATAGTTTAGTATCCCGTCTCCCTACCTGCATAGTATCAATCAAATACACACAACAGAAAATGGTTTGCAGGTCCTGGGCAAGGTTTTTAAAGGCACAGTTACACTTCTATAATGGGAATCTTTTATAAACTACATATGCAGTACAGTAATTTTTCTGTAAGCAAATAGTAGCAATAGCAAATTCACTGACACTATGATGAAAAGGAAGTGTCTTTTTAGTGTGGATCAATACCTCCTACCGACCGAAATCTGCCAATTGATCCCCTTGACATCCCTGCGAGGATTCCCTAATAACCTGCTTTGTGAATGGGAGAAGGGGGGATGGGTGAGTAAGGAAAGGGCTGGGAAACTATAAACAGGATCATTGACAATTTTGTTATCAGGTGTGTGTTTACTACGGCATATTCCAACACTGCACATTGCAAACACCCCTCCTTTCATACAGCACTACCAAAATGTTAGCTCATGCCCTAATCATATCCTGGCTTGACAAATGTAACATCCCTCTGCCCGGCAACACTTCAACCCATCTTTTACTCTGCTACTTGGCTCATTCATTTCTCGCTTCTCTAATGCCTCTCCTCTCTGTCAGTCTCTCTGCTGACTGGCCATCAAACAAATATCTAATAATACAACCCCTCCATACATCAAAGTTTATCCACAGATACCATCCAGATAAAAGCTCCAGGCTGCAAATTATATTCTCCTCTCATTCACCGTAAGTCACCTTTTCCAAGATCTGAAGCAAGAACATTGCTTGTGCTGCCCCTTTCCTCTGGAACTCCTTTCTACGCTCCATCTGTCACTCAACATCCCTTAATATCTTCAAACTTAAAATCAAAACTCATCTTTTCAGACAAGCATATAACCTGGTTTAAGACACTACCAGGGTTATTCAATAAAAGTTCTTAGCGTTTAAAATGGTGCTAATTTTGCCCCAACCAATCAGATGTTAACTTTCAAATGTTAAAGATCTGATTGGTTGAGGCAAAATTAGCCCCATTTTAAACAATAAGAACTTTTATTGAATAACCCTGTAAACCTCCTGTTGACCTAACATGATTCAACTCACTAATTAAACCGTATGTGTCAACCCCATTTCCTCTAGCCCGCAAGCCCATTTGGGCAGAGCCCTCTTCATATTGTATTATGGTAAATGAACTCATCATTTGCCACACTGTGTGCTGTATGTAATATATGCTCTGCCTGTGTATGTAATATGTATGACTTTGTATCATATGCTCTACCCTTGTATGTAACATGTATGACTATGCAATTGTAGTACACTCTAGTACTCTCCCTTGTGTACTCTCTAGTACTCTCCCTAATGTACTCTCTAGTATACTCTTGTACTCTACCTAGTATGCTCTCTAGTACTCTCCCTACTGTACTCTCTACTACACACTCTAATACTCTCCCTAATACACTCTCTAGTACTCTCTCTAGTATATACTCTAGTACACTCTCTAGTACTCTCCCAATTTTACTCTCTAGTACACTCTCTACTACTCTACCTAATGTGCACTCTAGTACATGTTCTTATACACTATCTAATACACTCTCTAGTACTCTCCTTAGTATACACTCTAGTACTCTCTCTAGCACACTCTCTGGTATCTGCCTGGTGTACTCTCTAGTACACTCTCTAGTACTCTCCCTAGTGTACTCTCTTATACTCTCCCTAATACACTCTCTAGTACTCTCTCTAGTATACACTCTAGTACTCTCCCTGGTGTACTCACTAATACTCTCCCTAATATACTCTCTAGTATACTCTCTTATACTCTCTCCAATACACTCTCTAGTACTCTCTCTAGTATACACTCTAATACACTCTTCAGTGGCGTAGCTGCAGACTTATGGGCCCTTATGCAAAATTTGGGTATGACCCCCCCTCCCAACACCGCCGCACACAAATTGGCACCGCAAACCAAATAATAATTTCCATAAAAAACATCCAAATTTATTGGTAACATTTTTTTTAAAGGCACTCATTTTAAAACAGACAAACATACTTTACCGATACACTTAGCAAAGTTATTCAATAAGATTCAAACAGTGTTTCTAAACTTAGATCCTCAAACCTTCTAAAATAACTAACCAACTGACACTAGTAAAATGCTTGGCACATAGAGAGAGGTAAAATGCTTTGTATATAACCACTGGTAAAATAGTTGGCACAAAGACTGGTTAAATGCTTGGAATGCAGACACTGATAAACTGGCACTGCAGACAGCCAGACACTTGGCACACAGACAATGGTAAGAATGCTTTGTACACAGACCACTGGTAAAACAGTTGGCACACAGACTGGTAGTTTTGGAACCTTAGCACAAAATGGGGCCCCTTGTTGGCCAAGGGCCCTGGTGTGGTTGCATGACCTGCACCCCTGGTAGCTACACCACAGACACTCTCTAGTACTCTCCCTAGTGTACTCTCTAGTACTCTCTGTAGTACACTCTCTTGTACTCTCCCTAGTGTACTCTCTTGTACTCTCCCTAGTGTGCTTTTACACTCTGTTATACTCTCCCTAATACACTCTTTTGTACTCTCTCTTGAATACAATCTAGTACTCTCTCTAGTACACTCTCTAGTACTCTCCCTAGCATACTCTTTAGTACTTTCTCTAATACACTCTCTAGTACTCTCCCTAGTATACTCTAGTGCAATCTTTAACACAATGTGAAGGGATGGGATCTTGAAGACAGATGAAGGGATCTGGAGGGTTGGAGGGGGGGGAGGGGCTTCCCTGGGCATGCCAGAGTCCTCCGGAAGGCCAAGGAAGAAACAGGGAGCGGATGACACACAGACAGCTTTTGCTCTTCACTCTCTGGGACTTTGGACAGATGCTGAAGAAGATCTATAAGGAGCTGAGGAGTAAGGTGAAGATTTTTTAACACTAAACAGTGGAGCCAGTAGTGGGTTAAATTTTAGTTTAGGGTGGACAAGCCTTTAAATTAAAATAATTATAATAATAAGATATCCCACTGGGCTCATCCAGGAAAGCTTAATAAAGATCAATGCACTATAAAACAAAAAATAAATTGACTGGCTAGCTTAAATAGCTAGAAATACACACAAATCCCAGAAAACACAATTAAGAATAAGTTGTAAACAACGATTAGTAGTTCCACCTGTGACATTGCAGGTGACTTGCAGGTGACTTGCTGTAGGCGGGCCACTCTCCATTGTTACCTTCTGATTACATCACTTGAATGACCCTGAGTGCGTGTGCACGGAACTCACAAGCATTACTGTTTGAGGCTCAAGCAGGAGAAAGCAGAGGAAATCTCAGAGGGGCGGAGCTTAACATTCAGCAAACCAGTAACAAGATGTCAGCAACTTCCAAGGCACAAAGCTAGGCTCTGGAGGGGCATAGGTAAAAAAAAATATGGCAACGGTATTTTTAAAGCTGCAGCTTCCAAATGAACATAACTTGATTTTACAGTGCACTTATCCTTTAATGTGGATTAATAAGTGATGAATTAAGGGAAGCTTTGACTCCTAAAAGCCCTCGGGTACTCATTTTTTACCACTTACCACTTACTTAAAATCCACAAGGATAAAAAAAAAAAAAGCAGGTAGACCCATAATGTCCGCATGTGATTCAGACTATATTGAAGGATACTACAGAATTCCTGAATAAAATAAAAAAAAATATTGATTTAGGAGATAAGGATGTAATACTGTGTACCATGGACATGACAAACATAACCCATGAGGAAGGGGTGAAAAGTGTGAAGAAACAGCTCAATAAAGAACTTAAAGGGAATGTACAAAGGGTAAAATTTTTGGTCATGATCCTGGAATTGATACTGTCTAAAAACTACTTTAGGTTCCAAATAACTTTTTATGAACAAACACAAGGAACCAGTATGGGTGCCCATATGGCACCAGCATATGCTAATATACTTATGTATATGTTAGAAGAGAAAGTGGTGTTACAGAATAAAATGTTCTCTGAAAAAATATGACATTATTATCGATTTATTGATGATGTGTTCCTCATTTGGATGGGTCAAGAAGATGAACTATTGAGATTTAAAGAGTATATTAATAACACACATGAGACTATAAAGTACACGTTGGAATACAGTAGAGACAGCACATATTTTTTAGATGTGAAAGTAAAGTTGTAAAAAGGGAAATTGCAGAGCAGTTTGTATAGAAAACCAACAGACAGACCAACCTATTTACATCCCCAAAGCTTTCACCCTCCAGGGTACATTAAGAGCCTCCCCAAAATCCAATTTATAAGATGTAAAAGAATAAATTCACAAGAAAAGGAGTATGAAAAACAAAGTAAAGTGATGAAAAGTATGTTCCAAGGAAGAGGATATAAAACAGAGAAAGAAAAGTGAGGAAGGGAGACTCACATTTGTCAGTAAATTTGACAAACTCTCTCTTGAGGTGAAAAGAATAGTGAAAAAATACTGGTCAGTGTTGGAAGGAGATTTGGCAGATGTGGTCAAGCATAAACCTAGGTTCTAGATGTATTGGTGAGAAGTGACATTGACAATAAGCCACAAATAAAAAGGACAACTATGCAAAGATTTCTTTCCACACCCAAGTTAGGGACATATCCATGTCTAAACTGACAAAACTGTAATAGTATAATAAAAGATGATGTGGTGATGCACCCAAGGAAAGGGAGAGAGATAAAAATAAAGGGATACTTTACCTGTCAAACAGAAAGAGTAGTTTACAGCCTGAAATTCCCATGTGGTCTACTTTATGTGGGCCAAACAAAAAAAATGGTGCGGCAGAGAATTAATGAGCATAGGGGGTACATTAGAAATAAAGATGTAAGATCGAGTGTGGCAAGACATTTTTTGGAAAAAAGGCATAATGTTAGCCAGTTAAGGTGGCAGGTACTTGAGCAAGTTCAGGAAGGGGACGACATGGAGAAGAGATTACTCCAGAGAGAAACATTTTGGATGTGGAAGCTTGAGACAGTTACCCCAAAGGGACTTAATGACAAACTAAGCTACTCCTGTTTTTTAATGAAATATGCAGGGTTAGTCAATAAAAGTTCTTATCGTTAAAAATGGTGCTAATTTTGCCCCAGCCAATCAGATGTTAGCTTTCAAATGTTAAATAAGATCTGATTGGTTGGGGCAAAATTAGCACCATTTTAAACGATAAGAACTTTTATTGAATCTCCCTGATGGTGTTTTATTAAATTTATTTTTTTATGGAAAAAAGTTATTTATAGTATACAGTTTTAAATATAATACAGTTTATTTCACTAAAAGAGTAAGACATTTTATCCTAGGTGTGAGGAATATGAGAAAAGGAACTCCCTCTACTTTACTGGAAGAAGTGAGAACACTGAATGTACAGGGTCAGGATAAAAGACTTGTAATAATGGGAGGCCACCACTGGTGGGAGTATTGCATAAGGAGTGGGATTGATTCTCTGAAACTGTAACACTTGATGAAGGCTTTGAGCTGAAATGTTGTATTTTTGCAGTGTCTGCAGTGTTTTGCAGTGTCTGCACAAATAAATGGGAGCACCCCTGTTTGCATCATAAAGACTGGACAGTCCTTATTTTTGCATTGTTTGGCTAGAAATACTGGCAGTGATGTGGCCAGGGAGGAGCTGGATGCCTGATTCAATATATAAAGAGTACATCACTGGACTGTCCTCTGCTGTTTCTAAGGTATTAAACTGATGCATAGGCATGTAATTAAGTCATTAAGAGCTATAGATGTATACTCATAAATTAAAGTTGTTCCCATTTTTTCAAATTAATTTTCTTATTACCTTCCCATCCATTGTCTGAAAGATCTATGGAAACTATAATTCTTCCCAACTATCAGATCTGTCCCCTAAAACATCTTACATCCTAGCTTTCAGCTAAGTGACTTATTATCATAAACTCTTTTGCTGTGTGCAGTTTTGCTGTAACTGAAATAGTGACAGTTGGAATGATTTGAAAATGATCCCTCTTAATGCAGACTCATGGTAATTACTGAGCATGCTTGACTTCTCAGAAAGTCAGATAGAAGGAGGAGTCGGTTAAGAGCGGGAGGGGGATAATAAGACTGAGCAAAATAAGTACTGGATTGAAGGCATGCAGCAACACACACACCTGAGAGTAGGGGCTATTTACATTTTTACATTATTATTATTATTATTGATTTATATAGTGCCAACATCTTCCATGGCGCTTTACAGTTACATTTAATTATTTTTAAATTAAGTTGAGGCAAACTAATTTTTACAGTATAGTTGCCCTTTATAGTTACTGCCTGTGAACAAAACTCTCATGTCAGGGATTCTCAAATGATGTTTGGAAAACTACAATTCCCAGCATCCGCTTGCTTCCCTATGTATTTGAGGAATTCTGGGAGTTGTAGTTCCCAAAACATCTGAAGGCACGCTGTTTTAGAAAACCTGCTCTATGTACCCTAAAAATAACCTGTTGATACATAGCTTTACTTGCACTTTTGACGCAACACCCGTGCTCCCCTATTCTAGTGTCCACTTTGTGTTCAGTTTCACTAATGTAAATTTGGTTAGTGTTACATCGACATATCATATACCCAAGTGGTTTTGCAATTAAAGGCAGAGCCAGTCTATTGTTATTTCTCCACTCTGGAGAATGTGCATAGGGTGCCTGTATCTATGACTGTTTTTTCCATACCTACTCACAATTCCTACAATCCCCACCCTTAAAGGACAACTCCACATCATTTACAAAGAATGGCCTCTATAAAATATGTTGATATATCATAGTTTGTCCTCTGAATTCATTACTGTATGCCTGCTATGCTTATGGATGCCTCATGGAAACTGAGCAATTTAGAAACCTGTACTGAGCCTGGGCATGCTCAGAAGAGACAGCTAGGAGATTAACATTCAGTCATTGGCTGTGATGTCAACTATCAAATCCATAATTGACAGTTGTTAACTGGAAGAATCAGGAAGCAAAAACAGGAGATACAGGACATTGTGCAGGATTTCAGGTTAGACTTATATATTTCAGATTTTAAACTATTACCGTTTAGGGTTTTGGGAGGTGATTTACCTGTATGTAAGTTTTCAATTTGGCTGGACTTGCCCTTTAAAGTAAATGTAAACTGTGCCAGATAATTCTCAAACTTATCACACAGTAATAAGGGTTAATTATCACCAATCATTAATCTGCTTTTTGTTTTCTTCTCTGACTTTCCTATTCCTTTGTTTTTTTTAGCTCTAGGAATTTTAATTTTTAAAAGTTGGTGGGGCACAGATAGTCAGTAAAGAACTGTCAATCATCCACATTTAGAAACTATCCATTCTATAAAAGCATGCCCATGCTCCTTTCCAATATCAGCCAAATTCTGTTGGATCCAATGGATGTGTGCAACGGAAATCACATTTGCTACATAGTCAGTTTATAATGTGAAGCAAATTAATACAATGTTGTAAAATTGTGTATAAATATAATAATTCATATTAATTCCAGTTCCATTTCTAAATAATATGTTCTAGCTAAATATTTTAAAAATAATAAAAATGCCTGTGCATCAATAAGGGTTATTCAAAAAAAGTTCTAATTGTTAAAAATGGTGCTAATTTTGCCCTAACCAATCTGATGCTTTCAAATGTTAAATAAGATCTGATTGGTTGGGGCAAAATTAGCACCATTTTTAACGATAAGAAATTTTATAGAATCTCCCTATATGTGCCTTAAAGAATAATTTATATTGAGTGGGTGCTTTGTGCAGTATAAAGCTATTCTGTGGATTTCCTAATGCTCCCCCCCCCCTTTTAACAAATGCTTACTGTACTGCTTGCTTTGCCCTATCAGCTCTTTGAACAATAAGTAGGTTGAAATTAATATCTCCCTCTACCAGGCCTGGTTTCAAATCTGTGGGTGGTCTCGACCAATTGGAAAATCCTATGGCTTGGTGCCCTTCTTAGAAAATGGGTCCTGCGCTAGTGCTCCTTTGGTAAACCCATCTGTTTGTAAACGTTGGTGCAATGGCGAGTTTTTCTGTGTATTGTCTGTTAGGCTGGGTACCCACAAGCAGATTTTTCGGGCTAACCAACCCATATTTTCGCCTGTCAGTCAGACCAAAAATATGCAGTGTTTTCGGCACTGACGGTGACTGATGTTGTTAACCCGGATCGGACGAATGAGCAACCGGTCGGTAAATCACTGCCGATTGGGCAGTATCCTATGAACAACACGATTGGTCATGACGAACTGCCAGCCGTGGCAACTTTCACCACAACCAACAGTGGTAAATGGTCGATTGGGATGGAAAGTCCCTCTGTGTGTACCCAGCTTTAAACCATACAGTAGTACTGAGTACGACAGATTGTGTTAATTTTTGAAAATATGGGAATGACACAAAGAGCTTGTACCGTTGTACAGGGTATAGATTGTAGTATACAGGGGTGCAGTGTAGATGAAGAATCACGAATGAGCCATATAGAAGTACAGCAATAACTTTACTGCAGTCAGACTAAAGGTGAGTGTCTGCATAACTTATAGGCTTTTGCATTAATGATCCTGTGAGGTTTAGTAAGGAATAATTAACCATACAGAGGAACTGGCTATAATCATCAAGATCTTAGACACTTTGTTGGTTCTTTGATTGTTTAATAATATGTTTTTGTAAATTTGCTACTTTTATTCCTTTTTGTTTGTGTTATTTATTTATAACAATAAATCTAACAATAAGGCTAACAATACATGTGTTGGAAGGCAGTTGAAATGCCAAAACATCACGTTACCATGTGTTTGTGCTGCCAAACTGCCAATATTCCTTTATCAGAGCTTGTGTGATTCACAAAAAAAATGGTGATCACATGCATTCTGAAAATGGATCATTGTATAAGCCTATCACGTATCACAAAATGTGGTCATAATGTCCACAGAAATACGTGATTAATTCTCTTTTGAATGTAGGTAAAAGGAGGTGGACTGTGAATAAAGGTTCATACACACATGCGATCATGGGTCCCGACCCACGACGCACGTTGTGTACAAACGAACGTTTTGGGCGATAATCGGCCCGTGTGTAGGCACTTTATCAGACGAAACGGACATTCAGTCAGGGATCCTTGCCAGACCAACCTGGCAGATCTCCAAACGACCGTCCGTTTCGGTCGATAAAGGGGCTACACACGAAACGTTCGTTCATACACATTGTGCATCGCAGGTCGGGACCCACGATCGCACGTGTCGGGACCCACGATCGCACGTGTCTACGAACTCTTAGATGCATAAAAAGTGCTAAATTCTTCTTTCCAAGCAAAACATGGCAATCTTTCTATGCCCCAAGGAAATTATGAGGTTAAACACATTTTATCCAGTAAAGCCTTTAAACGCCAACTCACTAATTTCTCAAGCTATGATCTCCTAGGAATGCAAGCTGCAGCATTATTCTTAATCCCAAGAGGGTGCTATTCCATAGTGCCAGTATGGGCACTGTGTAAGGTAGCTGTAGCTGAGGCCATTTATAGGGTCAAACTGAGCATTTTTCCAGCTTAAACGATAAGAACAAGTGGCAGATTGTCTGAGGTTGCAGAATTTGCCTGTGTAAAAAATTAACTTGAACTGCTGACTTCCGAGAGAAGTACAGACTTCCTCTCACTTCTATCAACCCATAACCCCTTCACTGCCAACAAGAAATCCTTCTAGGATTTCTGCCTGGGGTCAAAATAGAGCACTGTGACCTATGCATGTGGCAACTTTTTTAGAGGGTGCCATTCTGACAACACCCCCTATAATAGGCCTGGGCAAAGTAAAACCCATGGCTTTAATTGGCTGCCCATGACTGGACCCTCAATACTTGACCTGTACACAAAAAAATCTTAAAAATAATTGATTGTCTTGGGCTGGATAATTGCTTTATTTTTATTAAGTTAATTTTATAAATAAATTAATTGAATTTGATGGAATGGATCTAAAATATTACACACCTTCTATTAATTTCAACTAATAATAAAAAAAACATCCTATGAACCAGATATATTAAATAAGCCTTTTTTAAAATCTCTTTGCAATCTCTATAATGAGAATTGAGTTGAAGCTATTGGTACGACCCTTTACGACAATCCAAGTTTCTCATGCGGCCCCCTGAGATGTTTAATTGCCCATCCCTGCCCTATAATTAACAGTACAACATGCAGTCATAGAATTTGAATCCATCAGCCATAGAGTAAAGTCACAATGTGATAACTGCATTAAAATGAAATAGACATAATAATAATTCTGTAAGAGAGACATTGACCTATACTATGCACAAGCTTCACTGTGTGAGATCCATGCTGCATACAGCCCTGGTGTCTGTTATAACCATGTGGAAGGCATCCGAATGGAATACTTACCAGCTATGAGACATGTAAAATGACCGGATTTAAAGGAACCCTGCAACATTCACTTTGCTATTATCCCTCTCACGTTACACCTGCTGTTTATTTACTCCTCCCAAGATCTTTCTGCCTTTTTTTAAATTAAAAATAGATTAACGTTTCCTTCAAGTTTACAAGTCTTCCCCAATCTCCCGTGCTTGCGTCAGTGGCACCGTCACAAGTTAACACACATTCTCTTTTATAATTAAAAGAAGCATCCCCTGTGACACTCATTCTCACCCCCTCCCATCTCAGTCTCTCCTGTAGGGGCTGGGTTACTCTTCTCACTCCCCCGCCTTTGTGTATCCTTTCTCCTCCTCTCTCTCTCTCTCTCTCTCACTCTCTCTCTCTCTCTGTGTTCCTTCCTCACATCTCTCTCTCTCTTCTCCTCTTGCTCAGGGAGTGGATTCCAGCTACATTTTTAGTGACAGGGACCCCTCTGGACAGTTGTGTCACCCTTCAGGTAAGAAGTCACTGGGAGCTGAAGTCATTGGACCTGGTTATTTAGGAAATACAGGATGTTTGCAGAGCTAAAATGAAAGAACCGTGGTTACATTTGCATGAATTATTAATTTTTTTTCTCTCCTGATCCTTTTAACCCTCTCGGTGCTGCTTTGTTGAGAGCTACCCCTCTGCCCGCATAGGTTGGAGTGCAGTGTTTAGGATAGCCCCTTTAATGTCACAGCAAGTCTTACAATGCCAGTGAGCCAATCAACATAATGAAATGCCTTCCACGTTGTTTCAGTCCTGGAGCACTGTTGAGCCTTCATGCAGGATAAAATGCTAAAGGCGAACACAATCCATTTGCATTAAATCCTTTCAATCACATCCATGTAGATCTACAGAGCATCCTGCACACTGGCTTCTTAGAGTTCCTTTAATCCCCAGTCAGCTGATGTGCAAAATGCTGCACCTGTCACTCCCAGAGCTGTCATTTCTCTTATGCATACAGTATCTTAATTACAATACAGCTATGGGGAGAACGGAATGATCCTTTAGCCTAAGGTTGCTAAACAAGTGACTACAACTCCCATCATTCTCATTCAACCTGCAACTCAACATCCAGCTTAATGACAAAGAAAACCCCCAGTGCATGTAGATCTAACAGTACCTTTACTTTGTATGATTTTCTTTCCACTCCATGTCTTTACAATGATTATGTATATTATATTGTTGAATACGTTGGAATTACACACTCCCCTTTGACAATGTGTTGCGGCTTCCTTTGGAAGTACAGGCGTCTACCAGTTTACATTGTGCCATCATCCCTGGCATTGCCTGTAGAGGGAAAGTAATGTATATAACTATAAACTGCAGATTAAGGCATAAATAAAGTGATCAACACTGGTAGAATGACAGTTTGGCCTCACACTTGACTTCTGACCCATTTATTTTTCTGAATTTAACCTATTCCCTGTACACAACATAATTCCTGAATACACAGTTCAGCATTTTTTTATTCTATAAACTCTGATTTATAGAATTGGTTTGCAAGGGAATGCTGGGAATTGTAGTTTTCAAAATATCTGGAGAGTCGAAGGTTAGACTTTCCTGTTCTAGGCCAAAAGTCCAGGTATTTTGTATCTTTTTATCAGGTGTAAACATTCTGCTATTTGTTCTCCTTTTCCTGATACTGATTGTTCTGTTCTGATTGTTCTGTTCAGTAATGTCCTAACTACGGCTACCAGCCATTCAATGGACCAGCTCTGATTGCGTTTCTATTGACTTCACCACATTTACAATGCAGTTATTCATAATTTATTTTATTAGAATCTGGATTGTGTGATATTTCATAGATTGATTAGTTTGTATCCCTCTCTGACCTTTATTTCAATGTATGAGTACCAATACAGGTATTACTTTTTTTTTACTCTTAAAGGAGATCGAACGCCTAATAATGAGTCCAGTTTAGGTGATTCCCCATGGAATGGGGATCCAAACTGCTATGATTTTAACCTTCTAAGTGACATTTGTTAGCTAAAAGTTAATGTCATTGGCGTGGCTCCTCCACTTCTTCTCATGTTCCTCTGCTTCTGGTAACAGCTTCCTGTGATCTACTGTACACTTTTCTTGGCACCACCCACCAAGGGAATTTTATCAGCAGCAGCAAAGAACAACGAGGAACATTTTAAGGTATTTGTGAGCTTTCAAATATAAAAAAATACAGTATAGCAGTGCAGGTCCTCATTATTCAGGGAATAACTAGAACCTCATTGATCCTTAGACTTTCGTTCTTCTTTAAGGACATGTTGGGTGAGCTTCCTTTTTATATTGTTTATGTGAATTTAACTATTCTGTGTTACATTGTGTTTTAGCTCTTTCTATCAAGCATCTTGTGGCCTTCTCTTCATTAAATCTTATCAGAATATCAGAGCTACCAACAGTGACCTTCACTAGCCCTGCATCAGATATCTCAGACCCAAAGTTCCTAGTCCCAGGTACTGTATTAGTGTAAGCTGTTATAATGGTGGCAATGAAGACTTTATGGCTGATGAAGTAACACACAGGCAGATATTTCAGCCCAACCCAACTGTTGTGGTCCACAGAAGACCATAGACAAAAGAGCCGTTATTTTCTAACATATCTGAGCTTTCTTTTGTCCAATTTGCCCGGAAAACTGATTGGACATTTTAGTCAGTCTCACTTAGTACCACTGATATTTTAAGCCTACCAACCAAAATACCAAATATCAGTGGGTCGGCCCAGAATATCTGCTTGTGTGTACACAGCCTTAATCTGCTGCAACAAATCAGATGTCCTCTAACTTCAATAAATAGAGTCTAAAACAATAATGGAGAACACACCTGCTGCTCCATTCAAACCCCATTCCAAAGGGGTCAATCGTCACTGCAGAACAAAAAGAGGAAGGGTGGATACGTTCCCCCTGAACATTGGATTGCTTGTGTCTGAATAAACTATAGGGGTTCTCCCCTTTTGATTAATTCGAGTGTTGTTCTGGTTCCTCTTTTTGTTCTGCTCTAACTTCAATAACCCAGTAAACTAATATTTGATTGTTTGCTGCAAATTAACACCACTTTTTTTTCTTTTTTTTAATACATCAGATTCTTATTATATCTCATCTACAGATTTGAATGACAAAATTGTGATATAGAACTGTAGAAGGCTTTCTTGGTGGTAGAAGAGCACTGTATGTTAGCACTAAATGGTCATTGTTTAGCATATTGCACAAAATAATGTTGCATAGTTGTGTAGCTTGGTTATACGTGGTTTATTTATTACACTATAACAGATTCTAGAAAATGGTTGTTTGACTGGGTGCTTCGATTGATGGTGTTTTTGGCCAGTGCTCATTATAGGAGGTAGGTTAAAATGCATTTTACTTACTGCTGATTAAAAGAGAACATTACTTGCCTTTCTAGCTGTTTTCTGCCCAACAATCTATCTAAATAAACTTCAAGTCCAGTTGATCTAATTGAATACAACAGATACTCCCTCTTTCATATACTCACTGAGCTCTGACATGCTTACTGTTGGTCACCGAAGAAAAAATTCATTAGTATTACCCTGTGCTAAAAGTAATGAGCTTATGCAAAAAACACAGGACAGTATTTATAGAGGAGCGATATTGTTAAATAACCATAAATTACCATTTTGGTCGTAAACTACCAATCGATATCGGTTATTTATCGGCCACTTCTGATAATGATCCTTTATAATAAAAGTGGCTCAGTGGTTAGCAATGAAGTCCTGAGTTCGATTCCACCCTTGGACACATCTGCAAGGAGTTTATATGTTCTCCCCGTGCTTGCGTGGGTTTCCTCAGGCACTCCAGTTTCCCCCACAATCATAAAGACATACTGTTGTATGTGTCAAAAAATGTGCTTAGATTCTAAGCTCAGGGCAGGGCCTGATGTGAATGAATACATGTAATTGTAAAGCGCTACAGAAGATGTTGGCGCTATATAAATCCATAATAATAATAATAATTAATGTGTTTAAATCTCCAATCTGATGGACACGCGGACCTTTCTATGTGAAACATAAATATAAAGTGCTTACCTAAATATTGGAAGCTGGCACTTCATCCACCTTATCATTCTAGGCACAGATTCATCAATATACTAGAAAAGATCCATGTCTGTATTACGAGGAAAATCAAAATACATTAACTTTTAGCTTTAGTTGTCCTTTAAGATGTTTAACCCCCACTAGCCCTTTGAGACTGAGTAGACAAACCAAACACTAGTTGTGGCTAGCAGTAGGGCTCCCAAACACCAAAGTCTTACTTGTAGCTCAATGAAGGCTAAAATCTCTGGGCTGCAGCCTAAAAAGTCCATGTTATAATCTTAAACCGTTATCACCAGATGTCGGCATTTTTGTTGGAATGTTAAAAGCTGAAGGATTAATTCACAATTAGTGGCAGATCTGATATTTAAATCAATTTCAGGCTTTTTGACTGTTACCTGATTTGAAAATACCATACAGATGGTCTCTCCCTCTTCCACTGTGAAGGAAACAACCCAGAAATCTGGGGCATTGCCAGATACTCATGGTAAACGCCATCTGGACTGGAGAACATTGTATGAAGCATTTTGTATGTTGTATTATGGCCTCTAGGATTGATAATGAGACTGATAGTTTTATATGTTTTATAGGAGGTTGTTTGTAATATAAGAAAAAACTTAGCCTAGTGTTGTATTTTGTAACTGCAACTCTCTACTCACTCATCTTTTATTAATGTTTATTAGCCACAGTAGTCTGGATGCTATTCATTCTCAAAATCTGGAAACTATTTACATTGCAAAAACACCTCACATTACTTCTAACCTAAACATGACTTCAGTTGCAATGGTTAATCAAAAGGTAGGAAGAAGGAATTGAATTCTGTCAGTATTATTAATTTGGAATAAAACACAGTATATTGGAATTTTAAGTGTGTGGTCACAATTCTTCATTTTAGGACTGGTAGGCACAGGTTGGTCACCCCATCTGACCGCCTTGGTCAAAATTGTGGTTGAGTGGGACTAAATTATGGGCTGTACTTTCCAACTGACCACACCCAGACAATTTTTACATTTTTAGGTAAAAATAATTGGTCTGAGTATTTGGACATGTTAGTAATGTCAAAAATATTGGTGCAAAAGCTTTTAACACTGATCAACAGACTATTAGTTGTTGTTTGGTTCATTATAGGGTCCTGGTCAGCGAATAAGAAATCAATTAATTGACTGATCCCAACCATATAGTTTCCTTTTTATGGTAATTGCTGGTTTATTACCATGGGTTGCTGCTACTCAATAAAGTTACAACAGATCTATGTATCTCCCAGTATATAATGGTGTAGCTTTTTAAAATACAAAATTGTTTGCAAAGGACAGTTAACCCTAAAGCAGTTCAGTTCAATAGCCCCTATATTTAAGCTTACTAGGCTCCCTAGTAATGGTAACCATGGATCAGGTCGGTCTGATTATGAAAATAGGAAAATTTGTTGGCCTGATTTCATCTACCGATACCATACGTGGATGTGGATTACACCCGATAAAAGTGCAACTTGTATTGCCATCATAAGTCTTATAAGGCTTTCAGGCAGAAAAAAGGGATAAGTATCTGAGAATATCTTACACAGGTGGAGATGTGGACATTAGGAGACTGTGGACTGAGCATGCCCAGTCATCAGAACTTCAGAATTTCCCATAATGCATTTTACACACACTAACTGTTATCCCTAACTGCACACAAAAAATACAGTAATAAATATAGTAATAAAACTATATAGAAAGTTCAGGATTAAAAGATGTGCTTACATGCAGGCTATTGATTGTTCCAATGCAATTCACTTTTTGGGCTGGAAAAAACTTTTGTTCCTCTATTAACTTTTTTATAGACTGATCATTTTGAGCACAAACAGTGTTTGAAATAGCTATAAAAATAGACAACTATAAGTATTAGTGCTAAAATGCCTACAAGTATGCATGGATCTGTTCAATACTAAAATGTTTGATAGCTGTATATCCAATGAACTGTAAAACCATACAATTCTCATTCAGTGTTAAACTTAAAGGATGTGCGTAAGCATTTACTTGATTGGTTTACTTGATTCTCCACATATGGAAGTCATACACTTACAGAGCTGATCATCCGATCAACGGTTAATAAGATATTGATTGTTAGAGAACGAGCTACAATCAATCGCTATTAACTTTGATTGGTCTGTTGCTGAAAGAACATTAAAAGAAGTTTCTATGCTCATATCATCGATATGGAATTGTATATAAATCATATAAGTAGTAAATATATATATATTATATATTTGTTAATTATCAATGTTCAGTGAGGACATTTATGGACCCTGCATTTCTTTAGACAGTGATTTGCTTACATGTAGAAGTAAAAACAGTATGATTGGTTAAGGAGATGGGGGGGGGGGGAAATCCTTCTTGTGACCAATCAACATCCTCTCCTACTGCATGTAAACAAACTAATGTCAAAAGACCACATACTGGGATTATATTTATCTTGTCCATAGACTTTAAAGGGGTTTTGTCATTTTCTATATAAAAACATTTTCAGTGAAATAGTAAAATAAATAATATAAATATAGGAGATGCTATGGGAACATTTCACATACAATCTGCCCCAATAGCACATTATAAATAAACATAAACATTAAAGGAGAACTAAACCCAATTTTTATACTCCAGAATCTGAAAACAACTCCCCTAAAAACCCCAATAAGCTATAAAATATCACTTCAGTAAATTGTATTAAAGTAAATGTAAGCCTGTTAAGAACTGGATGAAGTATCTGTGTGTATGTGCAGTGTCAGACCACACCTCCTGACCTCAGTCACATGCTTCCTTGCTTTATCTGTCTTGTAAAAGGATTGGCTAGAGATTATTAATGGGTGTGACCAACTGTAACTAGTTTCTGCCATAGCTAAGGACTGAGCATATGCAGAACATAATGGTCGTTGACCAAACTGTGTGATACTAGAATGCTGAGAAGTAAAGCACAAACCATATGTTATTTAGGTAAATTTCCCAGCGCCCGTATCAAAATGAGAGGTAAGACACAGATTACTGGTTTGATATCAAGGTGTTCTGCATTCTAGTTCAGTGTTATTCTGTGGCTTTAGTTGTCCTTTAAAGAGTTTCTTCCCAACAAGGTCCCTAGCGGAAAAAAAGACGTTATAGAATTCTCCTCTTCAATTTGGGTATCAAGTGGCCTCTACTGCTTTTAGAAGAATGTGACGGTTATATGGAGTGCAATAACGCCCTCACACATGGCTGATAGATGAGTGAATGTGTCATCCAGGCCTGGGAATGTGTCTTAGAAACCATCACTGCTGAGAGGCGTTTTGTTGATTGCAGTTTAGAACAGATAATTTATAATCAGTCTTTTCTTCACGGATATCAGACCTATCCTACAGCTCTGCAAAAAAAAGCTTCACACTAGGAATGGACAAAAACATAACTTAAAAACACAGTGCATTTCAAAACGCACCATGTATCCATGCACCATGTATCCATTGCAGACCATTTGCGTTATTATCCGTTTGTGTCCGTTGCGTTTTAATGCATTTTTGACCACGTCATTGGGCAGGACCATGACATCATATGAACTTCTAGGCATCCTTTTCGAAAAATGGACAAAAACGCAAATGTGTGCGTTGTTATCCGTTGTAATACATTTTTGTGCATTTTAAATGCGTGCAGCAGTTCGTTTTTAAAACAGACTGGAACGGAATACAACGCAGCGAGTGTGAACGATATTGTGAAATATGGAGTTTTACTGTCTGTCCTTTTTTTTTAAAACACACCTGCGTTTTGATGTAGTGTGAACGAGCCCCCAGGGATCATTTACTTAATCAAGTTTAGGGAACCAAGTATAATGAGCATCAATGCAATGAAGGTAACTGAGAAATGTGATCTGGGTAACCGGAGGCGGGTGATAATGATAAACAATAATTCCAACCCCAGTGTTAGAATTATTGTTAGTGGTAGATATTTTAATACATATATTGGTAAATTGTGTTCAGTTTAAATCTAAATCTTGTTATATCCATTTTCCTTTAAATAACTTTCTGATGGGGATTAGAGAGAGGAGCCAATTTGGGTTATAAAGTCAGTAAGTATTAATAAAATGATGTACAAAGAATTACGGTCGCTTTACATAAAGAATCACTGCTCGGTAGTTAAGGGCAAATAAGTGGGAAGATCAAATAAAAAAATAGGTTCATATCAGTTTAAAATATGAATAAAAGACATAGATTAAATGGATAAAAACAAAGGTGTACTTACACCCTGTTGTGCTGATCCAGACAGTAACTCGCCACCATGTCTGATTGAAATGAGTTTTAAAGTGCTTTACTAGTAGGAATTAAAACAGCAAAGATGCATGAGAATAGTACGAACAATAAAAATATCCATGCATCCACGTTGGGATGTATAAACGCGTTTCACTGTGTCATTTGGTGAAACACGTATTATTTATTGTCTCTTATATTCACTCTCTGTAGTGAGTAGATAGATTTCCATAGCTCTTGACCTACCCTGGAATGAACAGACTGGAAAACTATCATCAATGACAGTCATTCTCGGGGGCTGTTCATATTATGTTCAATTTGGCCGTTTTGACACTGTTTCTTTTTGACTGTGAAACTAGGGAGAAAGATCCTGTTCACCTGAGCTGGTTCAGAAAAAAAAACGAATTAAGGAGGGAAACATGAGCTATTGCTCAATCTATTAAATTACCATCGGCATTGTAGAACAGCTCTCTCCAATCTACAGGAAAGATCTGAGAAGGAAATGAAACACATTCATTTATTCATCAGACACTGTTTACATGCCAATTAAGCAAAATGTTTGCTTTAGTCTGAGCAAGTTAAACTGCAGTTAAAATATTAACCTGATTTACTTATCTCTTTAAATATTTACATTAATAGTCTATCATCATCATCTCATTTATACATTTACATGTTTTTGGAATTTCTTTACAATTTTATAAAATAAAAAATTGTTACATTTATTTTATTGGTTCACATCAGGCCCTGCCTCCCAACGCTGGGAAACGCATTGCTGGGCACAGCCCTTTAAAACTCCACCCAGCTCCAACCCAGGATTGTCCAACTGCCATGTCTCTAGACTGACCACGCTCCATCCCTGCAGGAAGCTTGACATCTGGGACACAGAGAGACAGATTAGGTCTGTCCTAATCAAATTGAGATGGTTATTTGACATAGTGATCCTCTATCCACATAGACAAGTCCAAGGAATAGGCTGAGAGTTTTTTGTTATGCAGTGTGAGTCATTCAAACTAATTCAGTAGAGTGGGACAATGACATGCTCTGCTTTCTGCTGGACAAATCACATAATATTTTAAGAAATAAACAGACATTAGCAGCATTCTATTTCTCTTAACATGACCTCAGGTTTACTGAGAGATAGTAATGTTTAAAGGACAACTCCACCCTCATAAGAACATCTTTTAGAAAGAACGGCCTTTTTAAAATATGTTGATATATCATAGTTTGTCATATGAATTCATTACTGTATGCCTGCTATGCTTCTGGATGCCTCATGGAAACTGAGCAATTTAGAAACCTGTACTGAGCAGGTACTGAGCCTGGGCATGCTCAGAAGAGGCAGATAGGGGATTAACATTCAGTCATTGGCTGTGATGTCAACTGTCAAATCCATAACTGACAGTTGGTAACTGGAAGAACCTGGAAGCAGAAACGGGAAACAGGATATTGAGCAGGGTTTCAGGTTAGACTTATATATTTCAGATTTCAAACTATTAACGTTTAGGGTTTTGGGGGTGATTTACCTGTATGTAAGTTTTCGTTTTAGGGCTGGACTTGCTTTTTAAAGGGCAAGCAGGAGAGTTGTTTCTCTGCATGAATAAGAGTGTTGCCTGTCATTTTTTTAGGCTTTGTGCGAAATCAGCATGGTTGATTCAAGTAATGAATTATTTTTCATGTGTGTAGAAACACCGAAGAGACTTTTATTTTAACACAATGAATGGATTATTCTATGATGTTGCTTACAACAATTTTTGTGTACATTACAACTTATTAAAAGTATTGAAAAAAATTGCATACTGCGTGTCTTCTTAGGAGCACAAGGCCTATAGAGAATACTACTGCACAATCAACAAATTATATATTCAAAGGAAGGGCTTAGACTTGGACTTCTCTCTGTATACTGCAACTTAATAAACATACATGCATTGCAGAGGTGGGCTGTATAAACTGATATACAGTACACAGACAGACTAAGGAGCTCCTCCCTCTTACAAACAGGGACATCAGTCACAACCACCCCTACCTCCACCATACTATATTTCCGGCCAACCCACCAATACACGTTACTATCATTCAGTTGGGCAGAAACATTGTATGGTGTGTACCCAGCCTTATGGTGGCCATAGATGCTACAATCTGATTGTACAATCGGCAAGTTGTACGATTAGATTGCCGGTCGGCCACAAATTTTTCAACTGGCCCAATGTGGAAATTATTGGAAGATCGTTGAACGATTTTTCAACGATCATCTATACACGATCTGATGATCGTACACTATCGGAATATCCCAAAATCCAATGACTGGGATCTAAGTGTCTATGGCCATCATAAGGCAAAGCAAGGGCTGTCTTATGGTGGACATAGATGCTTAGCATCCAATCATACAATCCACAAGCTGTACGATTGGACTGCCAGTTGGCCAAAAGGTTTTCAACTGGCCCGATGGGGAAATTATTGGAAGATCGTTGAAAGATCTTTCAACAATTTTCCATACACGATCTGCTTATCATACTATATTGGGATAACCTGATATCGTACGACCGGAATCTTACGTTCATGATACTCTAGGGAGTTATGCTGTCCATCCTCTTGTTAGATATCAGATTGATCTGACGTTCGATCTGCAACTGTCTAATATCTACAAGTCTGTCTGTTTTAACTTCTGATATTATCGTAACTTTTCGGCCCTTTTATTTTGCAATCAAATATCAACCACAATGTGATTGGGATGGGGAGTTGTCTGAATGTCACAGGAACGTTGAGAGGTAAGTTCTGACCAGCATTAGACTGAGAGAGAAACACAGCTAGGGAGGATAGAGGATAGATAGAGAAGTTAGGGATCAGGGGGCTATAGACACAACAGAGGGAGGAGACGAGGGAGGGGACAGCATAGAGGATAATGAGGCATGTACGTCCAAGTATGGAAGTAAATCAATTGATAATCTAAAATGTATGTTTACAAATGCAAGAAGTCTGGCTGGAAAATCTGAGGAACTAGAACTAATAGCTTTAAAGGAAAGGTATGATGTGATCGGTATAGCAGAAACATGGCTAAATGATTCACAGTAAATATTGAAGGATACTCCTTATTTAGACATGACAGAGTTAATAAGAAAGGAGGAGGAGTATGTATGTATGTTAAACAGGAATTAAAGCCAAATCTAAAAGATGGAATAGATGGGGGAATAAACGATATGGCAGAAACAAAATGGGTTGAGCTGTGTACAGGAAGCAAGAAGGTGGGTAAATTAATTGTTGGGGTGGAGGTGGAAATGAATCTCCATATGCAGTTGGCGAAGGCTGCTGGTATGGGGCATGTTTTGGTTATGGGGGATTTTAACTACCCTGACATAGATTGGATTAAGGGAACTTCCAGAACCTCAAAAGGAATAAAGTTCTTAAATTTCCTATATGAGCATTTTCTTTCACAGATGGTACAAGTTCCTACTAGACAGAATGCGTTGTTGGATCTGGTAATATCTAATAACCCTGAGCTCATTTTGGAAATGAAGGTAATGAGAAGCTTAGGGAATAGTGATCATGAAATATCGTCATTTAATATAGGTTGCAAAAAAAAGTGCACTGGGTTAGCAAAACCTTTTAACTTTAGGAAAGCTAATTTTATGTTGTTAAAAGAATCACTACTGCTCATAGACAGGGAAATTGCTTCTAGGTAATGATACTGAGCAGATGTAGACCACTTTTAAAGGGATATTAATTAAATTTGTACCATTAGGGAACAATTGTAAAAAAAAATAGGTCCACTCCTGCATGGCTAAATGCTCAGGTAAAAAGGGAAATGGAAAAAAAGAAAAAGGCTTTTAAAATTTTGAAATCAGAGATTACAGGGAGTATAAAAGCTGTAATAAAGAATGCAAGAAAGCAATTAAACTAGCTAAAATAGAAAATGAAATCTGGATAGCCAAACAAAACAAGTCCAACCCCAAAATGTTTTTTAAGTATATAAATGGTAAAAAGATGAGGACTGAGAATGTGGGACCATTAAATAATGGGGCTGGGATGGTTGTAGGATGTAGGATGCCAAAAAGGCTAATCTGCTAAACTGTTTTTTTGCATCTGATTTCACTATAGAGAATCCTAGTCCTTACAGCAGGCATTGTAATAATATGCAGGGGAGAAATGAGGAGTATTCACATTGGCTGAAGGAGGATATGGTACGGAAACAATTAGACAAATTAATATCAATAAAGCCCCAGGACCAGATGGATTGCATCCCCGGATTTTAAAAGAGCTTAATTCAGTTCTATCTAGATTACTGTTTCTCATCTTTTCAGATTCACTTTGGTTTGGGGATGTGCCGCTGGATTGGAAAATAGCAAATCTAATACCAATATTCAAAAAAGGTAGTCGTTCACAGCCTGGAAACTATAGACCTGTAAGCCTAACATCAGTGGTAGGGAAGGTGATGGAAACTTTGTTACGGGATCATATCCTTGACTTTGTCTCCAGAACTGATCTTATTAGTAGTAGTCAGCATGGATTTATGAGAAATAGATCATGCCAGACAAATTTAATTGTTTTTTATGAAGAAGTGAGTAAGAATTTAGATTCAGGCACAGCAGTGGATGTGGTATACTTGGATTTTGCGCAAGCTTTTGATACTGCCACATGGGCAGCTAATGTATAAACTGAGGAAGGTTGGCCTAGAAGAAAACATTTGTTCATGGATAGAGAATTGATTATTGGATCGCAAACAGAGAGTGGTGGTATATGGAGCTACATCTATGTGGGCTAAAGTTCTAAGCGCAGTGCCTCAGGGTTCTGTACTGGGCCACTTCTTTTTAATCTGTTTATAAATGACTTAGAAGGGGGCATTGAGAACAAACTATGCAGAGCTTTGGAAACTTCAAATGATGTGCAGGTGCTGCAAGCAGACCTAGATACAGTAGATTATCAAACTTCGCATCAGAATGGCAGATGAGATTCAATGTTGATAAATGTAAGGTGATGCATTTGGGATTTAATAATCCCTGTGCCACCTACACCATAAATAACGCTGTGTTAAGTGAATCTGTAATAGAAAAAGATTTGGGGGTTCTGGTAGATAACAGACTTAGCTGTAGCCAACAATGCCAGACAGCCATGGCTAGAGCTAGCAACATAATGTCTTGTATAAAGAGAGGAATAGATTCAAGAGAGAAAAATATTATTCTCCCTCTTTACAAGGCACTGGTAAGGCCTCATTTGGAATATGCGGTGCAGTTTTGGAATCCCATATACAAAAGGGACATCTTGGAAATGGAAGCAGTTCAGAGAAGGGCAACTAAATTAATAAGGGGAATAGAGGGGCTTGAATATGCAGGCAGATTAGACAAGTTAGGGCTGTTTACATTGAAGAAGCGACGTTTGCGTGGGGATATGATAACTTTATACAAATATATTAATGGGCCATACAATAAACTCTCTGGTGCATTGTTCACTAATAGGTCATATCAGAAGACTCATGGACATAGGTTGAAAAGAAAAGGTTTCTTTACAGTGAGAACGGTGAAACTTTGGAACTATCTTCCAGATGATGTGGTAATGTCAAGTTCATTGAATAGATTTAAAAATGGCCTGGACAAGTTTCTTAAACTAAAAAAATATTGAGAACTACTGGTATTAATACATTTACGGTAGATCTGGTTGATCCAGGGATACTTTCCGATTGGCGTTTGGAGTCAAGAAGGAATCCCTCCCCCCATTTTTAGCTCGTTTTTTTTGCCTTCCTCTGGATCAACTGTTAGATAGGGTTAAAATAAAAGAAAAAGTGAATACGTTGGACTTGATAGATGCATGTCTTTATTCAACCTCAATTACTTTGTTACTATATTACTATGATTCTGGTTAAAAATACGGAAAATGAGTGGGAAAAAGAGAGATAAAATGTTAATTCTTCCTAAAGGGCCCCAATGCATTTCATTTATTGGTGGAACCCTAGACACTCTAGTCCAACACTGGAAATAACTAGTACATCTTTCAATAACAAAATCAACAGCAATGTGGAAAATCCCTAAATTGTTTTTATACTTTCTTGATTATTCAGCTGAGTTTATAGAGGCCACCACCCAGTAGTTACTCAACAGGAGGCTGGTGAACCCATTTAGGGTGTTAAATTATGGATCGTGTTTTTGCATTATTTCAAAGGGGAGATATGCATTTATATTTCAGCTTTAAAAGACAACCAAACCCCTTTAAAATATCCATTGGGTGAGCATCTAAACCACTATGTCCTCATACCTGTGTTTTCCTTAGGTCAGGAATCCCCTGTAATCTCATCTGTCGCTTAATGATTCACAAGAATGGCAGCAGTGCACAGAGAAATTTATAGCTATGTAGATCAGGTCCTCTGGTGAGGCCGATCTATTTATAAGCAATTCGTATAAATTAAGGCAAAGGCATTTTTTAAGGGACTTAAAGAAATGTGCCAAAATATGAATCAGTTGTAGTAACCACAGCTACTTTTTCAATTTTATATTATTCTGGGAGATAGGAGGTTTTCTGTAGAAGAGGAGCTTTATCTATGAGATATGCTATTTTAGATAGGGATGAACAAGTGGTGATAAGCAATATCTTTGACAGCTCACCACTTGCATTAGAAGAGGAGCGGTAAGCTGTGAAATTTGTTGCTTGTGTCATGGCTGACAGCTTTACCATTCAATCCTTTCACTCTAACATAGACACAAGCGCACATGGAGATAGAGAGGAGTGTCGGAATAACTGCTAGTGATCGGAGCGATAGAACTATTAGCTGCAGCACGGGAGCATGTGAGTCCTGCTCCTCATCTGCTGAAAAATGGTAGGTAGTAATAGTGTCTCCTTGCTTCCAAAACAACAAAGAATACAGTAGTAATAGTTTTGGCAATATAGTGGCCCTTTAATGTTACAAAATGTATATACACATACACAAGTCATATAACTAACAGTACAGAAGGAGTACTGACTACCCTACAAACAATGGCTTACAAAACACCCTACATAGCACCCTACATAGCATATCTGGTGTTCCTAGTAATTCATTCCCTACATTTGGATGATCTTAATGTTCTTACAGGGTGATTCAATAAAAGTTCTTATCCTTTAAAATGGTGCTAATTTTGCCCCAACCAATCAGATCTTATTTAACATTTGAAAGCTAACATCTGATTGGTTGGGGCAAAATTAGCACTTTTATTGAAAAAACCTGTTTGTGTATTAAAAATAGAGAGACAGATAATTGAAATCCCAGTGTGCTTTGCTCAGCTCTGGATGCCAGATCTCCTGGGGGATATCAATAAGCTGTCACTGTACAGAGAATGGCTTGTAAAATAAAAATGTTTTAGCAGCACAGAAGAAAGATGAAAGAATAAGATGTAATAGAAACATTTACAGACATTTATGACTAGAAAAAAAATAGGATGAAAAACAGTTTCAATAAAAGTAAAGGGCAGGTATATTCAGTCATACTTTGAATAATGTGGCAGTCAACATCAGTTGAAATTTAGATGTTGCGCATTGTGTAATGTTTGGTGCCTTTATGGTTTTGTCTCTTAGTTGGATAGGGAGAACCAATAATTTTAAATGTAATATCACTGTGAGGGAATCATAGATTTAGATAAATATACATAGAACTGCAGGAGAAAGCTAGCTAAATTATGTAGACCTTCTTGATAAGCCAAATGAGTAGATGTCCTTGTATTATTGGTGGGGGAATCCGTGAGTTTGGAGCCTTGGAACTCCTTGATGACTTATAATATAGTTATATTTTACAATAAGTGTACATTATTCATAATATTATATATACAATACAATATGGTCATCTCACGGCTTTTAGAGTGGTAGTAGAGAATTGTACCGTGTTAGCAATTGAGGAAAGCAAACACGTCTTGGATATAAAGTAATACCTTTTTATCGGTTACCTGAAACAATTGCTTTTAGAGTGGAAATTATTAATTATTATATGTTATTATTATTATTTTGTATCATACACAGGTTTTTAGGGAGTCATGTGACACTGATGACATAAGCAAGTTCTGATTATAACCGATGACATAGTGAAGCATTGTTTATAAGGGGACAATATGATGATAGTTGTGGCTAGCCTATTTACTAGAGGCTACATGGCTGTGTGCACCTAAGTATTTAACGTTAGCTAATAGCTGTGTTAAATCTTAACGTGCGGGTGAGCTTCACTCCCTGCATGTGCTTTATGTGCTTATCCAGAGCTTTGGTCTGCCACCATTGGGAGAAGGAAGGTAAGAGTTTTACCTTTTAAATTAAATCTAAAAATACACATTTTGTATAGCTTAGTTCCCCTTTAAAGACTGAGCTGAAAATACAAATTAATTTCTGTATAAAATGATCCCATTATAGGCCTTTACATTCCTCTAGACTAATCCTGCATTGACTTGCAAGTAGCTGATGTCACCACCTTCATGTAAAAGGATCTTGGTCTCTAAAATGGATAATTTTTCAAGATTTACTGTTTTGCTAGATTTTATTATAATGTTTATGGCCCCTGGCTGAAAGAGACCAGTGTTTATAAAATGCCTTTACTTCACCTTTGACCCCTCCTCTCCATGTTATTGGGCCTATGATTTTTCTATTTGCAGCGGAGAAGCACGGAGAAATTGCATTTTTTATGAGCCATCAGTCTCTTTTGAAACATTAGTGTCATATTCTCACCCCACCTGTTTGGAGGGGATCAGGGTGACCAATCACAGTGAAGGCTACATCCCTGCACATACTACAGCCTGAGCGGATGAGTATTTATATCCTACCCAAGGGACCAGGGCTGTGAGCAAGAATAATTATTGGGACATACAGTGTGTTCTAGGAATAAATCATAACCCAACCCCCTACACAAAACAGTGATAGTGGGTATTAGTCAGATGTGGTTAACCTTTTTGCCCTATTATTGATAAGCTTCCTTGGATCATTTTATATTATTTACTAATATTATTTGCACATTATCAATCTATTAGTTCAATAGGTGATTTTACATTAAGATGATTTACAGTATTACATTATACAGACTGGCGACTGCGATCCGTTAAGGAATCACTGCATTAATGGATCTTTCTGTGCAAGAATCTGCAATCTTCAGGGTTTTCAGTCGAGCAGTCTGGTTAGAATTTCCATTGATTTTTTATCTGGCTCAAATATCTTAAGTGACAGTGGTTTGCACTAAGGAAGGACAAGCAGAAGTACTTTTAGGGCGATGCACCAATGGGCGCAACGCTCCTGATTTGGAGTTATATCAGTTAGCGTGACTTTAACTCCTTCCTTGCGGCGGCTGCGTGGCTAACACGAAAGTTAACAGCACAGCCGCCACAAGTGATGTTATATGCCGAAATCTGCATTTTATTGTGGCACTTTCAACGCCAGCTAATAGCTGGCTTTGAAAGTGACGAAATAGAACAGCGCCAGGTAGAGATGTTCCGAGCAGCGCTCAGTGCATTCCCCTGTTGATCTCTGAATGATTTCTATATTTAGTGGTTAGCGTGACTTTAGCAATGTCACCTGCACAATCGCCGCAGTAGTTTTTTAATTTTGTAATTTGTTACATTGAGCCTCAACTTTTTAATGCTATCAAATAGCTTGGGTTAAAGGTGAAAAAAAATATAAATTTTATTTGTGTAACACATACCTAGGTATTCTATATGTTTCTTCTTTTTTTCAAGAATCCGTTATATATGCCCCACTGTGGTAAGAAGTGAGCTGCCATTTCAGGTTCTGTAACAAACCTTCTTCTTCCCAGGATGCACCATTTCCTTGGAATGTTCCTAACAGTTACTTCTACTAATTGGCTATTAGGTGGGTCAAACATGCTGGGATCTCTACCGAGCAACTTAATCACCCCAGGGACCATAACGAGCACTGTTAGGGGTCCTGCAAACAGGAAATCAGCATTTATTTATGCATTGAGAAATCACTGGATGGGCAGAGTATGGTCACTGACATCAGAAAATATTTTTGTTTCTTGTGGTGAACCTCCCCTTTTAAGCCAATGGGGGAATAAGGATTTAATCCCCAAACCACAAGCGTGATTTGAAATCAGGAGATTGCAGCTCTCAATAATACCCCTGAGATTCTAGGGAAAGCAGTGAAGCAGCCCAATTTAGATTAATGATGATGTTGCATCACTCACATCAGACTATTCATTTTCTCTTGACAGTGATTTGGTAGCTTCCCATGATTGGTGGCAGCTTGCTTGCATCATAAATGAAAAAGGTCATCATTTCCACTGGGGCTAAGGATACAGAGCAGGATTATCCACAAGGCAACCCTAGGCACCTGCCTAGGGCCCAGGAAACTTCTGGGGGCCCAGCTTCAGAAGCAGTAACAATATTATAGTCTATACAATATATGTAGCAAAAAGGGGGCCCAAAATGATGGCCCTGCCTAGGGCCCCATATGATCTTAACCCATCTCTACTAAGAAATGGCACTTAACATAACACACAGTTTACTAATATCCAGCACTCTAGTGTTTTTCCTCTATCAGCTTCAACAGATGAGAGCTTTAAAGGGCAAGTCCACTCCTTAAATTAAAAATTGATATGGGTAATCACTTCCCTCCAAACTCCAAAACTGCAATAGTTACAAACCTGAGAAATGTAAGACTAGCCTGAAATGCTTCCCAGTGTTCTATTAACCTAGTTCTTTAATTTAGCAGCTGTAATCATAGATGTGAGAGGTGATATCACAGCTAATGACTATTATTTCCCTAGCTGCCTCCTCTGAACATGTGCAAACTTGTTAAAGAGCTGGGATAGGAGGCGGAAAAGCTTTTGAGATGCAGAGGGAAGGTTAAGAAGATCATTATGCTGCAGAACAGCATAATGAGTCAGCTTTCTAACTATTTGGGTTTGGGGGTGTTTTATCCATTTATAATTTTTCATTCAGCGTTGAGCATGTCCTTAAAAAAAATAGAGCTTTTTTTAAAATCTGATTAGTATAAAATAATGCTTAGCGTGTTTATCATTCTAATCAAGAGTGTATGTATGTATGTATAATTTTATTTATCAATTGCCACTTGGGTACATTAAAAAATACAGAGTATACAAACAAGAGGATAAGTGCAAGCCATTAACAGATAGATAAAAGTTAAATTAAATACAATTTCATACATCGGTTAAGAAAGCATATATGTATAAATTATGCATAAAAGTGCAACAAGCCATGACACATTAGGAATGAGATCCCTGCCCCGAAGAGCTTACAATCTAAGAGTGTGAGAAAAGAAAACATGTCCAAAAAGCAAAACAGTATAAATGTATCATGAACTGAGTTTTTTTATTGTCTAAGGAATCTCATGGATACCAGATGTAGTGTGAGCAAGTTTCCATAGCTACAATCTCCTAGCATCCACTCTAAAGTCTAGACGACTGTCGATAGGGAGCAGATCACACCCAACAATATAGTTGACCATAAGGATTAAAGTATGCTTTGTCGATCACAGAGTCTATTGTTTCCCAGAATTCATCATGACATATAGCAAGCATGTAGCCTGAATGTATAAGGATAAACATATGACTTATCAAGCAACAAAGATTTTCCACTAAAAAATAAGGTTCAATAGTTGAAATGTTAATATTGGGTCAAAAAATACCTGAAGACGTGTTTTTTGAAGGTTTTTTTTTTGACAGACCAAAGATAGTTACATTTGATGGACCAGACAGGTGAGTCTGAGGCTGAATCCCTAAGAGCCATTACTTATGAGCTAGTTAGACCTGTTTGGGTTGATGAACACTACTGACACTTTCTGGTAGATTGTTTCTTTAAGCAATGATAAAGGAAGAAATTAACAACAGGAAGACTATGATCCAACCTTATTCAGGACAATGCCCATCAAAATAACTCCACTGATTGGCTAGAAAGCACCTGAATAATAACCTGCCCCCCTAATTTATTCTATTCAGATATGGTGGGCCCTACCCAGATATGACATGTATCGTGAGAGGAGACAGTACACCATCCTGAAAAATAAAAGATTAGTGGTTTATTTGCCTAATAATTGTGCACACTTAAAGAACACTGTCTGCAGGGCAATGCAACTAGAGTAAAAGAATGCTCAGGACTGTGTGTAATCTTAAAGATTCTGGCTGTCATCTTTTAAAGATTTGTACTGTGTGCACCCACTTCTAGAATATTAAAATACTGTCTTAAAGCCACACTTACCATTGTAATAAGAAATGTTAGCATTGCTTTGTTATAAAAGTATTGTAGTACATTTGTGTGATTTTTTAATACCACCTATTGAGCCTTCAATGCATTGAAGGTGCAATAGTGGCTCTTGGTGTATTGTCCCTTTAGTTTTTCTTTGTTAAACATACAGGTTTCATGTAAAATAGAAAGAGATTATTGTATTTGAATAACAATACTGTATACTGTGAATGATGAGGATTATTTGTGTGTGTATGGTTTGTAAGTAACAGATCTGCAGCTTGGGTCTGTTATTTATTAAGACCCAAAGAGACTATCTATGTGTTCTTCGTGTTGCTAGGAAGCAGATTAGCAGAAATTCAGGAGAATTTACTGAAAGAAAATTACCGTGGCTGCAGATTTCATGTCGCATTTGCACCTCTCCATAAAAGTGTTTAGTTGTTACATTTTGCGTCATTGTTACGCCAGCTATATAGTGGGGAAAACTGTCGTATAAAAGTGCATCTATACTGAAAAGAAAATTATTTTAAATTGACCATTACTGGAAACTATAATTCTTCCCAACTACCAATGTACCATTTTTTTGTTGCTCTGCCCACTATTTTTCAGATATCTCGCATATCATAAACTCTTCTTTCTGCAGTTAGCAGTTTTGCTGTAACTGAAATGGTGATAGTTGGTATGGGTGAATTGCATGATGGGAAATTCACTCTCTTAGTGCTGCCACATAGTGATTTCTGGGGTAGCTTGCCCTCATTAAAAGGTCAGGTCAGATGGAAGGGGGAGTGGTTAAAAGAGCGAAGGGAATACTGAGCCTTAGCAAAACAAGTACTCTATGAAAGGCATGCAGAAACACACATCTCAGAGTAAGACCTTGTTACATGTATCTATTTCTAGATAAAGATGAGGAAAAGTTAATTTTTCAGTATAGTGGCTCTTATGGTGGATGCTTCTTGGAAGTTTTTCAAAGAGGCTCCGCCACTGCAAATTTATCTAAAACTCACTCTGACCTGTTTGAATCACATTAACGTGATTGTTTTAGACTTTATTGTTTTTAGAGATAGTGACTGATTATCTTACCAAATCCAAATTCTTGATCTTTTATTTGCTCAGTGCCATGTGATCCATACAGGAGTGTACAAACTCCAAAACAAAAGATATCCACATTGTGTTCTGCTACAGTGGGAGTTCTCAGTTTTGCCAGTTGCTCTCTTGCCTAGGTATGGCATAAAGTAGACAGGGAGCAGTATAAAGCTATATTATAGACTTAAACAACCTGTTGTTGCTCTGTAATTGGTGCATTGACATACTGCTATCTACACCAAGATGTTTCTAAAAGGGTGTGCCAGGGTGCACTGGTGTGCCGTCAGAAAGCCTGAGGTATGGCAAAAAATGATGGTAGTGGAAATATTTTCACCAGCATCACCAAACCTTTGGTCTTTACACAGCAAGCGATGTAAACCACCAACAACACCCACATCACCGTCATCACCCCAGGGAACTTTTAGGCTGAGTAAATGAAGATAATATCAGCGTCTCCAATCTTCCACACACCAGCCATTCTTTTAAGTTGCCTCCGTGTGCTAATCCAGCCATGGAGTGCTCACACCTCCATAAGAAGAAAGAAAAAGCTGCAGCACCACAGTAGGTCAGAATTAAAGCCTAACTTTATATTTAAAGGTATTTAATAAATGTTTTAATTCTGACCTATTGTGATGCTGCAGCTTTTTCTTTCTTTTTAACTTTTAGGATGACGCCACACTATGTTAGCACACGCGTTGGTGCATGTTGTAGTGTAAACTGCTGATCTCATGCAAAAGTGAATTGCAGCGCAACGGACAGCAGCGCACCTAGTGTGGCCAAACCAATTGGCCAACTTTTTAACAGTGTTAAACTGCGGTGGTGTGGCCTGGCCCTAAAGATTATTTCTGAAGAAAATTAACAGCACCAGAGGAAGGAATTATTGGATACAGGGTGGATGTTAGTTCATTATCAGTAGTATTTATTTAGATTCCTTAGATGTCCTAGAGCTAATTATTCACTTTGTATAAATGTAATAGGAATCTTATGTGCAAAGTTTAAGAAAAAAAAATCAATAATTATGCAACTTTTAACATGTATATAACATGGATTCAATCTGATTACACATATATATTTTTACAGCTCACGCAAACTTTTACATCTCTGTAAATTGTTAATAAACAGGTAACAGGCACAGATAAGGTTAATCACACAGTTTTTGTTCTGTATTCAAAGAGACTCCTTTAACACAGACCAGGCCCTTTATGTAATGTTAGCAGCCAATCAAAATCCCTACATATTATCCTCCCTGTTCACTACCTCTTTAAAAATAGAGAGCCGATTGGATAAAAAACTTTCCACCTCCTGGCAGGTTTTAATGTAGCAGTGAAATCAAACAGGCAGCCAGCACTGATTCTTTGTGTAGTCGTCAGATTAAAGAGATTAAAGAGAGTCTACAATAATGATCAAGAATAATCAGGCTGAAATACCAGTGATACAGTTTTAATACCTAACCTAGAATTTCGACACACTTTTCCGCATTGACTATAATGAGAATAATCCTCAAACATGAACATTCCTTGGTTTCATGGTCAGTATGTGTGGTTTCAGGTACACACACATACTGACCAACCCTTTCATTCCCGTGGCAGCCATACTTAAAGGGTAACTATAGTCAAAAAATAGTTTTGACCAATCATCAAAAAAGTTTTTTACCCCCGAACCTAAGACAGGTATACATACCTACTAACCTACCCTTCCATTCATGTGGCAGCCATACTTAATGGGTGAATAAAGTTAAAAAAAAACTTGTTTTGAGCAATCATCAGGAAAGTTAGTTTTTACCCCCCCAACCTGACAAAGGTACACATACCTACTGATCTACACTTCCATTGCTGTGGCAGCCATGATTAAAGGGTAAATATAGTCAAAAATTTGATTTTGCACAATTATCAAAAAAGTTAGTTTTTACCCCCCAACCTGACACAAGTACACACACAGTGACCAACCCTTTCATTCCCGTGGCAGCCATACATAAAGGTTAACTATAGTCAAAAAACCAACAATGTCCTCTTTCATTGCCATAGCAAAATTGTTGAGTTTTAAAACCTGCAGTTGAGAGAGAGACACATTCCCAACCAAAATGTGGTTTATCAAGCCAATTTCAGATCATTTAACTGTTGGGAGGATGTTGCTAACCAATCGCAGGATTTTTTTGCGCAAGCAACAGTGTATGTCCAGGCAGCCATCTTTGCACCTTTTTTTGCAGCACTCACAAAGCTGCAGTATTGAACAGTGCAAAACACTAGGGGCTGCATCTTGCAACACATATTGTTGTCGGTTTGGGGGCCTAACCAGCATTCCTTATCATAATAATGAATGGTAAGGCAGCAACATGTTTCTTGGGAAGCAGCTCACAGATTATAGGTCAACAACTATGGGCTTATTCAATAAGTGGTGAAATTGTTTGCTTGTGCTATTACCCTGCAGCAACCAGTCAGATGGCATTTATCTGCAGTAGCCCAGCAAAAAGCTAACATACAGCTGGTTGCTGCAAATTAATAGCATGGACGATTGCACCAGGCATCATATGTTCTCTCTGGAACAACATTCAGGCTGGGTACACACCAGCCGATTATTTGTCCCGACCGAGCGTTGGCTGCAAGCGAGTGCACAGCCGGGGAAAATGACTGTCGGTCACAACAAAAGAGGCCGCGGCTGACAGTGCGCAGGGCTGATTGTGCGGCCCCATAGGGAACCGCACTATCGGCCGTGATTTACCAACGGACCCGATTGTCTGTTCATCAGATTCATAGTTTACATAGTATTGAGGTTGAATAAAGACATGAGTCCATCAAGTCCAACCTTTTTACCCTCCTTTTTAACCCTACCTAATAGTTGATCCAGAGGAAGGCAAAAAAAGGGGGGGGGGGGAAATTCCTTCCTGACTCCAAATGGCAATTGGAAAGTATCCCTGGATCAACCAGATCTGCAGTATATGTATTAATACCAGTAATTGTCAATATTTTTCAGTTTCAGAAACTTATCTAGCCCAGCTATTCAGTGAACTTGCCATTACCACATCTGCTAGAAGACAGTTTCACCGTTCTCACTAAAGAAACCTTTCCTACCCTGAAACTTCTTTTCTTCCAATCTTAAAGGATGTCCAAGAGATCTCTGATATGACCGATTAGCAAATAATGCACCAGAGAGTTTATTGTATATCCCATTAATATATTTATTTAAAGTGATCATATCCCTAAGCAAACAATGCTTCTCTAATGTAAACAGCCCTAACTTGTCTAATCTGCCTGCATAGTCAAGCCCCTTCATTCCTCTTATTAATTTAGTTGCCCTTCTCTGAACTGCTTCCATTTCCAAGATGTCACTTTTGTATATGGGATTCCAAAACTGCACCGCATATTCCAAATGAGGCTTTACTAGTGCCTTGTAAAGTGGGAGTATAATGTTTTTTTTCTCTTGAATCTATTCCCCTCTTTATACAAGACAATATCTTGCTAGCTCTAGCCGTTGCTGTTTGGCATTGTTTGCTACAGCTATGTCTGTCTACCAGAACCACCAAATCTTTCTCAAGTCGAGATTCATTTATTTAAGTTATTTATGGTGTAGGTGGCACCAGGATTGCTAAACCCCAAATGCATCACCTTACATTTATCAACATTGAATCTCATCTGCCATTCGTTTGCCAATTTTGATAATATATCTAGGTCAGCTTGCAGCAATTGCACATCATTTGAAGTTTCCAAAGCTCTGCATAGTTTGCTTGTGAAGGTTCTCATTCATCCAGGCCATGGTATATCTGTTGTATTCAATTAGATCAACTGGACTTGAAGTTTAGTTCTTGAAGACGTTTCGCTAGTCATCCGACTGGCTTTCTCAATTCAGAATGACTTGTACAAGAATCTGTGGCAATTATGTACCCTGGAAAATCCCAATTAGCATATCACAGCCAAGTGTTAAGGGCGTGATTAGATAGTGGCTAAGAGGTGTTATAGGAACGCCCAGAGTAAGGTGTCAAAACAGCATTGTACATGGCAGACAGGTGGTGTGTCCTATGGTGTCCTATGATGTGACATCTCTCTTCACCTGTATACCCACCAAGGAGGCTGTTGTCATGGTGAGAAAACGGCTAGACCAAGACAGCACTCTCACCAGCAGAACTGATCTCAACCCAGAACAAGTGTGTTCCTTACTGGACTTGTGCCTGAATACCACCTATTTCAAATACAGGGATAAGTTCTATAAGCAAAAACACGGATGTGCTATGGGATCTCCAGTTTCACCCATTGTGGCCAACCTTTACATGGAGGAGGTAGAAAAACTGGTGCTTAATACCTTTAAGGGCATAGCACCCAGCCACTGGTTCAGATATGTGGATGACACCTGGGTTAAAATCCACCAGAAGGAAGTACAAGCTTTCACAGAACACATTAATGCGGTAGACCAAAACATCAAATTTACAAGGAAAGAGGTACAAAACAACAAACTGTCTTTCTTGGACTGCTTGGTAGAAGTCAGGGAGAATGGTAAACTGGAAGTAGAGGTTTACAGAAAACCAACACACACAGATCAGTATTTGATGTTTGACTCCCACCACCCTTTAGATCACAAGCTGGGGGTCATCAGAACCCTGCAACACAGAGCTGAGAACATCCCCACTAGCACAGAGGCGAAGGATAAAGAAATGAAACATCTCAGAGGAGCCCTTAAACCTTGTGGATATCCAGACTGGGCCTTTGTCAAAAGAAGTAGAAGGAAGGAAAAGAACACGAATACCAACAGTGAAGGGGAAAAGCAAGACAGCAGAAAGAACATGGTCATCCCATATGTAGCAGGGGTCTCCGAGAAATTAAGAAGAATTTTCAAAAAACACCGTATCCCTGTCTGCTTTAAACCGAGCAACACGCTGAGGCAGCAATTGGTACATCCGAAAGACCCAATACCGAAACACAAGAAAAGCGACATCATATACGCAGTGCAGTGCAGGAAAGAATGCTCTGACTTGTATGTGGGGGAGACCAAACAACAACTGCATCAACGTATGGCCCAGCACAGAAGAGCCAATTCCTCGGGTCAGGACTCAGCCGTGTACCTGCATCTTAAGGATAAAGGACATACCTTTGAAGATTGTAATGTTAACATATTGGCAAAGGAATGTTACTGGTTCAAGAGAGGTGTTAAGGAGGCCATTTATATGAAAATAAAGAAACCAAGCCTAAATAGAGGTGGGGGGGTTTGACACCATCTGTCTGCCATGTACAATGCTGTTTTGACACCTTACTCTGGGTGTTCCTATAACACCTCTTAGCCACTGTCTAATCACGCCCTTAACACTTGGCTGTGATATGCTAATTGGGATTTTCCAGGGTACATAATTGCCACAGATTCTTGTACAAGTCATTCTGAATTGAGAAAGCCAGTCGGATGACTAGAGAAACGTCTTCAAGAACTAAACTTCAAGTCCAGTTGATCTAATTGAATACAACAGATATACTCTGCATAGTTTAGTGTCATCAGCAAACACAGAGACCTTGCTCTCAATGCCCCTTCTTAGTCATTTATAAACAGATTAAAAAAGAAGTAGCCCCAGTACAGAACCCTGAGGCACTCCACTTAGAACTTTATCCCACATAGATTTAGCCCCATTGGCCACCACTCTCTGTATCCAATAACCAATTCTCTTTCCATGTACAAATGTTTTTTCAAGGACAAAAGTCCTCAGTTTATACATTAGCTTTAGCAAAATCCAATTATGCCACATCTACTGATATGCCATAATCTAAAATCTTACTAACTTCTTAGTAAACAAGAAAATTTATCAGGCACAATCTATTTCTCATAAATCCATGCTGACTACTACTTATAAGATCATTTCTGGAGACAAAGTCAAGGATATGATCGCGTAACAAAGTTTCCATCACCCTCTCTAACCAATGATGTTAGGCTTACATGTCTATAGTTACCAGGTTGGGAATGACTACCTTTTTAAATATTGGTATTACATTGGCTTTTTTCCAATCCAGCGGCACATCACCAGACAAAAGTGAATCTGAAAAGATAAGAAACAAGTCTAGATAAAACTGAACTATGCTCTCTTAAGATCCGAGAATGTATTCCATCTGGTCATGGGGCTTTATTGATATTAACTTTGTCTAATTATTTCCGCACCATATCCTATGTCAGCCAGAGTGAATATTCCTCATTTATACCATATCATATTATTACTGTCCCTACCATAAGGACTAGGATTCTTTATAGTGAATACCGAGGGAAAAAATGGTTAGCACATTAGGCTTCTTGGCATCCTCTATAACCATCTCAGCCCCATTATTTAATGGTCCCACATTCTCAGTCGTCATCTTTTTACTATTGATGTTTTTAAAAAACCATTTTGGGGTTAAACTTGCTTTGTTCTGCTATCCGTATTTCATTTTCTATTTTAGCTAGTTTAATTGCTGTCTTGCACTCATTATTACAGCTTTTATACTCCCTGTAAGCCTGTTCAGTTCCCTCCAATTTCAAAATTTTAAAAGCCTTTTTCTTTTTTTCCATTTCCCTTTTTACCTGGGCATTAAGCCAGGCAGGACAGGACCTAATTTTCTTACACTTCTTCCCTAAAGGTATACATTTAGAAATGTAATAGCTTAATATCCCTTTAAGCGGTCCACTTCTGCTCAATATACTTACCTAGGAACAAATCCCCCAGTCTATGAGCAGGAGTGATTCTTTTAACAACATAAAATTAGCTTTCCGAAAGTTAAACGTTTTTGTTAACCCGGTGCACTTTTATTGCAACCTATATTAAATGACACTATAACATGATCACTATACCCTAAGCTTCCCATTAGCTTTATCTCCAAAATGAGCTCAGGGTTATTAGATGTCACCAGATCCAACAATGCATTCTGTCTAGTAGGAACTTCTACCATCTGTGAAAGAAAATGCTCATAAAGAAGATTTAAGAACTGGATACCCTTTGAGGTGCTGGCAGTTCCCTTACTCCAATCTATATCTGGGTAATTGAAATCCCCCATAACCAGAACATGTCCCATACCAGCAGTCTTTGCCAATTACATATGGAGGTGCATTTACACATCCTCACTGGTATTTGGCAGCTTATAACATACCCCAACAATTAATATATCCACTTTCTTGCTTCCTGTACATAGCTCCACCCATATTGTTTCTGCCTTATCATCTATACCTCCATCTATCTCATCTTTTAAATTTGGCTTCAATTCTTGTTTAACATACATACATAATATCCCTCCTTTCTTATTAACTCTGTCATGTCTAAATAAGGAGTATCCTTCAATATTTACTATCCAGTCGTGTGAATCATTTAGCCATGTTTCTGCTATACCAATCACATTATACCTTTCCTTTAAAACTATTATTTCTAGTTCTCCAGTTTTTCCAGACAGACTTCTTACATTTGTAAACATACATTTTAGATTATCATTCAATTTACTTGGACGTACTTGCATCCTTATCCTCTTTGGTCCCCCCTCCCCCATTTTCACCTTCCGTTACCTTATTAGCCCCCTGATCCCTAATCCCTCTATCCACTCCTGTGTACACCCTGTCTTCTCGGATAAACGGGCGATCAAGCTCGCTCACACCTGGCCACCCCACACCAGCAGATATTTCCAAGTGACTGACCGATAGTGCCATGGATTGGTCAGTCGGCCAGAAATATCTGCTGGCGTTTACTCAGCCTAAGAGAGGCAACACTATTGCATTTGTGTTTTGTTTAAACTCAGAAATATTACCCTGTTATCTCTGAATCAACATCCAAAGTGTGGATTAAAGGAGAACTAAACCCAATTTTTTAAACTCCAGAATCTGAAAACAACCCCTAAAAACACCAATAAGCTATAAATATCCCACGTCAGTAAATTGTTTTAAAGCAAATGTAAAGGTTCGCGAAAATTGAGCGTGTGTACAAACCTAAAGCCTGTTAAGAACTGGATGAAGTATCTGGGTGTATGTGCAGTGTCAGACCACACCTCCTGACCTTAGTCGCATGCTTCCTTGCTTTATCTGTCCTGTAAAAGTATTGGCTAGAGATAATTAATGGGTGTGACTAACTATAACAAGTTTCTGCCATAGCTAAGAACTTAGCATGTGCAGAACATAATGGTCGTTGACCAAACTGTGTGATGCTAGAATGCTGTGAAGTAAGGCAAAAATCATATGTTTAGGTAAATTTCCCAGCGCTGTATCAAAATTAGAGGTAAGACACGGATTACTGTTTTTATATCAAGGTGTTCTGCCTTCTGGTTCAGTATTGTTTTGTGGCTTTACTTGTCCTTTAATCTGTATGAGGAAGGATTATGGTTTTACAATGGAAGTCTAAAGCTACACACAGTAACGATAAAGCCCCGATACCGTCCAATGGTATCGGGGCTTTATCGGTATGTGTGTACCTTCATTTTACGAACGAGCGCGTGGCCGTCGAACGATCGGGTCGGCCGAACGCTCGTTCGGGAAAGACCAAAAATTTCCATCGGCTGCGCTAGACTCCTTTTAGAGGAGTCTAGTGCGGCTGATGGAAACACACAGTCCCAAGCATTCTCCTTATGATGTTCATAGGGAGAACACTGGGACTGTGTATATGCAGATCTTTGAAAGATGGCAGACAGGATATTGCAGATTCTGTCTGTTATATTTCAGAAATCTGTACTGTGTGTTCCTAGCTTAAAGGTTCTTAGAGCAACTAAATACACATTCCCTGTGTTGCTGAAACAATGTTTTTCATGCCCATTAAGAAATATTTATAACGGTATATATTTTAAATCTTATCCCTTTGCCCTATTTAACCAGTTTTCATTAGAATAAATAAGACTCCCAACCCTTGACTTTTTTTTTTTGCATGATAAATCTGTTACTTATAATGTGTCCTTGACCCATTTAGTCACTGCACTTATTCTGGGTGTTTCTTCTGTGGATTGTAAAGATCTGTCCTTGAGATGTACATCTCTGTGCTAACTGTACCTCCCACTGGTAACAATCCCCTGTCCCTGCCCCTTTACTTGCCCTAATTGTTTCCATCTATAAATGGTCTATTTTGCAGCCTTCCTCTTCATCCCTTTACTTCCATTGTAATATTTGTGGCTGGGATCCGTAACCCAAAATAGCTGAACAGACAGTTACATACATACATACATTTTTCTCCATATTAATAAAAAGGACAATGTTCGAAGCATTCATTATCGCCAAGGCAAAATCCATCACAAGTTAAACAATCTTGCAAAAAATGTTGCCTAAACAGTGAAAAAGTTGAACATGCACAGAGGAGACTGCAGGCGAAACGGCAGTCAATCATTGGTTGTGATGGCAGTAATGCAAGTATTAAAGTGCAAAATATATCAATTAGGGTTGAGGGCAGGTAACTGACAATTGACCAGTTTTTTTTTAAGGGTAAACATGTCCTGGTTTAAAATACATTTATTTGAACTAATAGACCAGAAAGGGCTTATTAAAGTTATATTTCACTTGCTTTTCTACGTTATTAATAACCAAAGTTTTACCTGTGTAAATGAGTTTTTTACTACAGCAGTTTTCTTTCACTGTAATTGACCACCCTGCTTACTGTAGAAAGATACAAAGCTAATTGGACAACTCCCTGCTTTTTACCTTCCTGAAACTCACTAAGCATGTCAGTCCCACTGGTAGAAGGACAATGGAGGATAAGGAAGTTTTACTTATATATCACAGGTGTATCTTTGGTTAGGAATTATTTAGAAAGACAAGTGATATATTTTTTTAATCTGTGGTTTCTGGGCTAAAAATCAGGATAAAATGTGTTTTAGTTCTTCTAAAGTTCTCCTTTAAAGCAGTGTATGATTATAGAATTATCATTCGCTCCTCCCTTTGCCAAGCCTGTTCTGGTACACACAACTTATTATGTACATGGCATGCCTGTGCTAATCTCTCGATGAACTAATAACTACTTGCATAATAATTTAAATGTCTTTGTTATCTTCCCTTGTACTCTAATGTAAATTGACCTTTCTGTTGCTCAAAAGGACTGCTTGGTACAAACATTACTGTAAGGTTCAAATCATGATTTGCATAAAACCTTGAATTGCTTTGCAGAAATGATATTTCAAATCCGTATCTTGTCAGCATTAAACAGTTCCATGTTTTGTAAAATGTCTAAAGCTAGACTACTATATATATATATATAGCTAGACTACTAGACAATAACTGAGACACGATTGGCATGTTTTCTAGAAAGGAAGACAATAATGTGCATCTACAAATACTTCTACTATGTAAAGACACACAATGACTGCTTTAAACAAGTAAAAAAGTCTTTGTTTGCCAGTATAAATGTGTATTTTAAGCACTACACATTCCAGTCATTTTTATTATAAACAAAGGAGGGCGGCAGAAAGCTACTTTTATCTATAGGTTCAGCATCCCCCGAAAACCCTTTTTCATTTTACTTATCTTCCCCAAAGATGCCTATGAAGAGACTAACAAAACCCGGTCCTTCGCCGTTCTGCTGCACTTCCATGCAGTAGGAAATGTTTTTGCATACTGAGCTATGCTCTAGGATTAAGGTAAACCAATTCTAAATAATTAAAGGAAGTAATACCCTTGTTTATAAGCAGGGATTTACTTTTGCTTTCCCTACAGTAGAAACAAAAGGACTGGTACAATTAATCTTATTAGTTTGCAGTAACCAATTGGATTGTATCTTTTTACAGGGTCTCTGCAGATAATATCTGATTGGTTGGTGCAGAATAATAGCATAGGAGACATTGTGAACCCCAAACTGATGCTGGTTCTATTGGTTATATGAAATACTATGTGATTTGCTACTTTCCTTGCCTGTCTTTCTGGACTTCTTCTGCATCAAACAGTGAGAAAATATCACCGCTAGCATCAATGAGAAGAGGGTTTGGTGCTTGGAGGTGGTTTGCTCCCTAGTACACAAAGATATATATTTATATCATTGACAGATGGGATATCTTCACATGACTGCACCAGTTATTGGAACATATTTGCTTTTTTGCACATTTAGCTTTTCTAGAAGCTTATTTAGGAGGGGATTAATGAGTCTTAACAATAAGATAAATTTTCTTTTCATTCCAGAAAGCTTTTTTTTTTGTCCCGACCGAGCTGCCGGAACAAATCACAGCAATAGCAGCTGCGGCCGATTGTGTGGTCCCATAGGGAACCGCATGATTGGGTGTGATTTACCAATGGACCCAATTGCCCGTTCATTTGGTGACCAAGCTCGGTCACGTCTGGCCGCCCTACACCATCAGATATTTCCGACCAACCAACCGATCCACGGCACTATCGGTCGATTGGCCAGAAATATCTGCTGGTGTGTCCCCAGCCTAAAGCAGCCTTCCCTGCCTTCCTTTATGTGGAAAAGTCCAATATTTAAAGGACCTGCCTGGTGTCAAAAAACAGGGAACCTTATGTCAGAATAGGAGTGGATTTGGTAGTCTGCAGGCAGGTCCACTAATTTCCTGCCTCCCTCACTGCCAATGTTGGGGTTATGTATAAAGTTTTACAGGGTAATATCTCTGATTTTTTTTTACTAGTTTATGCATTTCTAACCAAATATTTAATGATAATTTCTATTCCGTTCTGGCAAAGGTATCTGCCTCCTCCCTCTACTCAATGAGCATTTCACAAGCTTGAGCATGTGCAAAGGAGGCAGCCAGGGAAGTAGCAGACCATTATTGGCTGTGATGTCAGCAGCCTTAATTGAATGCATAAAGGCAGGAGGCGGCTTACTCTGCTAGAATGGAGACAATAACAATCATTATATATCTTGTTAGTAATGCATCTAATAAAATATCAGTTGGGGTTTAGGGCAGGTAACTGACAGGTGAACATTTTTATTTCTTGTTGTTTTTTAAATGGGGACATGCCCTTTAATGTGAAGCACTGGATGGATGGCCTTTTCCCTCACTAAGAAAATGTGCCAGGGAGGAAGCCTGCTATACGCCTGCTATACTAATCCAATGCACTAGCAAGAGAAATGCAAAAGTTTTAGAAATAATTCTAAGAAAAATCAAAAAGTAATTAAAGGAATAGTTCACTGAAAAAGTGAAACAAAGATGAGAAATTGGTACTTTACCTCCCATTCTTCAATCAATGCATTAAAGGAATAGTTCACTTTTTCAGTGAACTATTCCTTTAAGGTAAAAAAGGTTAAAAGTTAGGACCTTCCAAACAGGGTTACCTTGACATGGTTGGAAGCTTTTTATTCATGTGATCACAGTAATGTAAACTAAAATCCCTTTGTATGTATGTATAATTTATTTATAAAGTGCCACTTGGGGACACAGCACTGTACAGTAATAAAATACAATGAAGTCATACAAGGGGGATAAATACTTAGATAGTTCATTACATAAATATATAAATTATATAAATAAAAGTGCTAGATCTTTGCCACAAGAGGAAGGGAGGTCCCTGCCCCGTAGAGATTACGATCTAGTTAGGTGGGTAACATACTGATACAATGGAATGGGTATAAGTGCTGGAATGAGATGAAAGTAGTGCAAATAAAACCATATTATACTGTGCTGGTAGGTAGGATGTAAGGGTAGATTTAAACCTGCTAATTGAGGTTTCTTGACGTAGAGAGAGGGGAATAGAATTCCAGAGGACGGGAGCCACAAGAGAGAATGGTTTAAGGCGAGAGGAAGCAGTACGAGTGGGGGGTCCGTACAGGAGATTTGTGATGAGCGAAGGGTACGGGCAGGAACATATGGGGACACTAGAGAAGAAATATTAGAAGGAGCAGCAGAGCGAAGGACTTTAAAAGTTAGGAGCAAGATTTTGTATACAATGCGCTGTTTATCGGGGAGCCAGGTTATTGTCCGGTACAGAGGAGATTTGGTATCCGGTTTATTAGAGAGCGAAATAATACATGTGGAAGAGTTAAGTATAGACTGAAGGGAAGAGAGGTGGGAAGCAGGAAGACCAAAAAGAAGTAGGTTTCAATAGTCCTGGCGGGATAGGATGAGAGCATAGATAAGCATAGCTGTGGTCGGGAGAGAAACCCGCAGATTTTGGCTATATTGCGAAGGAAAAAGCGGAAAGTTTTCGCAACATAGTTAATGGGATTAGAAAAGGAGAGAGAGGAGCCAATAATTACCCCTAGGCAGCGTGACGATTGGATAGGGAAAATGGGGGTATTGTCAACAGAGATGGAGAAATATGAGACAGGACCAGGTTTAGGTGGAAAAACGATCAGTTTTAGAAAGATTTAATTTGAGGTAGCGTTGAGACATCCAGGAGGACAGGGCCGCCATCAGACTTTTTTTGTGCCCCATACTGGGTACATTTCTGGGCCCCCCATAACACGAACCAACTCAGACACGTGCATATCTCCCAACATTTTAAAATGCAAAAGAGGGACACATGGGGAGAAGAGAAGTGGTAAATGCAGATTCTTTTTTTCATGCTCACTTTAAGACCACGCCCACTCTGTTAAGGTTACACACATTTTAAAGACCATTATTTCCATTTTACATTGTTGCCTGCAATATTATATATCAACTAGACAGTAAGCCCGTTACATTAATGGGTGCTAGACATGCTCCACCTCCCCAACGCACACACAGACCGGTAAATATAAAATGTACCAGTACACACACTTAAGATGCCCTCATGCCCAGAGGGCACAGACTGGTAAATATAACATACCTTTAAGCCAAGCCCACACAGACTGGATCCCATATTAGACCCCATATTATATTCTGCATCAGTGTTGCTTAAAACGTATTTCATTCATATTGACTATTGATATATTCACCCCATTCTCCATGCTTAAATCCTTACACCTACCCATTAGTGCACTGGAAAAAGGCTGCCACTATTGACACACAGCATGGCAGCTCCACACTCTGTCCTGTCTATATCCATATTTCTATCTCTGTGTCACATTGCAGCTCCACACCATCTCTATCCTGTCTATATCCTGATAATAAAGATGGTGTGGAGCTGCCATGCTGCAATGTGACACAGAGATAGAAATTTGGATATAAGCAGCATAGAGATGGTTTTAAGTTGCCATACTGCTTTGTGACATACTGCTCTGCTACTGCTATCCTGCTTATATCCTGCTGGCCCCAGCAGACCCCCAAGAGCAGTCCCTGTCAGTACCTGGGTTTCTAGTCAAGTGAGACAGAGGGTAGAAATGTCCCCCCCATGGACTCTCACAAGCAGAAATGGGTTCAGTATAACTTACAGTTACTCCCTCCTGCTCTGCTATGGAGGTTCACAGCACAGAAGAGCTACTAGTAAAGTCACTTACTGAGTCATGGGCCATGCAGCAGTCCCACACCCTGTTTCTCTTCTCCATCTATGGAGTGGCTGAGTGCAGTATTGCAGGGAAAAAAACATTTTTTCTTCCTCTCACTCTCTGGGACCCTGGCAAGTCCGGTCCCCATACAGGAATACCCCCTTTACCCCCCTGATAGTGGCCCTGCAGGAGGAGATGGCAAGGAGGCAGTCGGAGATTGGATGTCAGGAGTTAGCGTAGGTGTTGACAAGTAGATTTGTGTATTGTCTGCATATAAATGATACTTTAAGCCAAAAGAGTTTGTGATATCTCCCAAGGAGATAGTGTAGAGGGAGAACAATAAGGGTCCAAGTACAGACCCCTGCGGTACCCCACATTAAGAGGAACCGGAAAAGAGGTGTTGTTAGCAACAGATACAGAGTAAGTATGTTCAGAGAGATAGGATACAAACCAGGATGCCACTTTATTCCCAATGCCCAAAGAGTGAAGTATCTGCATTAGGAGGGAATGATCAACTGTGTCTAAAGCAGAGGAGAGGTCAAGGAGGAAAAGAATAGAAAAATGACCATTGGCCTTTGCAAGCTGCAGATCCTTTGTTTATAATATATGCCAGTTTGCAGATAATATGATATTGTATGGGGCCCAGGAATGTGTATTGATTATATTTTCTTTGTTTTAATGACCATTTAATGCCGCAGTTACTTTTTCACCAGTGTGGGTGGATGCAAATAAAGTTGCAAAAGTTTGGCTGTATTTATAATAAGCAATAGTCAAACAGATATTAGTTAACAAACAGGTTAGTGTAGCTTTTTTGCAGGTTGCAACTTTCAGTGTATCTGCCCCTCATCAGGGAGATTTACCCTGAACTACACTTGTTCTGCACAAATCTCCCATTGCAGATTAACCAGAGGTTAGGCAGCACAGGGTGAATCTTACCTTCTCATAAAAATAGCTTGCGTTAAATACCTATGTGCGCACTGCCATGTAGCCTCTGGAAAATAGGCTTGCAAGGGCTGTGGGAGTGTCTCTTCAGGTTCTTGTGCAGCCGCTGCAAACTAAGGGAGAGGCCACACAGCAACGCACAGTAATCGTGCACCAAATCGCGAGCATTATTGAACGCGTTTGTGTGCGCGATTCTTGTGCGTTTTGCACATGCGTTTTTGTCATTGTGTGTTATGGAAACGCATGCGTTAACGCACCAAAAATGGTTACCAAAACGTGAACGGATGCGCAATCGCATGTGCATCGGAAATCTCAGTCATTTTCGCATTCCCGTGATTTCCATTTTAGCGAAAATCGCGGGGGCAAACGCGAGCGCGAAACGCATGCACAAATGCGCAAAAAACATGCTAGTGTGGCATAGACCTAAGGGTTAAAGACTCGCTTAACGATACTGCATCAACTTACTGCATCAACTTACTGCATCAAGATCACCACGAAAACGAGCAGCCATTGCGGCACTTGCATTTACATTTAGTTTGAACAGATTGAACAGATGAAAACACAAAGCTAATTGCACTTTCATGTTTTGTTTTTGTAGCTCTTACTTTCCAACCATAGCTTAACATTTCTTTGGGGATAAACTATAAGCAGGTAATGGGCAGCAAGGCGGCTCAGCGGTTAGCACTTGCAGCGCTGAGGTCCTGAGTTCGAAAACCACCCTTAGACACATCTGCAAGGAGTTGGTATGTTCTCCCGGTGCTTGTGTGGGTTTCCTCCGGGCACTCCTGTTTCCCCCACAATCATAAAGACATACTGATAGGTGTCAAATAAATGTGCTTAGATTGTAAGCTCTTCGGGGCAGGGCCTGATGTGAATTTATACATGGAATTGTAAAGCATTATGGAAGACATTGGCACTATAGAAATCCACAATAATAATTCTGTGACTTATTTAATTTATTGCACTAAAGTTTGCAAGGCATTGAATGTGTTAAATAAACTGCTCAGTCTACTGAATTTGCCTGGAATATAATCTATGTATGGTAAGAAAGGAGGGGTTTCTAGTCAAGGCAACACTAGAGCAAAGTCTTCAGGTAGCTCAGATAGTGGAATCTGCAGCATTGGTTCTAATCTGCAGGAATTCTTCCTTCTTTTTACTCAGGCTTTCATAGGAGCTGCCAAGCCTAGAGGACAGATATCAAGGGGACGGAGCTGTGAGATATACCTGGGTTAGGCTGCAATTAAATGGCTGATAAACAAATCAGGTAAGTAACAAGAAGGACAAGTGTGTAGGGATATTATTTCTCCTTTCAGCAGAACTACATTACCCAGCATCCTCGCTCAGCAGGGTAAAATGAAATTATAGTAGTGATGCAGCACATGGAAGATTAATGTTTTCTATATATATGCGTGTGTCTGCTAGCACTTACACTCAAAGTGTAACGCTACATGTCAGTGTGGTTTAATGACAGACCCAAATCACTGCTCTGACACATACGTACAGATTGGTGATCTGTAGCCTAAATGTCAGCTCCTGTCTCTTTCTTGTGTACTGATAAGAGTTGGTTTCAAAGGTCACAGTATGTATTACCTGTAATTAACTCAACACTGTTCCTTACAATGTGATACATAGATCCTTTATTCTGTATATGGAACATCAAGAAATATTGACAGTATAGTGCCTGCTGATTATCCCTTGTATTGCCCTTATTATTTTCTATCAGTATCCCTGTTAATGTATAATGTATGTTTATGTATAATGTATGGTAATGTATGTGTACATGATTTGGTTGGCTAATGTACAGTTCCGCTGTGCAGGGTATACTGCAGTCATTTGGTTTTCTTTCCTTCATTATTATATTATATCAGCATCTTAGAAACTAAAGGCCATTGTGTTTAAAACTGCAGCAACCAGATAGGGCCACTGTGATAGAATAAATAGATAATACCCCCTATGGTAAAATATAAGGAGGCTAGTAGTCATTAACTCATTAATTAGTTCCATCACTAAACAGAAGCACAGGTTTGCAGGCTGAAGTTGTAATGTGCATTTATTATTATGGGTACATTGATGATGTAGCTCAATACAAGAGTAGGTACATAACCTTTAGGAGCCTGAATTAAAGGCTAACAATAAGGTTTAATCATAGGGAATCTTTAATTGAAAGTTCTGATCATCAGACAGTTCTAGCTCCTTATCCTTTCAACCAATGAGAAGACATGCTCTTAAAAAAGAGTTTATTCCCATTGGACAGATTCTGGAGGTGGGGGCAGAGCTTAAACTGTCCGATGATTGGAACTTTCCTTGTTATTAAAGGAGAACTAAGCAGTAATGGTTTGTACCCTTTGAAGCTATTGTTGTCCATCTAGCTATGAAAACACCTGTTGTCTCCCCAAGTGGTGCTTTATAAATTAACTATACATACTATACATACATACATACACACAAACAACTATGGATAATGCCCTTCTGACTATAATGGGGGTTTAAAAGACACGTGCACTTGCAAGATAGTCCTTGCTGAGTTATTGATGTATTCATGTTTCCATCCTGGGGCTCTTTATTAAGCACATTTTTTACAGCAGGGAATATCATCCTGACCTAGTGGTTTTGTCCTTACCCTGGGTACAAGGAGAGTAAAAGGGGGTGGTAAAGGAGGGATGATTCCTCTTTAAATAGATCCTGTCATCCCTAAAGGTTGCTGTATAAAAAATTAGATACAATACAATCATATTCATACAATCTACCAATCATTTCTGTTTTTGTAGCTGTATACATTACAGACACTGTGTATGGTCCCTTTAAGACACAAAGTACAGTGTGTGATCTAAAGAGAATTCGAAATGAGAGTGTGTCCACATCTGCTTCCCTGTTGGAAGCCCCAAACATCTGCTATAGGACTAGGAGGGTGAAAAGCTGAATATTTGCTTTCACTGTAGGGAAGATTCTGTTTAATGCCATAGCCTTACTTATTACCGCTAAATTCACAAAGTGAAAGCTCTGAGATGACCATAATACATGTATGGTAATAGGCAAACCACATTGCATCCTGGCAGGTACTTGTGTGTGTATGCCTTTAAAATGACAGATCGCTGACCACTGGAGTGGTTGTCTTTATCTGAAAGTTATACATAGTCACTACCATGGCTTTTTCTCCATGATCTCTTAACAGTGACTGGGGAAGTCAAGGTGCCCCAGTGACATTTCAACTGTTACCTTTGCTTAAGGAGACACAGAACATAGCCCTATCAGCCACTAAGGGGGAGATGCAATATATTTCGCTATTGCAACCTACGTGTACTCGTTTCCGCAATGTATTAATCACTTTGCAACCGTTAAAACATTGCAAAAACGCTAGCGGTAAGTTGCGACCTTTTGCACATATTTTAAAGACACCACTGAAGAGGTGTTAATTGTCGCGCAAAAAAATAGCGCAAAAAACGGCGCGAAATTTTTTGCATCACTTTGCGCTGCACAAAGGAAAAAAATTGCGTCATGGTGCTGGCTGTGCAAAACCTTTGCTAACACGTTAGTACATGGGTTAGCGTGATTTTAGCGCTTATTTTCTCATTAGCGCAGGATATTGCATCTCCCTGTCAGCTTTTGTAAATGGGTTATCGTGACTTTAAGGCGTAATACAACATGCCCTAAATGTGCCCCAGAAAGCAGCAGTTTTGGGTACCTGATGTTCATACAAATCATTCATCCTGTTTCCCTTTAAGGCTGAATCAGTTAATCAGTTTTTAGTTGCTAATATTCCTTAAATGAGACAGATATACTGTAGTTAATTTACAGAGAGGAAAATGAGATCATATTTTCACATGTCTGCAAAAAAGAGAGAGAAAATGAGAAAGGTGGGAGGGGGGGTTGATATAAAGGGAATCTAATATGCTACTGTATTACACTATCAATTACCAGAACCTTCCATTGGGGCTGGGATATCAGTAAATGCTTTTTCAAGAAAATACCATTTCCATCACCTACCTATTTTTGAATATGGTATTGAAGGCTGTAATGATAAATTGGGTTGAACAGAAGAACTAGGTAGGTGTAGGTGGACTTAGCGGCGGTAATAAAGGTTTATGGAGGTACATGGAGCAGCCCTGCTGAATTTGGGACAGATGGGAAGTTATATGACCTGAACAGACAAGTTATGTTGAGGTATATAATGCTAAATGTCTCCCCTATGTTAATGATCATTTAATGATCATGATCTTTAATATGTTAGTCATAGTTAGAAAGCCATTCACAGATCTTACCCATAAAGTTACAAGATGGGTTTCTCTAAATTCTTTTATGTATTCTCTCTGCAGTTTGCCCGCCAAGCTTATAAATGGAGGAATAGCCGGACTGATTGGGGTGACTTGTGTTTTTCCTATAGACTTGGCTAAAACGCGATTACAAAACCAGCAAAATGGGCAGCGTATGTACACCAGCATGTAAGTAATAAATATATATAAAATCCTAATTCATCTCTTTTCAACCTAAAATCTCAAGAAATGTCCTTCTATTCTCCGGGAAAAGCTATTGGGGAATTGTTCCCTCAATGCTGTGCATTCATGGGTACGCATACAACCCTACAGGCCTACGCGCACAAAAATCTGCTGGAATATAAGTGGTGCAGTGTGTAGCGTACACAGTTTCATTTTGTATGCGCACAGACAATTTATTTTTGCACACACGTACGATTTTAAATTAGAGGGTACATCGATTAGTGGAAAATGCTAACTGGTAGAGTCTAACTGCAAGCTTACATTTGGGTATACAAATATTGTAAGCAAGAGATATTTGACATGCTGCCATCTAGCTGCTGTAGAACTACAATACCCAGGATGCATGCAGAATAAGACTTTATGAGAGAACATTGGCACATAATTTACCATAACAGCTGAATTATTACAGTTTAGGTATGCCCAGTTTATTCATTGTCCCCACTGTGAATCAGCATAGTAACATGAGAATCATTAGACCAAATTGGGATACAATGTGGTTACTGTAAACTTACAAGATGCAAATGTTATTGCTCCATAAAGCATTTACAAGGTTATTGATTCCCCCAGATATTAATTGACATATTTTGGTCCTGAATCAGATATGATGACATGGGGGAAGGGATTGGATAGTATCTTGTTTGTCTCTCAAACTCATATTGACCTTTGCTGTGTCCTTGTGGTTGGGTAGAAGATCTCAACTGATGCTGAAGCCACAGACTTAAAATCATTTACTGTTGAGTTTGCAGAAAATAAATAAAAATATCAGAATTCTGGTGTAGAGAAAACACCCTTTACTGTCTGGGTTTCCCAGTGCAGCATCTTACATATAATAGCAATGAATTCAAGGTCAGAGGGACCAGATGCTCCAAGCCATTTGGACAATGTGTAATTAAACAGCAGAACAGATTAATGAGAATTAAGTGCATTGGTACCATAGCTAATTCCATGAACAGAACATTCCCTGAATTGTACAGCAAAAGGAGAAGATTCCTCTTTTCTTTTCAAAGGCAACCACAGAATCAAATACTTTATGGATATTTATTAGTTATGACTATTAAATAACTATTTCAGTTTGTAGAAATCCTCTGGAAGACTATCAATATAAGGTATATTTTTCATTATGGACAAGTAAATTATAATTATTTTAAAGTGCCCCCTTCCTAGTGCAAATGAAGCATTAAAAAGGAGGGGTAGGTAAAGTCTTGTGGCCCGATACTCATTTATACTTCCTGTTTTATTGGTCAGCAAGTTCAATGTGGCCTAGAAATGTCCTTCATCAGGATGCACTAGAGTCTTTACACTAAAGGAGATTACCATCCTAAATTGTATTTATAGTGTGGAAACTACAGAATAAAATGTGTCACATCAGTGTGTCTTTCTATGTAATTCTTTGCTACAGAACAAACACTCCAGTTACTTCTGCTTTCAGTGTGTCTCTCCCACCACACCTTTAATTATATAGCTGCCTGGTATGTTATAACACAATAATTGTACCAAAGACTGTAATTACTTTAATCTGGGTACACATGGTAAGATATTTTCGTCCGACTGACCAATAGTGGCGTGTATCAGTCGGTCGCCCGAAAATATCTTACCATGTGTGCGGAGCAGCTGCGGCCGAGCTTAGTCACTTGTTCGTGAATTGGACAAACAGGTGATCGGGCCCATTGGTAAATCACGACCGATCGTGCAGTTCCCTATGGGACCGCACGAACAGTCGCGCGAACAAATGCTTGGTCGGGAAAAATAATATCCCCATATGTACCCAGCCTTACAGAGAATTTCACTAATGACCACTGCTTGGTTTGTTTCTGTAGGTCTGATTGTCTCATTAAAACAATCCGTTCTGAGGGATATTTTGGAATGTATAGAGGTAAGTTTATGACAACTATCATACAAAGTAGAGAAAATTAAATACATATTCACAGGACACACTGAGTTGCATAATCTATGGGTATGGTCTGTTGCAGACCATGTGTATGATGGGTTAACCATTGCTTCCTGTGATCTCTCATCAGGTGCTGCTGTCAATTTAACCCTTGTTACTCCAGAAAAGGCCATAAAATTAGCAGCCAATGACTTCTTCAGACAAACTCTCTCCAAAGATGGGTAAGTGCAGTTGCAGTGCGTATGTCCAACCTGCGATGATGATTGGACACCAATACCACAATCCCATTGGTCAATGCTGTGGTTTACCTATCAGAATATCCTGCAGTCTGTATTCCGATGTGGTAAATAAAACTGATGGATTTTAACAAATCATAACTACTATGATCATTAATAATTGTTAGACTATAGGTTCACATAGTGGTCTGTGTGGTCTGTGCGCGCTCAACGTCATCTCGCCGCACGCACCCACAGACTGCACAGGGTTTACCAAATGAGGCTAACCAATCAGGAAGTATCTGCAAATCTCAGAGGGGCAGAGAAAACCATTCATCTACAGATAAACAAGATATCAGCAACTTTGAAACTTCAAAGGTAGGCTCTGGAGGGGCATAGGGGAAAAAAAATATGCCAATAGTATTTTTAAAGCTGCAGCTTCCAAGTGACCATCGCTTGATTTTACAATGCACTTATCCTTTAAGATTTAGTGGATGCAGAGGGGATAGTTAAAACATTTGTTCCAATCCGCTTCTAGTTGATAAACTCTGCCTAAGCAGCTCCAGTAATTTATGTATGTATGTATCATTTTATTTATAAAGCGTCACTTGGGTACACAGTGCTGTACATTAAAAAATACAGCGTATACAAATAAGGGGATAAGTGCAAGCCATTATACAGATAGATAAAAATTAAATTAAATACAATTTCATACATCGGTTAAGAAAGCATATATATATATAAATCCTTTATATTATATAAATATATTTATATCTTCATAGTAGATTGCAGTTTTTAGGAGCTACCAATGAGGTGGGGGTATAGGATATTACATATAGGAAAGGTGTATATGTATGTGTGTACTATATCACTATTCCCATCTATATCAGTATAGCACTGAGACTTATATTAGGTACAAGACAAAATAGACAAAATATTAAAACTTACTTACAGGGATGAGATTCCTATTTTAACATGGAACAGTCAATATGGGAGGTTAAACCACACCCCTGGGTCTGCTCCATGTGAATACTGAAAGGAAGTAGTGTCAGTATAACCACCAATGATGTGGCATTCATAGCCAATCCAAAAAGTTTCTGTCTGGTACACAGGACATGATGTGTATTGTAATAGACATATATACCAAGGCTCCTTATATACCACCTCCAGCCTGCAGGTGGTATCAGTGAGTAATAAAAGACAAGACATCCCTGCTCTCTATGGAGAGAAAGTGAAAGTAGTTAGAAGTGGGTGGTAATGGGACTGATCTGTTTGGTGTGATGCCTTACACAGTGTGATGATTGACTGCAACACAAGATCCTGTGTATAAGATCCTGGTATCACCTGTTGGAAAGACAGATTATTGAACAGACAATTTACCTTATTGGATACAAACACCGAGGCAACAGATAAGTGTACACCAATTTACAAGGACACACAATATACAGGCCTGGTTAATATTTAATATGGTTCACCATAGGCAGGGACTACTCCATCACTCGTTTGGGTTAATCCCCGCACTCCTTTCCTTCAGAGATCCACTGGGTGCTGTTCCTCAGATCCTGCTAGCCACATACAGGGTTAAGACTTTTTAGTAATTGTATTGTTTGAAGAACGCACTCCTGTAGACTTTGCTCTTTCTTTATATGTTTATTAGTGACATGCGTGCACAACGATCCGGGGTGTGTCCCCCTTCCTCAGGACACCCCGAAACGTTGTGCACGCATGTCACTAATAAACATATAAAGAAAGAGCAAAGTCTACAGGAGTGCGTTCTTCAAACAATACAATTGCTAAAAAGACTACTCCATCACTGCACATGTTATGTGGGGAAACTGATCATGTTTTGCTATTAAATCATTGCAATACTTACTGATAAATGTAATTAAAACTGGTTTATATTGTTTAAAGAAAATAAGTGCACTGTCTGCTTTGTGCCAGATCACCAGAGTAACCCACTGTGTGCCATGCTACCCATAATCCTTCCATAAAGCAGTGATCTGGTACAAATTGGTGGCAGCAGAGCTGGTAATACCATTTATTCTCCCTGTTTTCTTTGTATGTTTGTTCTCTGTATTAAAGGGCATCTATAGTGAAAAAACACATTGCCCCTTTGCAAAGTTAAATTCATGTACTCTGTGCTGCCTTAATCCTATCCCTGGCAGCACTCCCCCCTTCCCCCTCCCCTCTGTTACCTCCTCCGTGTCTCAACTCCGGCTAACCGACTAGCTTATCATGTGCAGTAGGAGTTAAAAGTTCAACATCCTGAGAAACACACCCACGCACAGTGGCGAATAGAAAGCAAGCTGTCCTGGAGGCAGGAAGAAGAAGGAGAACAGTACAGTTTACGATCTCTCACTTTGTGACCCATCATCAATGAGTGAAAGCTATTACAAAGGGGGGTCAAGTGCAGCCTTATATCTACCATCTACTTCTCTCCCCCTGCTAATGCTCTTATCTCTATGTTTTGATTGACAGACTAGGGATTTGATTGACAGTCCAAGTAGGAGTAGAGGAATGCAATCACTGTATTCTTCTAACTGGTGTATCTCAGGGCAGAGAGGGAATCTGAAAAAAGTGAAGACACTCTGGGGGTCGTGAGGAATTATAGAACACATGGAAAGAAAGAAAAAAAAATAATTTTCCCACTATAGATGCCCTTTAAGCTATGGAGGCTGCTACTGATAGTATTGATTTAAATCCTCCTGTTAGCAAAAGAGACAGAGAAAGATCTAAAGATCTGTTAGAGAGATAAGAAAACACCCACGACGCAGCTTGATTTTGGATGCCGAGAGAATGTAGAATCTGCATAGGAAGAGTATGGTCCACAGTATCAAAGGCAGCCGATAGGTCAAGGAGAAGGAGGACTGAGAACTGTCCTTTGGCTTTGGCAGTTTGTAGGTCATTTGAGACTTTGCAGAGGGACGTTTCAGTTGAATGACCCGGTCGGAATCATGATTGTAACGGGTCCAATAAGTTATTAGCATGGAGGGATTTAGTAATGCGTGTAGAGACAAGACGTTCAAGGAGTTTTGATGCAAACGGTAAAAGGGAGACAGGGCGGTAGTTTGAGTGACAGGTAGGGTCCAGATAGGGTTTTTTAAGAAGAGGTTTGACACACGCATGTTTAAAGGCAGAAGGAAAAATCCCAGAGGTCAGGGAGGAATTAAAAATGTGAGAAAGAGCGGGGGAAAGGATTTTAGCACAGTGTCTGATTAGGAAGGAGGGCATGGGATCAAGGGTACTGCGTGTGGTGGGGCAGGCAAAAGAAGGCAAGAGTTGTCCTGGGGTGAAGGGATTAGAGTGGGGATATCATCTATTTTATTTATAAAATAGTCTGCAAAATCCTCAGGAGCGTTAATGGAATGAAGAGTGTCTGTAGTGGATGGCTGCAAGAGTGTTAAATAGCAAAAATAGACTATGTGGGTTATTTTTGTTATTGTTTATAAGTGTGTATAAAGTAGGAGTGTTTTTCTGCTGAAAGAGCCGAATTAAGACACGACAACATGAGCTGCAAATGGTTAAAGTCCGCCTGACTGAGTGACTTTTTCCACAGTCGCTCAGCTGCACGAGTACAGCGGCGTAGAAACTTGGTATCTGAATTGAGCCAAGGACAGGGGGTTAGTGGGGCGACATTTGTGAGTTTGTAGGGGGGCAAAGGAGTCAATAGTAGAGGCCAATATATTTATTTACCCGTCCCATTTTTTTTTGCTTAATATACTACACATGATGTACAGAAATGTACATGATCCAACTGTGAAGAGGAAGTATTTTGTGGAACCAAAACTGCACATGGATTTGAAATGAGAACTGATTGTAAGTGCAGAGAGGAGACTACAGGAGAGAGATGCTGACCTTGCAGATTCTTTCTGTTGCATTTTGCTGGTAGCCAGAAATAGCATCTAATACAGACAGTGGTTATTGTACAGAAGACGTCATTTGGGACTGGGTGAGTGAAAACAGGTTAACTCTTTGGGTGCTATTAGGCTGGGTACACACAGGCAGATTTTTCGGCCCAAACGACAGATACAAAAAACCTGCTTTCGGCTTTCAGCCGCCACCGCGACCGACATGTTGGTCGCTCATTATATGGGACACACATGTTCCAATCACTCTTTGTATAGTCTGCATTGGGTTTTATTGTATTCCTGCTCTAAAGGTGCCCTTAAACATGTGACCTTGGTCGCAAATTCACAAGTTTGCCCGATGCGTGCATACACATGAACGAACATACAGGGTTATTCAATAAAAGTTCTTATCGTTTAAAATGGTGCTAATTTTGCTCCAAATGTTAAAGAAGATCTGATTGGTTATGGCAAAATTAGCAACACTTTAAACGATAAGAACTTTTATTGAATCTCCCTGATGGTGTATAGACTTTTATGTTCGGACCAATAGGTTAAAATGACAATGGTGGTAGTTCATCTGCATTGTAACCTATCCATATACATGCCTGATGTTCAGCAAATCCTGTTGGATCTGAAGGGATTTAATGAAAATCGGCAAAAACATACACAGAACACAATATTTAAACTACCCAAAAAAGAAAAATCTTTGAACTCAGAACGGTAATTCTGTTCAACACAAGACAAACTAGACTTTAGGTTAATTTGAGCCATTTAAATCACCATCAGACACATTTGTCACCACTCTCTCTCTAGTTAAGATAGGTACACACAGTACCGATAAAGCCCCGATACCGTTAGATCCGTTTTCTGAACGAGCCTGCCGAGCGCTTGTTTCCTCGGCCGAGGGAAACACACAGTCCTGAGCATTCTACTATAGGAAGAACGCTCGGGACTGTGTGTATGCAGATCTTTGAAAAAAGACAGACAGGATCTGTCATCTTTCAAAAATCTTTCAAGTGTGTACCCAATTAAGCTGGCCATACACATGCGATCCCACATCATGTGTACCGACAGATCACATTGGTAGCTGTCGGCGCGCATGCTGTGGGAACAGCACACACGGACCCGACCGATCCCAATAGGCAGTATGGGGATCGGTTGGCCATGTGGCCATACACCGCACGATCAGTATCGGTTCCCTCTACTTAAAGTAAAGGGAGCCGATGCCGACCGACTGAAATTTTCCATCATTCCCGATCGATCAGAGTGCTGTCTGCGGATGTTCGGCAGCACTCCGATCAGTGGGGAATATCCCCTACACACGAGTGATAATAGGTAAATCCTGTCGTTCCCTAATGGGATTTTCCCATTATCGTTCGTATGTATGGCCACCTTTATTCTCTATCCTCATTCACATTCCAGTTATCCATCCCTTATCTAGACCTCCCTAGGTTAAAATATCCTTGCCAGGACTTGATCCGTCTTTTGTCTGCTATTGCTTTCCCATGATTTTTATGTGCACAGCTACAACAGAAGGGGCCAGACCAGCATCAGTGTTTGGTTGAGACATCAAACTATGAAGGGGGGAAATACCCTTTAAGAAAGATTGTTAGTGCAAATAAGTTTTGCATACTATACTGTCTCTGTGTTTTTTATGCTACAAGTGCACTTATAAGGCTTTAACCAACTTGATTTAAGGCTTTGCACTTTTTGCTCTCCTCTCGACCTGATACAGAACCCTGTCCTTCTGTTTTTTTTATTTAGGAAGAAGCTGACGTTGGTGAAGGAGATGTTGGCTGGATGCGGAGCCGGCACCTGTCAGGTCATTGTCACCACACCGATGGAAATGTTAAAAATACAGCTGCAGGATGCTGGGAGACTCGGTAATACACTGCGACAGGAGACTTATTGGCACATTTGATACTTATTGTTCTGGGGTTTTCTGGCCTTTTAATGTCAATATAACTTCAGGAACTACTATAATGCTGGAGTGTGGCACAGTTCCAACAGTTATTCCATTAGGTCTGAAAAAGTCTCAGGTCAGTGTTTGGGAAAAATAAAAGGCATTTTAAAGCCCAAGCCTTATACCATTAGATGAGATAGCAATTCGAAGCACACTTCACTCATACCCCCCAACCAACCCAGTTTGTTCAGGACAGACCTATGCTGAGGTGTGGCTGTGTGGGTCAGGGTGGGGTTTTGTAGAGCTAAATCAGACAACGACCCCATTCAGAGGGAGGAAATCGCGTTCAAATTCGCCATAAATGCTGAGCAACCAAAACAAGAAATAGCAACTGCCATTAATGTAATTACAGGTAAATTGTTTCCAGAGGAACAACAAATGGTCCATTGTTAGTATAATTACCCAATTTCTGGTCATTAGGGAAAACAATTAAGGAACAAAAATAAAATATTAATTTATTGGCTATGTCTATCTGTCCAATAGGCACAGATTTCTTCCAGGCAAACATTTTGGAAAGCCGCAGATTCATTAGCCTACAAATTAGATATTTATGAGTTACTGGCTTTGGTGTCACCTTAATAATCTACTGCACAGGATAACAATAGTCGTGTCCTAGAGACAGAGCCATATATAATAATGTCCAACTCTTATCATCTCCAGCCCTGCTAGTTGTCTCTCTTTGTCATTTACATATATAAAGTGGCAGAGTCTTCATGGTGTAGTGGATGGTAATAGGCCACACGCCTTTAGCTCGTTACATCTGAAACCAAGTGTTCCCTGTCTGATAAATGGCTTGTTGCTCCTCTGACAAAGTCCTCATTGCAGCTCTAATAAAGTGCCCATTTCTGCTCTGACAAAGTGCATATTGGTGATAAAAAAGGCTTTTTGCTGCTCTGACAAATTACTAATTACATCTCTAAGTGCCCAATGCTGCTTTAACAAAAAGTGCTTGTTCCACTAACAAATTGCTCCTTTGCTGTTTATGCAAACTGTGAATTGCTGCTCTGACAGAGTGGCTTTGGGCTGTAAAAAAATAAGTACTTGTACCTGCTCTAAATGTTCATTGCTGACGGCTTAGCTAAACTGCTCATTGCTGCCCTCACATATTGCTGGCCTGGCTGCAGTACTCTGGTGCAGTGTTTAGTCCCACTGACAAAGAGCTCAGTACACACAAACAGCTGTTAGCTGGATGCTGCCTTAATGTGATGTGTTCTATTTAGTGTTGTATTGGCACACTGACTGCACACATTATGCACATTCAGTAGTTCTGTAAGTTGACGTACAGATTCAAAGTAAAAAAAACAAACTTAAAAATTTATTTTTTATTGCTCATGTTGGCTAATGGTGGCCATACACACTATGATCTCTTTCTGGAAAGTTGAAAGTTTTTTTTTATTGGCCCATCTGATTGAACAATCCCGGATCATATGGCTACCTTAAGTTGCAAGTATAGGGTTTTCAGTCAACCAATTGTCATATACAGTAGGATCCCCCTTTGATATTCAATGAATTAAATCATGGGTGAGTGGATCATATGTGGGCAATCTATCTATTTGTTTATAAAATACGCCATCTAACAGCGTAGATTAACAGAATAGTGGCCATTAGCCAATTGGACATTAGAACAGATATGTGCACCCCTGTTTGTCTGTCCCTGGTACACATTTTATATTTGCTTTTGGAAGGAATGACATTGATTGAACATTTCTTTTGGCAGCTGCTCAAAGGAAACTAATGGCATCTCAGACAGGAGGAGGCGGAGCTGTAGCAGAATCTATATCAGCACGGCCCACAGCCATTCAGATCTCACGGGAACTACTAAGAAGCAAAGGAATCGCTGGACTATACAAAGGCCTGGGAGCCACACTACTAAGGTGAGGAAAGTAACAAGCACCACTTATAATACTTATACTAGCATATTATGGGCTAGTTAGTCTCAAGTCATATTAGGCCCTGCCCAGAATAGCTTACAATCTAAGCGCTTAATTTCACACATACAACCAATTAGTATGTCTTTATGATTGTGAGGGAAAGCAGAATGCTAACCACTGAGACACTGTGCATATATGAGCAATAAATTGAAGGGATTAATCATGATTCCACCTGCTACCCTGCAGTCTCTCAAGGCTCTAAGGCTGTCAACCACCATGAGCAATTTGAGTATACGCCATGAAACTTCTCTGTGTCCTGGGCCAGATTTATACTTTATTCTCAGCAAAGTTGATTTCGGGCCTAGGCACTCTCCTTGTGGCTATTAGCCAGTAGCTTACAAGGTGCTCCCTCGCCAGGTCCTCTACCAAAGACCCTTAGCTATAGCACAAGCAAAATCCATGCAGGGGGCACATACAACAAATTTGTACCAAAAATACAAATTCTCGGAAACAACTTTTGGGATTCAAGAACTGAATGTAGTTTACGAGAATTTGTATTATTGGTAGAAAATTGTTTTTCACCATTGGGTAAATTTGACCACTCCCCCTTGGGTAGGGTAGGCGTGGCCTCTCACAGTGTGGTCTTTAAAAGGGAGTTTGGATGGTATTTGGGTTACACCTGATGAAGGGGACATAGCAATCCCTGAAACTTTGTGTGTTGATGTGATTTAATAAAGACGTTTGAATTATACTCAGGAGTGCCCCTTGCATGGATTTTGCTTGTGTTATACTTTATTCTCGAATTTAGAAGGGAGGCACACTCATGAAGAATTGTTCATATTTATTATTTATTCATGTGCTGAAAACCAGGTACACAACATTTCGGGGGGTCCACTCCCTTCCTCAGGTGTGGAAGGGAGTTGACCCCCAAAACGTTGTGTACCTGGTTTTCAGCACATGAATAATAATAATATGAACAATTCTTCATAGTGTGCCTTCCTTCTAAATTTGAATATATTGCTATTTACTGTTTGTGGAACGGGACAAAAAAAGAGCACCTCAGAATTTAACTTTTGAACTATTCCACAGATCTTATTAAAATTGGATATACTTTATTCTTTCCTAGGCCAGTTTGACTCCTATCTAGTTTGATGTGAGTGGCGTGTTTAGGCTTAGTTAACATTTTTTTTTTGTTTACCAGGAGTTATTGAGTGGTTACCATTGACAAAATGCTACATGTAGTGTGAAATAACCTAAAATATACTTTAAAAAAATGCAAATCACTCCAGCTGCACTAATTACTTTTTATTAAAGAGGAACTGTGGTCCAAAAATTACTTTAGGTAAATTTATAGGAATTGCTTTTCTTAAGTATTTTTGCAGTATACGTTCATTGTTTTTTTTTTTGCATAGTTTAGAAGATATTTACATTTTTATGTGTGATATGGGAGCAGTATTACCAGATCCACTGCACTTCCTGCTCTGAAACCACGTGACAGTCACTCTGCCCTGTGTCATCTCCTCCCCTTGCAGCCCTCCTCCTCTTGCAAGCCCCCTGGCCCCTCCCCTTGCAGGCTCCCATGGCACTTTCATTTACAGCCCCACTTGGCCCCACCCACTCGTGGGTGTCGTGGCCCACCCACTCACAGATACCATTGCCCCCTCCCCACTCAGACCCACACCCCCATACGAAAAACTATGTGAAAACTGTTTTCACACAGTAGGAAGGTTGGGCTGTAGATTCCCTTAAGTTCTTTGTGGGAATCTTCAAACAGCAGTGAGGGGGAGGGACTTCCTGTCTCCCTCACACACTGAAGTCTGAGGCTGTGTTCTGCTGTCGGCAATGTTGAGGAGAAACCTTTGGGATCTCACATGTTAGCCTCCCACCCATTAACTTTCTGGTCAGTAATTTCTTTATATCTTTGGCTGTGGAGCACGTAGAGAGGTGGTTGATGGCTCGTTTTAAAGGTAGGAAGTTTAAGTTTAACTGGAGATCACAGTTCCCCTTTAAGAATGTCCTGCAATCCCTGGTCTGGTTTCCTGCAAGTACCTTTTGTATAGTGCAGTTTATATTGAGACCTCCTGTCTGAAAGCCAGGCTTGTCATAACATTAGATAAATGGCACACAGTGCAAAACTAGTGTTCAGCACCATTATTACTCTGCTGGGGTTCCTGCCTCCCCACCCCCTCACCCTGCTTGTTCACTGAAAAGCAGATTCTATTAAATAATGAGCTGTGCCAACAACGAATAGGGTTTAATATTAACACACAATGGATTTTTATAGTTCAGACCCAATTAATTAAGTTACTACTGTATGGGATTGTATTATATTAAATTAATCATGTCCCAATGTAATAAATAATTCCCCACCATAAAGTGCTATAACAGTGAGATACAAGGAAGGTCCATTCACTGCTTTCCTTCTCTGTACATTAGAAGATGACAGTATAACCAGTTGGTAGATTAGTTGCTATCAGTGAGATACAAGGCAGGTCCATTCACTGCTTTCTTTCTCTGTACATTAAGAGGTGACAGTGTAACTATTTGGTAGATTAGTTACTATCAGTAAGAACTAAGGCAGGTCCATTCACTGCTTTCCTTCTCTGTATATTAGGAGGTGACAGTATAACCAGTTGGTAGATAAGTTGCTATCAGTGAGATACAGGGCAGGTCCATTCACTACTTTCCTTCTCTGTAAATTAGGAGGTGACAGTGTAACCAGTTGGAAGATTAGTTACTATCAGTGAGAACCAAGGCAGGTCCATTCACTGCTTTCCTTCTCTGTACATTAGGAGGTGACAGTGTAACCAGTTGGTAGATTAGTTACTATCAGTGAGATACAAGACAGGTCCATTCACTGCTTTCCTTCTCCGTACATTAGGAGGCGACAGTATAACCAGTTGGTAGATCAGTTGCTATTAGTGAGATACAAGACAGGTCCATTCACTGCTTTCCTTCTCCCTACATTAGGAGGTGACAGTGGAACCAGTTGGTAGATTAGTTACTATCAGTGAGCTACAAGGCAGGTCCATTCACTACTTTCTTTCTGTCTACATTAGGAGGTGACAGTGTAACCAGTTGGTAGATTAGTTGCTATCAGTGAGATACAAGGCAGGTCCATTCACTTCTGCATAAGGCATTCACTTACTGTTTTATTGTGCTATATATGGAGTCCCAGTAAGGCGACGTTCACACTAGAAACTGAACAAAATGGACCACAATGGACAGAACATGTTTTTTGTCCATTTTGGTCCATTTTGGTTATTTTTAATAAAATGCATCCATTTCCAGACAGAAATGCATACACCAGTACTTTTTTTAACGGACCGGGTCAATCTGATCCGTTTAAAAAATAGGCCGCGATGCGCATTTCTGTCCGGAAACGGACAGAAACTGAAACAGAAACAAATCCTTAAGGTTATTTTACAGAAACAAACCCTTAAGGTTATTTTTTATACATCCCTCAGCGTAATACCAACCAGGTGAAGGGTTCAGGACAGGCAGCATCCGAACCACAGTGGGGTTAGAGTGGGTCTTTGTATCTATTTTATGAGACACATTGTGGTGGCCTGAGAGAATAGGCATTTCTTTAACAAAGGGTTTTGTGCATGAGCCCTATTTAAAATTGTATGTCTATGTGTATACTAATTTATTTTATATAACAATAAAACTATCTTAGCATCTTAAAATCTTAGCAGTATCTTGTGTACTTCATATTACTAGCTCTAGTGGACATTAAAGAACTGAAGGTGGAAAGGGCACTTTTTACTGCAGATAGGATGCAATCACCTGCCTTTTTCCCAGGAAAAGGTGATGTACCGTGTTAGAAGTCAAATCAAGACCCTTTTGAAATAAAAAAATAACGAAAGTGGTATAAAGGCGATACCTTTATTGGCTAACTAAGATAATCATAGCAAATTTCAGAACATTCTAATTCCTTTTTCAAGCTGATTACAATGAAGATATGGTGCTCTCTGATATATGTACAACATTCAGCTCACAGATCAAATAACCAGTAAAAAGGAATATCAGTGTGGAAGGTGGTAACAAAGTCATATGAAAGGGGTCTGCAAGGGACAAACAGATAAGGTACAAGATACTGTGGATCACAGTGGCTGATATAAATAGTGGCAAGTTACTGAAGTGTGAAGAAAGGAATTCCATGTAATTAACTGGCCCAGTGTCTCTACAGATGTTTGTATTTCTGGCTTGGTGCAGGCAGTTCTTAATCTATATATTTTGCCATAAATCCAAGGCCCAGGTTCAGTCCCTTCTCCAGAGAGTTGAAAGTTTTCATTAATTTGTACTCCCATACCTTCCTTTTATTCTCTGTTTAAAAGTTCACCTTAAGGACCAAGATTCTTACATTTTTTATAGAGTGTTGAGGGCTGTTAAATTGGTTCCCTACTGGTGTATCCAGTTTTTTATTTATTATAATAAAGCAGTGGTGTGTATTTCTCTTTTTCAGGCTTTAGCCAGTCTCTCCTATATACAGTCCTCCTGTTGGGCATCAAGTGCACTGTATTAAGTACACCACATTGGAAGAAGAACAGTTGTATTGGCCATGGATGCTGTATTCCTCTAATGTGCCTGGAATCTGTATTTTGTCTGTATTACAGATATGTGGGAAGGTTTTGCATTGTTTTTTGCCACAGGGATAGGTTCCATTTTTGTTGGGTTGTATCAAGGCGCCTCTTGTTATTAGTCTTTTTAGATTTGGGGGCTGCCTGAATGCCAGAAGTGGTGGGTTGGGGAATATGTTTTGGAGCCTCTCATCCTTGTGAAGTGTACACTGTAGATCCTTGGCTATTTTTTTGAGTGTCTTTAGTTGGGGATTGTATGTGATTACTATAGGGATTCGATTTGTTTCTGTTTTTGTGTTTGTATTGAAGAAGTTTACTTCTGGGAATCCTGGTCGCTGTATGGATGTTTTGATCAACAATCCTTGGGTTGTAGCCCCTGTTAATGAAGTCTGCTTTCAGCGTTTTTAGGTGGTTGGTCCCTTTCAGTAGCGTCAGAACATATCTGATTATATCGTAGAGCCTGGCTGTAGAAGATGGAGTGTTTAGTGTGTTCAGGGTGAAAGCTATCATACATTAGATAAGATGGTTTATCAGTTGGCTTTTGATATATGGTGGTTTGTAAATTATTTTCCCTGATATGAATAGTATTATCTAGAAAGTGAATGTGAGTGGGGGAGTAGTTCAGTTTAAAAGTGGCAGATGTTTGAAAGTCATTAAATTGTTTGTAAAACTGATTGAGTTCTAGTTCAGAACCTGTCCAGATTATGAATATGTCATCTATGTAATGGAGGTACATCAGAGTCTTGGTGTTACAGGTGGAGAGAAAGTCGTCTTCTAGTTTAGCCATGAAAAAATTGGCATATTGGGGTGCAAAGCGTGTACCCATACTGGTTCCTATCTTCTGTAGATACATTTCTTGCCTGAATAGGAAGTAGTTGTGTGTCAAGGTAAACTCAATCAGGATTTAATACCAGAGACTCCTAAAATTGGAACTTTCTATGTGCTTTCTAAAATACACAAAGAAGGTAACCCTGGATGGCCTGTAGTATCTGGGATTGGCACTCTGACTGAGGATATATCAGGCTGGGTTGAGCAGATCTTGAAATCCTAATCCAAGCTATTTAAAAGACACCACTAATCTGCTTAACAAACTTGCAGGTATGTGGTGGATCGTGTAGACAGATTATTGGATGGGGCTGGGAGTGACCACAATCTTGGCAATCTTGGTTCACATTTGTGCCAATGACAAAGTTAGAGGTGGAGGTGAGGACCTTAAAAATGATTTCTGAGAATTAGGGGCCAAGTTAAAAGCAAGGACCTCAAGGGTAGTGATTTCAGAAATACTACTGCAGCCACGTGCTATGTACGCTAGGGAGGCAATGGGAGCTCAGGAGTATAAATGCGTGGCTAAGAGGGTGGTGTAAAGAGATGGGTTTTAGAGAACTGGGCTGACTTTTCTGTTGGCGACGGATTGCACCAAAATGATGATGGTGCAGCTAAATGGTTAAGGGTACGTTGAACTACACAGGGGTAGATAGAGAACTTAGGGATCGGGGGCTAATAAAACAAGGGAGGGAGGAGAAGGGGGAGCATAGAGGATAAGGAGGCATGTACGACCAGTTTGGAAGTAATCAGTTGATAATCTAAATGTAGTTTACAATGCAAGAAGTCTGGCTGGAAAAACCAGGGAACTAGAACTAATAGCTTTAAAGGAAAGGTATGATGTAATTGGTATAGCAGAAACTGGGCTAAATGATTCATAAACAATATGAATTCATAAATGATATGGCAGAAACAATATGGGTAGAGCCGTGTACAGGAAGCAAGGTAGGTAAATTAATTGTTGGGGTATGTTATAAGCCACCAAATGCCGGGGAGGAGGTGGAAATGAATCTCCATATGCAGTTGGCGAAGGCTACTGCCAGCACCTCAAAAGGTATAAAGCTCTTAAATTTCCTATATGAGCATTTTCTTTCACGATGGTAGTTCCTACAAACAGAATGCATTGTTGGATCTGGTGATATCTAATCACCCTGAGCTCATTTTGGAGATGAAGGTAATGGGAGGCTTAGGGAATGGTGATATAGTTTCATTTAATATAGGTTGCAAAAAAGTGCACTGGGTTAACAAAAACTTTTAACTTTAGGAAAGCTAATTTTGTGCTGTTAAAGGAATCACTGCTGCTCATAGACTGGGGGGAATTGTTTCTAGGTAAAGATACTGAGCAGATGTGGACCACTTTTAAAGGAATATTAAACTTTATTACATTTCTAAATTTGTACCTTTAGGGAACAAGTATAGAAAAAGTAGGTCCTCTCCTGCATGGCTTAATGCTCAGGTGAAAAGGGAAAAGGAAAAAAAGAAAAAGGCTTTTAAAATTTTGAAATCAAAGGGCACAGAACAGGCTTACAGGGAGTACAAAAGCTCTAATAAAGAGTGCAAGAAAGCAATTAAATTAGGTAAAATAGAAAATGAAATACGGATTGCCGAACAAAGCAAGTCCAACCCAAAAATGTGTTTTAAGTATATAAATGGTAAAAAGATGAGGACTGAGAATGTGGGACCATTAAATAATGGGGCTGAGATGGTTGTAGAGGATGCCAAAAAGGCTAATCTTCTAAACCATTTTTTTACATCGGTTTTCACTGTTAAGAATCCTAGTTCTTACAGCAGGGATTTTAATAATATGCAGGGGAGAAATAAGGAGTATTCAAATTGGATGACGAAGGATATGGTACGGAAACAATTAGACAAAGTTAATATCAATAAAGCCCCAGGACCAGAGGGATTGCATCCTCGGATTTTAAAAGAGCTTAGTTCAGTTCTATCGAGACCACTGTTTCTCATCTTTTCAGATTCACTTTAGTCTGGGGATGTGCTGCTGGATTGGGAAAAAACCCAATGTAATCCAATTTCAAAAAGGTATCGTGTCACAGCCTGGTAACTATAGACCTGTAAGGCTAACATCAGTGTTAGGGAAGGTGATGGAAACTTTGTTACGGGATCATACCCTTGACTTTGTCTCCAGAGCTCATCTTAGTAGTAGTCAGCATGGATTTATGAGAAATAGATCATGCCAGACAAATTGAATTGGTTTTTAGGAAAATGTGAGTAAGAATTTAGATTCAGGCACAGCAGTGGATGTGGTATACTTTTGCGAAAGCTTTTGATACTGTGCCACATAGGCAACTAATGTATAAACTGAGGACTGTTGGCCTTAAAGAAAACATTTGTGCATAGATAGAGAATTGGTTATTGGATCACAAACAGAGAATGGTGGTAAATGGAGCTACATCTATGTGGGCTAAAGTTCTAAGCCAAGTGCCTTAAGGGTTCTGTACTGGAGCCGCTTCTGTTTATAAATTACTTAGAAGGGGGCATTGAGAACAAGTCTCGGTGTTTGCTGATGACACTAAACTATGCAGAGCTTTGGAAACTGTGCAAGTGTTGCAAGCAGACCTAGATAGATTATCAAAATGGGCAGCAGAATGGCAGATGAGATTCAATGTTGATAAATGTAAGGTGATGCATTTGGGATTTAATAATCCCTGTGCCACATACACCATAAATAACTATGTGTTAAGTGTATCTGTAATGGAAAAAGATTTGAGGGTTATGGTAGATAACAGACTTAAGCTAGGTACACACAGTACAGATTTCTGAAAGATGGCAAACAGGATCTGCAAGATCCTGTCTGCCATCTTTCAAAGATCTGCATACACACAGTCCCGAGCGTTCTCCCTGAACTTCATAAGGAGAACGCTCGGGACTAGTGTTTCCATCGGCCACGCTAGACTCCTCTATAGCGATGGAAATTTTCGGCCTTTCCCGAACGAGCGTACGGCCAACCCGATCGTTCGGCGGCCGCGCACTCGTTCGGGAAATGAGCGTACACACATAACGATAAAGCCCTGATACCGTCGGATCCGACGGTATCGGGGCTTTATCGTTACTGTGTGTACCCAGCTTTAGCTGTAGCAAACAATGCCAGGTAGCAACGGCTACAGCTAGCAAGATATTGTCTTCTATAAAGAGGTGAATAGATTCAAGAGAGAAAGATATTATTCTCCCTCTTTACAAGGCACTGGTAAGGCCTCATTTGGAATATGCAGTGCAGTTTTGAAATTCCATATACAAAAGGGACATTTTGGAAATTGAGCAGTTTAGAAAGGGCAACTAAATTAATAAGGGATGGAGGGGCTTAATATGCAGGCAGATAGACAAGTTAGGCTGTTTACATTGGAGAAGCGACATTTGCGTGGGGATATGATAACCTTTAACAAATATATTAATGGGCCATACAATGAACTCTCTGGTGCATTGTTTACTAATAGGTTATATCAGAGGACTCGTTGACATCCTTTAAGGTTGGAAGAAAATAAGTTTCATCTTCAGGTTAGGAAAGGTTTCTTTACAGTGAGAATGGTGAAACTGTGGAACTGTCTTGTTCATTGAATAGCTTTAAAAAAGGCCTGGATAAGTTTCTAAAACTAAAAAATATTGAGAATTACTGGTATAATACATGTAGAACTGGTTGATGCAGGGATACTTTCAGATTGCCGTTTGGAAGGAATTTCCTCCCCTTTTTTAGCTGTTTTTTTTGCCTTCCTCTGGATCAACTGTTAGGTAGGGTTAAAAAAAAAAGGAGGGTGAATAGGTTGGACTTGATGGACATATGTCTTTATTCAACATCCATTACTATGTTACTATATGTTACTATGTAGGACCACTCCCTGGGGGAACCATGTTGGCAACAATGGATGTTGAATCATTTTATACAAACATTCCACATACATATGGTTTAGCCGCCTGCAAAGAATTTCTGGAAAAGGAGGGCCTACCATCTCACGCAGTTATACAACCGATTGAGTTTATCTTGACACCCAACTACTTCCTATTTCGGGCAAGAAATGTATCTACAGAAGATGGGAACCAGTATGGGTACACATTTGCACCCCAATATGCCAATCTTTTCATGGCTAAACTAGAAGAAGACTTTCTCTCCACCTGTAACACCAAGACTCTGACATACCACATCTGTAATTAATACAGATTACAGATTCCATGGCTGATACAACTGTTCTTCATCCAATGTGGTGTACTTAATACAGTGCACTAGATCCCCAACACGAGGACTGTATATAGGAGAGACTGGCCAATGCCTGAGAAAGAGAAATACACACCGTCGCTTTACTCTAACAAATAAAAAACTGGATACACAAGTAGGGAACCATTTTAACAGCCCTCACCACTCCATAAACAATCTTAAGCTAGGTGCACACCTAGCGATTTTTCCTCCTGACCAATCATTCGATACTTTCGACTGGTTGGCTAGGAGGAAGGACTGTCGGTCACGACAAAAGCAGCCGCGTCCGACAGTTACCGCGACCGATCGTGCGGTCCATAGAGGACCGCACGATCGGACTAGGTTATCCATAATGTCCGATTGTCATTTCGTCCGTATTCGGATGCGATAATTTTGGTCCGATCGACCGATGAAAGGAAGGTATGGGAGTACAAATTAATGAAAACTTTCAACTCTCTGGAGAAGGGACTGAACCTGGGCCTTGGATATATGGCAAACTATATAGATTAAGAACTGCCTGCACCAAGCCAGAAATACAAACATCTGTAGAGACACTGGGCCAGTTAATTATATGGAATTAATTTTACTTCACACTTGAGTAACTTGCTACTATTTATATCAGCCACTTTGATCCACAGTATCTTGTACCTTATCTGTTTGTCCCTTGCAGACCCCTTTTATATGACTTTGTTACCACCTTCCACACTGATATTCTTTTTTACTGGTTATATGATCTATGAGCTGAATGTTGTACATATATCAGAGAGCACCATATCTTCATTGTAATCAGCTTGAAAAAGGAACTAGAATGTTCTAAAGGCTTGCTATGATTATCTTAGTTAGCCAATAAAGGTATCGCCTTTATACCACTTTCGTTATTTTTTTATTTCAAAAGGGTTACCCTGTAACCAATGTTTTTCGGGAGAGAGAATATCTTGCTTTGCCTTTATATCATTCAGCCCTGTAATTTTATTTCCTCACCTCCATTGATTTGTTCCCTTGCAGGGATGTACCTTTCTCCATTATTTATTTTCCTCTCTTCGCCAACTTGAACAAGCTTGGTCAGAAAACACCTGATGAAAAATCGCCATTTTTTGTGTCCTTCCTTGCTGGCTGTGCAGCTGGGAGCACTGCTGCTGTTGCTGTTAATCCCTGTGATGGTAAGTCAACACAGGCAGTATATACAATAGTCTTCAATTCAGGCAGGTTACTTACAATGACATAATAGACACTATGGGGCATATTTATAAAGGTTCGTTAAACGTTTCGCCTTCTTTAACGCAGCCTTTTCGCCTAATTTGGCCTTTTCGCTATTTATAAAGCAGTAATAACCAGTGACGAAAGGTCATTAACGCTACATTTCGCTTTTCGCCATACATCGCTGCGGTAACATCGCTGCGGTAACCGCTCAAGCATATTTATAAAATGGCGAAAAGTGTATTTTTGCGTTAAGTTCAGCCATTCCAATTTGCCAAGTTTGAGGTGGCGAAAATGCATAAATGACCATTTATTTAGCCTGCCAATGGGTCCATGGAGGTGTCAGTACATTGTGGAGTGTTTCTCAATACTAATAAGTACTCAGGGGGGTGTTAGACTATTTTCCAGCATTTACTGTAATACGATCTGAAATTTCGCTTTTTTAAGATTTTTTTTTTTTTTTAATGTTCCGATTTTCTTTATTTACCAATAAAATCAAATGGGGGTCTGAGGGACATATTTATAAAGCATTATTTTTGCTTTTTTCCCCCACCAGCCTTTACCATAATTTTTTAAACTTTCATCTTTTCTTTTCATAAGTTATTAAAAAGGCGAATTTTCATCAAAAGCCAAAATTATCTAGCAAAAAGTAGCACTAATAATGCTGAAAAATCTCAGCACATATGATGGTAAATAGGTAATAGGTGGTTTTTCAAAGTAGTATTAAATTGGTTAATACACACTGAACACCTATCTGTTATTTAAAATAAAAATTTTAAAAGTTTTTTTTCAGCCAAAGATATAAATAGTATAAAACTCAAAAGGCGAATTTTCTCTATTTTATTAATAGAATGAGTGTAAAACTCAAAAGGCGAATTTTCTCTATTTTATTAATAGAATGAGTGTAAAACTCAAAAGGCGAATTTTCTCTATTTTATTAATAGGAGACATTTTATAGCATTGCTTATTTTTAGCAAACTACAGCTAATTATCAAACCAGTTACATTAATAAGGGAAACATACCATAGTGCTGTGTACGAAATAGTCATGTTAATGGAACACTGCAACAAAAGGGAGAAAAGGGGCAAAAAGGCGAAAATCCCCCTATTTATAAATGGCTGTAAATAAAAAAGTGACAAAGGTAACTCTGAAATTACACTAGAGAGCATCTCTCTTTTCGCAGTGATACCACACTTAACGCAATGAATAAGGGCAAAAACTATCGCCACACGTCGCCACAGCGATACTTTTCTGCAAAGGTGAAAGCGAAAATGAGCGAGTTTATAAATAAGGCCAAAATAGTGCTATTTATCATTGCGATGTCCTGCAATAGCAAAATCGCGAAAATAGCGAACTTTTATAAATATGCCCCTATATCGTTTACATATTTACCCACTGGGTAAGTTACACTTTGAGTGCCTCTGCTCCCATGTGTCACCTAGTTATTAAGGGCATCACAAGAGCCTCGGTTTAGAACCAAGCGAATAGATTTATTCTTCAAACCTTTCCCATAGGGAAACAATTGGTACAATTTGTGTTTAACCTATTTGTCATGTTTAGCCAGCCACTAAATTTATCAATGAGCCAGTTTTTTTTAATGATAGCAATCTATAAAGAATTATTTGGATACATTGTTTAGAAGTGGTTCCTTGCGTTATACTGTAGTATCTTATTGTTCATTTTTTACAAGGCTACACTAGTTCCCCTCAGTGCCTAATGTTCAGTCCTTATAGAGGGGGGATTTTCCCTTTTACAGAATTCTATGGAGCCCTCCTGTTACATTGTCTCTTGATTACCCTCACTTCACAGATGTTTCCTAAACAACCTGGCTGAGGTCTGTTCCTCTGCTGATAAGGGATACTTGCTCCATAGCTCCTGCTTTTCAGTGGTGATGAAGAAACAAGAAAAGAGATGATCAATGCACATCCCTGGGCCCCATATATCATAATATCTATGCTAGTGCAAACAGTAAAAACATGGGGTTTTTTAGTTACAATTTTATGCATAAAAGTGAAAAGCCTTCCAACTACGTCAAGGTAACCCCAGTATGGAAGGTCCTAACGGTTTACGTTGGGTCATTTATCTGGGCTGACACTCCCTGCTTGGTTGCATTTTCTTGGGAAGGTTGTCTCCCTGACCTTGCATTGGATTAGTATTACAGGCTATCACCTCCCCCCGCCTACTGGCTTTTAACAAGGAGGGAAGAGGCCTCTCATCCAATGCTTAGTATTCAAGGCATAAGACCTCCAATTAAAGGGACGTGTTGGGGGTGCTACTACCACATGGAAGCTTGGTCAATCTTCCTGCAGAGAAACTCTGCTACAATATATACACAAAAAGGGGGGGCTGTGGGAGCACTCCTGTGTCAAAATTACTTTATAACAAATAGTGGAAGTGCTACTGATCTGGTCAAAAAATTAGAACAAACAAGAAAAGAGATGATCAATGCACATTCCTGGGCCCCATATATCATAATATCTATGCTTGTGCAAACAGTAAAAACATGGGGGTTTTTAGTTACAATTTTATGCATAAAAGTGAAAAGCCTTCCAACCACGTCAAGGTAAACCCAGTATGGAAGGTCCTAACAAATTACCTTGGGTCATTTTTCTGGGATGACACTTCCTGCTTGGTTACATTTTCTTGGGAAGGTTGTCTACTTTCAGTGGTGATGAAGCTGTTGGCCAAATGGCGAAATGTTCTATATGAAATGAGACCCATTCTCTTCCAAGTGCACATGCCAATATCTTATTAGTAAGGGCGAAATATTGCATGTTCCGATTATGGGCCCTCTTGTTCAGATACGATCACAGGCAGAGGCTAAACTACCAAGGGACAGCAGCTGTGACCATAGTTCCAATGGGGGCCCCTACTTCCACTCCCTCTTACCAATGTTCCCTCTAATTTAAAATTGGCTGTGTGCGCAAAAATATTTTTTCTCTGTACAAAAAAATTTAATTTTGTGCGCTCCACACTGCAGCATTTATATTCCAGCAGATATTTGTGAGCGCACCACTTTAACCTGTGTGCGCAGGCCTGAAGACTTGTGTGCATGCGCACAATCACATAATTAAGAGGGAACACCTAGAGGGAACGCCTCCTACCAATTAACCACACACTGCTCTCCTGGTAACCAACTGGGGCCCTGTAAAGGTGGCCATACACTTGGTATCTGATCACATTGGTATCTGTCGGCACATTGTGAAGGGAATCTGCACACATGGAACCGACCGATCCCCATACACTGTATGGGGATCGGTTGGTCGTGCGGCCATACACGCTACGATCATATTAAAGTAAAGGGAGCCAATAACCACCGACACAAATGTTGTCTTTCCCCGACCGACCGTAGTGGTGACTATGGACGTTCGTGGGCACTACGATAGGTTGTGAAAAGCCCTTACACTTAAGCGATACTGGATCCCATAAATCCCGTTGTGGAACGATGGGATTTACCCATTATCGTTTATATGTATGGCTACCTTTAGTCCCCCGATTCCAGAGTGTAATGTAGCTTATAACCTTTTTTACAACCTTTTTTGTTATGTATAAAAGAAATATTAAAGAGAACAAGGATGTTTCATTTAAAATGTTAACTAAATATGTCAAAATGAATGGGGTTAAAGGAACTGTAAACTCAATATTTGAAGTCTTTGCCCTCCGTTTGTATTATTCACCTCCCTGTGAATAATATTTTGCTCAGGGGACCGGGAACTTACCTTCGCTCCGCTCGCAGCCGCTTCTGCACAGAACAGCTGTTCTGTCCTATTCATGCGCCCTATCTCTTGTATTGGCGCGCATGGTCGGGACAGCGGTTGTTATAGCAGGAGCGGCTGCGAGCGGAGTGGAGCGAAGGTAAATTCCAGTGTCCCCTGAGCAAAATATTATTCACAGGGAGGTGAGAATAAGCGTTCTCACCTCCCTGTGAATAATACAAATGGAGGGTAAAGACTTCAAATATTTGATATATGGGTTTACAGTTCCTTTAAGTTATATAGCCTGTTTCTCATTTACTGTTCATGTTTTCTTAGGGAATATAAATTATTATGTCTCGAGTCAATCCAAACATTGTCTGCAGATTAAATAATGTAAAATAATGACCCAGCTAAATTCAGATGGAACGTTTAAATGGTGTCCTTGTGTTACAGTGATAAAGACGAGGTTGCAGTCTTTACAGCGAGGTGTTAATGAAGATACCTACTCAGGAATCATAGACTGTACAAGGTAATGATGTAAGACTGACAAGCAAATTAGGGAAAATTCACACACTCACTATCAGATCATTATATAGAAACTTGTGTTAAAAAATTTTATAGTTTAATTGAACATAAAAGATAACATGGGCGTAGATAGGGCAGAACACAACATCTCAAAGCTTGACATGGGTGAGCGCTAAACTGTACAGTGCTGTCTTAAGCAGGCCATACACGGAGTCACATTTTTGACCGAATTAACTAGTTTTGTCAGATCAGTCTAAAAAAGATGAATGAGCAGTCGAACAAAAAAACAGAGTAATGGGACATCAGGATATAAGATTTCAGTCCAAGGTTATTTATATCAATTGGTTCTTCAAATGAAATTTTTGACTAAGACAAATCAAACGAACATTTGACCAGGATAAACCTATGTATGGCCCGTTTTAGACGTCTTGTGTAGTTAAGTCTCAGTATGGTGTTGAACATAATCTAACCAGTATAAAATAAAAAAGAAACATAGCTGTCCAAAATTCACGTTTGACTACCTATCATTAGAAAAATCTATAGAAGTAAAGATAACCTCTGGAATTCTATTCCCCTCTCTCTATGTCAAGAAACCTCAATCAGCAGGTTTAAATCTATCCTTACATCCTACCTATCTGGTAAACAGCACAGTATTTGATACCCATTCCATTTTATCTGTGTGTTACCCACCTAACTAGATTGAAAGCTCTACGGGGCAGGGACCTCATTACCTCTAGTGGCAAAGCCCTAGCACTTCTATTTATTTATATAAGTTATATATTTATGTACTGAATGATCTATGTATTTATCCCCCTTGTATGACCTTATTGATTTTAATACTGTACAGCGCTGCGTCCCCAAGTGGCACTATATAAACATATACATATATACATACATAACCTGGTAAACCAGTGTTGCCAGACATCTCCATTTGGGTAGCACCAGGCCAAATGCAGCGGACAAATCCAGAGTCTTGCAGTCAGGGATGACACCGTTTATTGAATTTTATTGTGATGTAGCAGATCCTGTCATTTAGTATAGCAGCACCAAGGCTAGTGATTTAACCATATACATATACACACTGTTAAAAACTGTATAAATATACTGTTTAAAACATTCAAGTGAATTTACCTCTATTGCAGATAAAATGCACCCTTCTAGAAATTCAGTAAACTGCAGAATTGCAGATCCTCTGCTCTTCCCTCATAACTTGCCTTAAACCCTGTGAGCTTCTTTTTTCTGGGCATTGCAGCTCTTAGTTAATCAACCCAAATGTTGTCATCCTGTTGGTTAAAATGTCCCAGGGACTTTGACTTTGTATTACTGCACTGCTTATGGGGAAATCAAAATTCCGTTGTATAATGAAAGTTTACAAACTTTTAATATCTGTTTTGCATGCTTTTTTTCCTGTATTTTGTTGCAATAGAAACATATATAGGTGCAAAACAACCTTTTTTATACGCCACTGTTTTTACTTTTAAGACCTCAGTAATCTAATAATGAACATGCAATTTTATGTTAAAAAAAAAAAATATTTCATTGACTAGGATATTTTAGATACAGTTGATGGATATAATGCACTTGGGGTTGTATTTACCATTAGGCACACTAGCCATGTGCCTAGGGGAACCTGTGGTTTAAAGGGGCTCCTGTCAAACTCCCCTCATCCCTTTACCCCCTATTTAGTCTATTTTCTTCCCTGAAAAAGAGAAAATGGGTGTGGGTTGTGGTCTGTATTTAGGGGTGGGGCTAAAGGTGCCAGGCATCTTTGTGCCTACAGGCTCCTGAGGTGTAAATATGCCTGATTACACTGCATACCTTTGTTTTTTTATATTTTAAACTGACTGTCAAAAATCACTTTACCTCTGTTGCAGAAAAATCTGGAAAAGTGAGGGTCCTGCTGCTTTCCTTAAGGGAGCCTACTGCCGGGCCCTGGTCATTGCTCCTCTTTTCGGCATTGCTCAAGTTGTCTACTTTATTGGAATTGGAGAATTCCTTCTGGGATTTTTACCTTCACAGCGTGATAAATGACAGTGCACTAGAAAGTGTAATCCTTTGTTTAGGGTATTTTCCATGTACCCTTATCTTAGCTGCTCTTGCCATATTTGTTCTATGATTGAACATTGCTGTTGCTGCATATTAACAATGGGTGGTTTTAGAAGTTAAAACACCACCAAAATCCAGTGCAGTGGTATGGTCCACAACTGTCCTGTGCTGCAGTACCCCACAGCCAATCAGGTTGATATCTTTTACCTGGGTTTACAAATCGAAAACCACATTCTTGGAGCAAAAATACAAATTTCCACCTTTTTTGTTTCTTGTTAAACCACTTTGTTGGCTAATATTATTTATTTTGCTAAGTCTTAAAGTTTGAAAAAAGTGTCTTTACCTTCAAATTAAGCATTTCTTGGGGTGCATGGAGAGCAGTCTAGACTCTTATCAATCTGATGCTGGCATCAATGTTTTGATATCAAAATGTGAAGTCCCAATGTAAGTTTGTAAAAATGGTTCTTCAAAATGTGCAGTGATTCTAAGAGGAGCATTTAGCTCCATTCTAATGGGTTTGTCTTGACATTACCATAAGGCTACACTCCTTACTTACTATCTTTTCCTCATTGTCTGTTTGTTTGTGTATGTGCCAGGCACCAGTCAGGGTAACTAATTGTACAAACCCCCTTTATTATTTTAATGGTCCTGTTAATCAGTGAAGAATATGAGAATAGAAAATAATCTCAGTACTAAAAATAGATAGATCACTTTATAACTGTGATGTCAAAAGAAAGACACTGTTTACGTGCATTAAGAATATTTTACTGCTTGAATATGAGATATTTTTGACAGCTTAAGATTAATCAGTATTTGATTTAATTGAACTACCTATCTATACTACAAACAAAAAAATCACGGGACTTGGATTTTTACTTGATTAAACAATCGTTGTTTTAGGTTTCACACAGGACTTATAAAGGCTCATACACATGTGCGATCGCGAGTCCCGACCGCGATGCACGATGTGTACGAACGAACATTTCGTCTGTTAATCGGCCCGTGTGTAGGCACTTTATCGGCCGAAATGGTCGATCGTTCGGGGATCGTTGAATGACCGACTTGCCGGATCTCCAAACGAACAACCGCGATAACATGTGTGTATGAGTCTTTACACTGGATAATTAACAACAGTCTTTGTGATGCAATGTTCTCTCTACTTGATTGTGTGCTAAATGTTTATCTTTTGTTTTTAAAACAATATTTGTGTTTACTCCTATTAAAGTGCATGTCCACCCCATTTTGCTAAATTTGCCCATTAGTAGCTTTCCCTCCCCCAGCCCTAACCGCCACAAAGATTTTACTAGAACTCCCCCGATCTTTACTTACCTTACCTCTTTCCTGCGTCCTATATGGACTCTGCTATCCTCCTGGTTGCCAGTTTTTGGGACTTTGGGGGGGATTCTAGGAGAACTATTTGGAGCTGGGATGTAAGGTAAGGATTTTATTGCACTACATGGTGGGGTTAGTAGTGGGGGGAATTATAGTTTTGGGGGTGGACATGCCCTTTAAGGTTAATCCTATAGAAAAAATGCTATAAGACACAAAGGGCCCTATATATAAAAGTTCATTATTGTTATCGAAAAAATACCGATCGTTATTGTACGATATTGATCGTTATTTTACGATATCGATCGTAATCCTACGATATCACTATTGTAAATCTACGATGCCGATATCGTAGAATAACGATCGCTATCGAAAAATAACGATTGTTATCTTAGAATAACGGTCAATATTGTCGATAACAATTGGTATTTACCGATATCGACCATTATTCTATGATGACGATCGGTATTTTATGATAGCGATCGTTATTTTACGATAGCGATCGTTATTCTACGATATAGGCATCGTAGATTTACAATAGCGATACCGTAGGATTATGATCGATATCGTAAAATTACGATCAATATCATACAATACCGATTTTTATTTTTTTGATAACTATAACAAACTTTTATAAACAGGGCCCAAAGGGACATATTTAAAAAGGCTCAGTATCTCTAAATAGTGTTATGTGCCCATATTGATCATAACATCTACGTCCTAAGATAATGACCGCGATTGTAATTGTATGATCGACTATGAAATACCACTGCGGTACTATAGTACCACATGGCATTGTACGGCCGCTCAGTCATAAATGTATTGTGCTACCTACCGGTATCAGCATTACTATACCACAGCCCTAAATGGTGTAACTTTACATCAATGGCATTAGCATGGCAGTAATACGGTGGGTTTATATTTACAACATAATTAATACATTTATTGTATTGGCCATGTTAAGCAGTTTTAAAATCTTTTGTCATGTGTAATAGGGAACAAGGATTCATACAAGTCTTTGGGGCATATTTATAAAGGTTCGTTAAACTTTTGCCTTCTTTAGCGCGTTTTTCGCCTGCTTTAACGCAGCGTTTTCGCCTAATTTGGCCTTTTCGCTATTTATAAAGCAGTGATAACCAGTGGCTTAAGGTCATTACCGCTACATTTCGCTTTTCGCCATACATCGCTACATCGCTGCGGTAACAGCTCAAGCATATTTATAAAATGGCGAAAAGAGTATTTTTGCGTTAAGTTCAGACATTCCAATTCGCCAAGTCTTAGGTGGCGAAAACGCATTAGTGGCCATTTATTTATCCTGCCAATGGGTCCATGGAGGTGTCAGTACATTGTGGAGTGTTTCTCAATACTAATAAGTACTCAGGGGGGTGTTAGACTATTTTCCAGCATTTACTGTAATAAGATCTGAGATTTTGCTTTTTTAAGGTTAATTTTTCGCTTTTTAAAGATTTTTTTTTTTTAATGTTCCGATTTTCTTTATTTACCAATAAAATCAAATGGGGGTCTGAGGGACATATTTATAAAGGGGCATTATTTAAAGGGGCATCATTTTTGCTTTTTTTCCCCACCAGCCTTTACCATAATTTTTTAAACTTTCATCTTTTCTTTTCATAAGTTATTAAAAAGGCGAATTTTCATCAAAAGCCAAAATTATCTAGCAAAAAGTAGCACTAATAATGCTGAAAAAGCTCAGCACATATGATGGTAAATAGGTAATACTCCCTGGTGGGTTTTCAAAGTAGTATTAAATTGGTTAATACACACTGAACACCTATCTTTGTTATTTAAATTATATTGTTTTATTTTACATTTGAAACACTGAGCTAGTATAGAAATGTGTGTATGTGAGCAAACATCTTAGAGCATGTCCATCTTGCGGCCCTCCAAATGTTTGAAAATGACAACTCCCAGTCCCAGCATTACTCTTGCAGACTGCACACATAATAACAGTTTGTCTAGGACAGGCATCCTAGTGTGCTGCCAGAGAATTCTGGGAATTGTCATTTATGAACATTTGTGGGGGGTGCCAAGAACATCTGCCTTAGAGGGAACATTGCCAAGAAGATTCAAATTTATATAGAGTCGTTTACTTTTAATTCCTTACTAACCAGAGCACAAAGTATCCAATTGGAGGTAACCACAGATAAATGTTAACAAGTAATGGAACATTGAAAAAAAAAAAACTATTGCACTTAAACCATGAACTCTTGTGGACCAAGCTTCTACCCATCCTCCTCTACAGCTGGGACACCTAATATTTCTTCCTATCCTCAGTCATTTCATTGGGGATGATCACTGGGTTTGGGAGGAAGAGGAAGCAAAATAGTCCAAAACCCTTATTGAAAGGACATTTTCTCCTGAAGAATAATGTTATCATCTCAGGAGAGGTTTCCATCATTCCTTTGCCATCACTGATGGCAACTATTACTGTAATCAGGCAGTAGCCTGTCTAAATCTGGGTACAGTAAAGGGTCAACCATCTCAGTACTGAACGTTCAGTGTTCCAAAGGTTGCGGTTTGCTCCTTGTACTGTAGTACACGTAGTCAGCCGTAACTGCTAGGTGTGTGGCAGTCACAATCTCTATACTTTATATAGAGAGAACACGTGTGACTGTGTGTAGCTACATCACTGAAAGATGACAGAAGGTAAGGCTGGGTACATACCAGCAGATATTTCCGGCCGACCGATGTGCCGTGTATCGGTTGGTCGCCCGGAAATATCTGATGGTGTAGGTGGCTGGCCTCGAGCAAACTCAATTGCCAGTTCTTCCGTATTGGACGAACGGGCGATTGGAACTGTCAGTAAATCACAGCCGATCGTGCTGTTCCCTATGGGACCACAAGATCAGTTGCATGAACTGTTGGCCGCGGCCACTATTGACAGTGATTTGTCCCAGCTGAGCGCTCGCTCGGTCAGGACAAAAAGTCCTACCATGTGTACCCAGCTTTAAGGCTCATTACACACGTGCGATGACATGTATGAACGAACGTTTCGCCCGATAATCGGCCCATGTGTAGGCGCTTTATTGTTCGAAATGGTCGTTCGTTTTGGGAACGTTGAACAACCGACTTGGTGGATCTCCGAGCGAACAACCGCTTCGGGCAATAAAGCTCCTACACACGGGCCTATTTTCGGGACCCGCAATCACACGTGTACGAGCCTTTAGGCGTAGCTCCTTAACCTCCCGGTCTTCGAACAATACAGTGAACGATTGCTTTAAAGTTAAAAGTTGCCAGTAACCCAGTATAAAAAATTTACATCTGGTTGGTTGCTGCAAATTGATAGCACAAGCAACCTTAAGCACCTTCCCTTGCATTAACCCACAGATGTTTAAATAAAAGGCCACGTAGGGAGATATTTATTAGATGAACAGGGCCTTCCTTTATATGCCTCATGATAAGAATTGTTTATGACCACTGCTACATGCATAAAAGTTTTAAAAGGAAAGCGATAGGTCATGAATCTCTAACAATACTCACAGCAATTCAGCGATGTACGGTCTGTCAAAGAGATGTTCAGATCTGCACATCTAGGAGATGCAATTGTAACAAACCCCTGATGTTTGCACTTAAAGAGAAACCGAGACAGGGAACTTAAAGGATAAATATTTTGTTGTTATTATTTGTATAGTGATGTGCAAGTGGTGATTTGGAGACCAAATGAATGTGTATGTTTTGTATGTTTGAATGTTTGTTTAAGGTGATGTAGAAAAAACTACCATTTAAAATACAAGAGATTGTTAAATATTTATTTTTAAAGTGCATTGAAGATATAAGAAAATGTTTTGTAGTCCCATGTGTCAGTTTATTGGTTAATTGGTGCTATGGCCTCGGTATAGGAATTTTCTATGGTCTTACAAATGCAACTGTTCATTGTAGGCCAAATAAAGAGCAACAAAATGTATGTTATATATTGTGTAACATGTTGCACCTTGGAAACTTTCTAGATATCAATCAGTTCTGCAGATGCAAAGTAACCAAAGTTCTCTTTAAAGATAATTATTAAATTAATGGGAAATTTGTCTTAAAACTTAAGTTATGTATCTAGAATCAAATTTTAGCTTGTGTCTGTTATATTTACTGTAATGGTTCTTATTTCCTTTAACCATATTTATAGTGCAGTAGTTATGGTCACTTTCTTGGTAGCAGAAGTCATGCCAACACCACTTGTTCTTCCATTCATTGTAATTGCAGTTGTGTTTTTTTACAAGTTTAATTATGTTGATAAATGTTGCTTCCAATCAGTACAGGTTTCATCTTGACAATGCATTGGCAGAGAATGTAAGCACAGAAACATAAAATTCTGTTTTATGTCAAATATGAACTAATCACGCAAGCCAATAGTGAAATGTCTAATACCTTGCCCTGTAATGTTTCAGTACAACTAATAATGTCACCGAATGTACATTTTAGTTACTTGGAATGTACAACTAAATTTACCAAGGATTCAAGGTGTCTGTGCCTTTAAATAGGGTAAAGATTTCTGGGAAAGGTTTTGTTCATTATTTTCCCAAACAAGAACTTAGGACTTGCAAAGATGCAGATTTCCATTTCCAATGTATTCATAGTACTATATGTAGCCATTGGATGTAAGACTGTGTTGTTGAATGATCCAGTCTGGGTTGCATGGCAAACACCCAGACAAGATCCATTCAGACAAGAGAATGTAGAGGTTTACATCTTTCTAGTCTTTCTGAAATCTGACCTCCAAATAAAAGCATGGCTAAATGCCTATTTTCAATGCGGTTAACTTCCTTTCTCAGATTCAAGACAGGTTCATGTTTTCAATTTGACATTAAAAATTCAGCTTTGCAAACATTCATTCACATGGAAATACAAAAAAAATATTTTTTTGCAGAGAAGATAACTTATAAATTCTGTATGGACCAATTATATTTGAAAATGAAAACAAACAGATCTATTTAAACGCACAAGTTGTATGATAAGGAAGAATATTTACCACTGCCTATATTTGTTATTATATATAAACAGTTTAATATTGTTATTTCAGTGAAAAAAGAGTGACTGTAGATAGTAAGCTTGAATTGGGTTCTAGTCAATGAAAGTAATGCATTTTACATTAGGAACTGGACAGGTGTGGAAATACTCCTCTTATAATATGATTTGTTTGTGTGCAGGGTTATTTGTTTTATCTTGTATAATAGTGTGCAGAGAGGCTTTGTGTGGTATTGGCAGTCTACACTATATTTCCAGTAAGGGCTAGGCCACACTAGCGCATTTTTTGTGTGTGTTTGCGTCCGCAATTTTTGCTAAAATGGAAATCGCCGGAACACAAAAATTCCCGCAATTTCCAATGCGCATGCAATTGCGCGTCCGTTGGTGTTTTGGTGCGTTAACACATGCGTTTCCTTAACGGAAAATGGCAAAATCGCATGGGCAAAACACATGCGCAAACGCAAAACACACGAGAATCGCGCACACAATCGCATGCAATAACACTCGCGATTGCGTGCGTGATTTGGTGCATTGTAGTGTTTTCCAATAAATGTTAGTTTTGGAACATGATTTTATAATCAAAGACCCCTGTACTATTGCTTACCCAGTAGCATTTAAATTACTCAAATCCATTGTTTAATATAATGGCAAAAAATGTACCAGACAAGTTATATTGAGAGATAAGCAAAATCCTGTAAAGTGACTATTTTAGAAAAGTTTAACACATAAATGTGTTGCAGGTTTTAATATACTAATGGGGCTATGTACAGAAAGCCTTATCAGCTATTTGGGCCATATTTATAAATGCGGTAACACACATAAGCGACACCATGCGTTATCGGAAAAGGACGCTGTCGGCTGTAAATGAACGGCCGCAAACATACATTTATGCTGAATGTTAATTTACAAATGTTCAGTCGTAGAATACCATGCGGTAGGAAACTACCGCAATGGTATTCCCTGGGGATCGTAAATCTACAATCACGGTCGTAGATATACAATAATTTTATTGTATATCTAAAAGGTGTTAAAGGTGTGGTATCGGCAAAAAACGATTCCATGCCTTTATAGATATGGCCCTTTGTGTCTTAAAGCTGCGTTAGTCGATGTACCAAGGGTAAACGAGGCTTTAAGACACAACTAATGCCGGTTGCAGCGGTACTCAAAAATTGTGATGCGCAACCAATGTTCTAAGCCGATAATGACTCTTTAAGATGTAATCTTTAAAGGAACACTAAACCCAAAAAATTAACTAAGTGGCATCTGTTTCTATTATTCACAGGGAGGTGAGAACGCTTATTCTTACCTCCCTGTGAATAATAGGACGATCGGGGGACCTGGAACTTACCTTACACGCCGCTCCACTCGCAGACGCTCCTGCTCTAACAGCTGTTCTGTCCCGATCGCGTGCCCTATCTTTTGAATTGGCGCGCATGCGCACAAGATAGGGCGCGTGGTCGGGACAGAGCGGCTGTTAGAGCAGGAGCGGGCCCTCTGCTTGCACGGAAATGCAAGCAGGGAGCGGGACCGGCAGCCGCGTCCCTAATTGGCTGAGAGGCAGCCAATCAGGGACGCGGCTGCCGGCTGCTCAGAACGCCGGAGGTTAGAGGGAAGGTAAGTAACTACCAGGCACTTTCTATGAATTCTGTTACGGCGGTTGGGGCTGGGGGATCAATTTATATAATATATAATGGGGATTTTACACTAGGGGGAGGGAGAAAAAAATGGGAGGGAGAGGGAGGACTCTCCTGCGCATGCCTCAACCTTGTCGAGGTTGAGGCTGAGACAGGCGCAGGATGAGTCACCCACACCTTCTACACTACACTTTCCTGGACTTTGGAGGGGCACAGCATGGCAACCATAAGGAGCTGGGATGTAAGGTAAGGATTTTTGTACACTACAGAGTGGGGCCAGTATGGGGTTAAATTTGAGTTTTGGGGGTGGACATGCCCTTTAAGTATATGAATCTTCTACTCTGTATGGCATATCTAGGATTCACTGGGACCCCCAGCAAAACTATAATCGGGTCCCTATACCTGCTTCATCGACAGTGTTTTTCTGGGAGGAGGCTATAATGGTCATAGAAAAAAATAACAAGATGGGGCTCCCCTTGGGTAGCTGGGTCTGCTTCCCTGGTAGATACGCCCCTGCTTAGAATTAAGAGGATCGGTATATGATGTATAGGTGTCATATGGTGTAGAGGATCAATTTACCACTTAGATTCCTTAGAGTGTAAAGATCCGTATACAGTGTATTGGTGGAGAGGATCCGTATACTGTGTATTGGTGGAGAGGATCCGTATACTGTGTACTGCGAGTGGAGCGGCGTGTAAGGTAAGTTCCAGGTCCCCCGATCGTCCTATTATTCACAGGGAGGTGAGAATAAGCGTTCTCACCTCCCTGTGAATAATAGAAACGGATGCCACTTAGTTAATTTTTTGGGTTTAGTGTTCCTTTAAAGATTACATCTTAAAGAGTCATTATCGGCTTAGAACATTGGTTGCGCATCACAATTTTTGAGTACCGCTGCTTATGCAAAGGCAGCCACACCCATAGGTGATATTGGGCAAATCACATCGGATCTGACTGGATTTGACTAATATTGGCAAGATGTGGGGCTGAAAACAATTGACCATGATGGCAACAAACTAACGTCAGTTAGGGCTGGTGGTCTATATCGGGTATTTTAAGCCTTGTACACAAGTCCGATGGCATGGACAAGGTATGACGCCCAATCGTGAAATTGATTGGGTGTCTACAGATCGAGAAGGTGAAAGGGATTAGATTTTTACCTGCTGACACAATTAATCATTAATAGAGGAAAATTTTAACTCTCCAAATATCTCATTTGAGATATTAAATTCTTTATCCCAGCCCAAAGAGGTAGGAAATACTATAAATACATCCCTGGGTGGCTGCATGCATGAGGAGTTAAATGTAAATGTTCTGCTCATTCAGTGTCTGGCAGCTCACCGTTTACTTCTTTGCGCCCCCATCGTGGCTATCTCCTGTATCTCTAAAATTGAGGGAGATAGTCATGCAGACACACTTATGCTAGTGGTTCCTTTACAGAACCATAACTGAGGTTATAGCTGTAATTCAGTTACATACTTAATTACCCTATCAACACTGTACATAGGGCCAAATTTATAAAGGCACGGTATCGCTATTTTGTGATAACTTGCCTTTAACAATTGTAATTGCGCTCATAAATTACGATCACGTCCATAAAAAAAAAAAAAAAACTGCAGTGAAAAAAAAATGGTGGCTTATCCTTGTCTAAACAAACAAACCTAATAACAGCAATATGCATAAGCTGGAATAAAAAATATAAATGCATTTAAATAATTTATTTAGCTGTATCAACAATCATGTATCAAGTATGAGGAATGTCTTTTTTTATATGGCCTAGGCTATTATTATTTGCTAAATACCAACATCTTAACATTTGGAAAAAGTGCAAACCCTATTTTGTTCTTGCCTCCTGTAGCAAGGATCTACTTATAACACAAAATTCTTTACACATTATTTAATAGAACGTGAACTAATTGGCAACACTTCAATGTGTTCTGCTCACCCCCGTACTGGTGGAGAGGATTGTAAAGATCAATGCCATATTGTGTGCTACATCTCTAAATATAAAGATGCTTAATGAAGTTACTCTGAATATCTGACTGATTAATTCAATATCATAGGGATGAAAATGTTGGACTAATGATGCGGCACTCTAACATAGGACAAAGGCAATAAACAACTTTAGTTCAGATGATTCCTTACATAGGAACTTGGTGCTACACTTTAGTTTACAAAATAAATCAAATTTCATTAGACCAAAAAGTCTCATAACGGCTTTTTAAGCTAAAGCATTTAAAATAACTTTTTTTGCTTTCTAGTTCTCAAGATACAATCCACTCTCTAATGTGAGTCTGTCTGTCTAGACTTCCTATTGTCCCCAGGCCTGGCCTTTTTCAGAACATCCTGTATGCTTATTTTAGAGCCTGGGTGTACTGTTATGATCTGGTCCTGCGAGGGGTAGGCATTCAAGTAGGTCTGCTGCAGGAAATGAGTTGTATCTTGGAAACTGCATTAATACAACTATGAGCCTATGAGGGTGTCTCCTATGTTTTTATAGATTAGTTTTCTATTAAAACCTACTACTTATCTAATCAATGATGCAGATTTTCTTTCCCATTTCTTCTAGACCACCAATATCTGGAGCTGGTAACATAATTGATGCCATCTAAAAAGCAGTGATTTGAGTAGGGCAGCATCCATATGCAGAGAATATTTAGGTTAAGGGCTAGGCCACACTGTTAAAAAGCACAGACAAGTGTTCGCCAATTGGTCTGGCTAAACTTACATTGCGCTCTGATTTTTGGAGTACATTCGGTCCTTTTTTTATCTTAACATAGCGTGGATCGCAGTGTATATGCTTTTGTGAGCAGTTTGCTCTAGTGTGGCCTCACCATTAAAGTGGGTTAAAAGATAGCTTTGGGGTTTCATTTATAGAATAATGTTGCCTCTTTGACATTACTTTTTAGGAATCTGGGCCTGCAGACTTACCTATCATGTTGTGGAAAGTATTGTATGTAAGTGGACAATGAAATGTCAATTTAAATGCTGCTTTAAAAATAATTCCAAAATTCTTTTATTTTAAAAGTTTTACTGAAAAAAAATTGAAATGGATTGTAACTTTGTTTGATGTTTTGTTATGTACAATAAATATCATATGTTGTATCCCTCTTTAGTGAGTTCGTAAAAAACAACAACCTGCACTATGCAAAAAAAAATTGCTAATTTAAAAATAGAATTTACTATAATTGATCAATGAGAAAATATTTTTAAAGACACAGCATTTACTTCCAATGATTTTATGGAAGGATGCTATATCTGTTATAGGAAAAATAAGAAAAGGGGGTCCCTTGGCTCTCAACCCACCACTTCGGTTGCTCCCCCTTCTCCTCTGGTAGTTACACCCCTTATGGCTACTACCACAAGGGTACAGGATGTAATGCTTTACCAGGCCTGGATGGTGTCTGCGCCTGGATGGTGTCTGTGGCCTGAACAAGCAGGACAGACAACATGAGCCATTTAACGTTTCTCACTCACTCTTTTTCCACCCAATGCTCATTATACAGTACTGCAGAAAGCTGGGCAGGGATAATAACATAGTATGTATATATGTATTATTTTTATTTATAAAGCGCCACTTGGTTACGCAGGAATGTACATTATAAAATGCAGAATATACAAACAAGGGGATAAGTGCAAGCAATTATACAGATAAATAAAAATTAAATACAATGGATACATAGGTTAAGAATACATATATATAAATTATGGATAAATTGATATAAGTGCAGCATGCCTCGACACATTAGAAATGAGATCCCTGCCCCGAAGAGCTTACAAGTGTCAGGAACTTACCTGCTGCTCCGGTCCCACACCACTCTGCGCTTCCGGGTGCACGGCGTTGGAGGCGCAAGGGTTTAAATGCTGGCGTCCTCCTGGACCTGGCTCTCGATCGTAGCGCTTGCTACCCCAGGCTCCTTTGGAACTTACCTCTACTCGTTCCAGCGATGACCTTGCCAGCTCCAGAGGAATACTTACCTTGCCAGTTCCAGAGGAATACTTACCTTGCCTGTTCTTGAGTCTATACTTACCTCGCCAGCTCCAAAGACTACATTACCTTTAAAGAAAAACGTTACCTTTTAAGAAATTTACCTTTAAAGAAAAACAAAAGCAATCTATCCTATACAGAAAGACGGGAATTAAAAGAATTACAGAATGATCAAGAAATTATAATAAAACCAGCAGATAAGGGGGGTGGGATAGTGATCTTAAATAAAGAAGACTATATTTTAGAATCAGAGAGATTATTGAATGATATCACAACCTACAAAAAACTATGTAAATATCCTACTAATGAATTTAAAACTTAAATATTCAGAGTTAATCAATAAGGGGAAAGAAAATGGAAGAAATTGATTTTCTAATCAATGAAACACCAGTTACTGCTACTTTTAACTATTTGCCCAAAATCCATAAAGATAAACATAAACCACCAGGAAGACCCATCATTGCCGGAATCAATTCACTAACCAGTAACTTATCACAATACATTGATCATTTTTTACAGCCCTATGTTAGTAGAAGCAACAGCTATACTAGAGATACAACAGATATTATAACAAAATTAAAAGTTATTAGATGAAAAGATGAATGTGTACTATTGACGTGTCATCATTATATACAAACATTTGCCATAAACAAGGAAAGGAGGCCATTGACTATGTACTATCAAAAGATGAATCCATAATGGAGGCACAACGAGACTTATTAAGCGGTATTAGGTTTATTTTAACACACAATTTTTTCAAAAAACATTTTATCTCCAAGTATAGGGGACAACTATGGGGACCAAATTTGCCCCAAGTTATGCTAACTTTTTTTGTCACGATGGGAAGAAGTTCTTTTTAATAGGGTTTTTAAAAATAAGTTATTTTTTTGGCAAAGATACATCAATGACATTTTAATTATCTGGAAAGGATCTAAATAAGAATTAGAAGAGTTCATTAAATGGATTAATACTAATAACTTAAATAAGTCATTCACCCATACTATTTCTTATACAGAAATTTTTTTTCTTGATCTAAAAATTTATATAGACCAAGGAAAAATCAAGACGCATACTCATTACAAGGAAGTAGATAGTAATTCATACATACTGAAAGAGAGCTGTCATAAGAAGAGTTGGTTGACCAATATCCCCTCAAACCAATTCAAAAGATTAAGGAGAAACTGCAGTGACTTACATAAATACAAACAACAAGCTGTTTCACTGACTAAAAAATTATTGGATAAAGGCTACAAAGCCAAAGAACTAAAAGAAATAAAAGAAAAACTACATAGAAATTACCTTTTTTTAAAAAAAACATAAGACAACACAGAACCCTTATGAATTTGCTTTTAAAAAAGTTTATGATGGCAACGACAAGGAAATAAAGAGAATAATCAGTAAACACTGGCACATACTACAACAGGATCCTGTATTATATACTTTTATTCCAGAGAGAAACCACAGCTCCTATTTAATAGGAATAAAAACAAAGGAAATCGTAATTGGCTCATTAGTGGCATACAAGGATTTTTTCCTTGTGGAAAGTATACGGGTTGCAAAATATCAAAGGCACAATGTATTAAATCATTTATTAACAATACAGCACAAAAAGATTACAGCATAAAAAATCTAATAACATGTAACACAAAAAATGTAGATTATTTAATACAATGTGCATGTGGTAAACAATATGTAGGAAGAACGGGCAGATGCCTAAAAACAAGAATCAGGGAATGACATTAAAAAGATGAAGAATCTCACACTACCATTGCACTTCAATACATGCCAAACAGATGGGAATTTAAGGTTTACTTTTTGGCCAATAGACATTGTTAATGTTACTGAAAGAGGAGTTAATTTACAGGTGTCCCTATCAAGGAGAGAAACTAAATGGATTTATGAACTGAATACCCTAGTACCTAAAGGACTCAATAAAGAAATCGACCTTTGGAGCTTCTTGTAAAAATGCTATTTTAAAAGTGCCTTATTATAAAAACTGCCTTTCTATAAACCGCCTACCTAAAAACTGCCTAAAATGATTACCTTTGATAGTACTTCTTATAATGACTTTTTACAATTTTTAATTACTTTTTATAATGTCTTTTTTAGAGCCTTTTTTTATAGTCCCCCTTTTATTATTGCCAAGACTGTATATGGGTTTTTATGTATTATATATTAGAAGAAACGTTACTATTTTATGACTTTTGTCACCTGCAATCATATATTCCACCTATAGAGGGAGCAGCTCAGGTGCCTATAAGCAACATTATAGGCATAGATACCCCTATTAATAATGAGAAGGATACACCCCCATTATATATGAGACCAGCTAAGATCTCTCTAGATTTCCAATTGAATGAACAGCATTTTTTGGTTATTAATAGCCAATTCCATAAGATTGCGCCGGGTGTGTTCCACAAGCAGAACGCACGGCACTTCCGGTGACATACTTCCGGTTTCGGGTAGCCGAAACCGGCCGCAGGTAAAGGCTTTTTTACACTTACGGCTGATGTTGCAGAGCCACAGATCCTCCAGGAAGCTAGAGGATGCACCCAGATGAATAGTTAGTAACTATTATAGTTGTATGAGATCCCAATTTCAGTTATGCGTTCCAAGGGTGGAACTTCCGGTCCTGCGTTTTTTTGCCGGCGACGAGGCCAATAGGAAGGCACGCTTGTTGCATTGGTTGACCCTAATAATTGGTTTTTATGATTTGTTTTTATTACTGTATAACTTGAGTATAAGTCGAGGTACCTATTTTTACCTGAAAAATTTGTAAAAACTGATTTCCAAACAGAAATTAGTTGCCCTTTAAATGGACAGCAGAATTCCCATACATGAATCCCATGTATGGGTTTCCCAAATGCTTTGTTGCTGGGAGTTTCAGTTTCTAAGCATGTAGAGTGGCAAGGTTCAGTACATTTTTAATTAAGCTTACCATCATTTAAAATTCTCCTGAACCCCATATTGTAAAGGGCACTCTGACCCCCATATAGTAAAGGACTCTCTGATCCCAATAGTTAAAAATGTCACCTGAGAGTTGTAGTTTCAAGCTGTGATTTGTACTGTACTAGCAGCTGTTTTTTGCCCCAAACTGAGGAGACCCATCAGATTTACAGCAATCCAGATGAGCAGTGACAGCGCTGAGTGAGTCCAGCAGCCAGACTACAGGAAGCAGGAACGAACAGCTCCTGTAACTTTTTATGCAGGTTAACACAGCACCACCTACTGGTTACTATCCGCAATTGCAGAATTTGGATCTAAATTAGGACTTGACCCAAGTATAAGTCGAGGTTAGGTTTTCAGGCTTTAAAACTTCAGGCTTTTAAAGCCTGAAAAATTCTATATAAGTCGAATATATACGGTACATATATATGAGTACTAAGCACAACCTACACACTATTTTAGACTACATTACCTGTTTCAGCTTTCCAGCTCCCAGCAGCAGCTTCTCCTTGGTATCCTGTTTCCGGTGGTGTCTCAGTATCCTGCAAACAATTCCCATCAGCCTCATCTGCTCCAGTATCCAAACATACAGACGCGGGTCTCCTCCTGAAAGCGTACTTATAAGTACCCAGGCTGTCCGGCCATATTTATTACAGTACGATCGGGCCATGGAAATGCCTGAGGAGGCCATGGCAGATTTAGGCAAGACACTCCAGGCATTGTCTAAATGCATGGATGTATTTGAACATCATCAAGGGCAGTTGGCCCAATACATGGATTCTCTTGCTGCCCGACTTTCCCGGCTCCAGCTTCCGCTCCTATGCCAGCTCCGGCGCCGTCTGGTCCTGCCGACCCTGCGCATCATAAAGAACCCAGTATACTTTCACCTTCTCGTTTTGAGGGTAATGCCCAAGCCGGAACGGGGATTCTTAAACCAGTGCCAGGTTCAATTCGAACTTCACCCATCTCATTTTGTTTCTGACCGGGCCAAGGTTGGCTATATCATCGCCTTGCTTGAAGGTAACGCCTTGGCTTGGGCCTCCCCCTTATGGGAGAAAGACGATCCCATAGTCCATAATATTACAGCCTTCTTGGACATGTTCTGCAAAGTTTTTGAAGCTCCAGGAAGATATTTAGCTGCTTCATCCCGCTTGATGCAACTCCGTCAAGGCTCTCGTTCAGTGGGACAGTATGCCATAGAATTTTGTACTCTTGCCGCGGAGACGTCCTGGAATAACAAAGCACTTGCTGCAGCCTTTATGCAGGGTCTTTCAGACAGCCTTAAGGATGACAGTTTCTAGAGAATTGCCTGTCCTTTTGGAAGAGCTGATCACCCTCTGTACCCGTTTCCGGGAGCGACAGGCAGAGAGATCTACGGCTCGCTACAACTTGCCTAAAACCCTCTCTCATCCTGTCTGATCTTCTCCACTCTTAGTCCCTTCTGCAGATGAGCCTATGCAGATTGGTGGCACCCATCTTTCCCCCCGAAGAAAAACTTTGTAAACATACTAATGGATTTTGCCTTTATTGTGCCGCACAAGGGCACTTTGTCAAAAATTGTCCCTTGAAGTTGGGATACTCCAGGACCTAGAAGCTAAGGAGGAGCTCATTCTAGGTAATCTCAAGTCTCCTACTAGATGTGAACCACTCACTCTTCCTGCCAGTCACTAGATGCTTTACTTCTCAATTATTTTCTACTCAGGCCTTTGTTGATTCTGGGGCAGCAGGGAATTTCATTGACTCTAACTTTGCATCCCAACTTGGCCTTCCCCTTTTTCATCTGCACCAACCTCTAAGGGTCCTGGCTATAGTCAATAAACCTTTGGCCTCAGAATTCATCTCCCAGTCTACTTTTGAAGTCCTATCCCGTGTTGGCATATTTCACCAAGAACGTTTATCCTTTCTCGTGATCCAAAGCCCATCTGCCCCACTGATCCTTGGACTTCCGTGGCTCCGGTTACACAGCCGTTATTGACTGGTCTAATAATGAACTTAAGTCTTGGAGTCCTTTCTGTTTTGGTAATTGCCTTCCTACTTCCCCTATTCATTGTTCTGCCACTAACTGTGAAAATAAACCTGTGGGAAATATCCCTGAATGCTATCAAGACTTTTATGATGTTTTCTGTAAAAAAAACAAGCTGAGAGACTACCACCTCACCAATCCCATGATTGCCCCATCAATCTTCTCCCTGGTACAATACCTCCTCAGGGACGCACCCCCTCTTAAACTCTAGCCATGAAAGAGTACATAAAAGAGCATTTGTTTTGGGGATTCATTCAACCTTCCACAGCTGGAGCAGGTTTCTTTCTCGTCGAAAAAAAAGGACGGAGGTCTACGCCCTTGCATCGACTACCGGGGTCTAAATAAGATCACTATTAAAAATTATTATCCACTTCCTCTCATCTCTGAACTGTTCGATCAGATCAAAGGGGCTAAGATATTCACCAAATTAGATCTTCGTGGGGCATACAACCTAATCTGTATAACCAAGGGTGAGTGGAAAACAGCATTTAACACTCACGACGAGTGTCTTGTAATGCCCTTCGGCCTCTGTAACGCCCCAGCAGTATTCCAAGAATGACATTTTCTGTGACCTGTTGGGAATTTCAGTATTCATATATCTTGATGACATTTTAATCTACTCTCAAGACTTACCCTCACATCGCCTCCATGTTAGACAAGTGTTATAAAATAATTAATATGCCAAAATGGAAAAACGTCTTTTTGAACGTTCTTCAAAGATCCTTTCTTAGTTATATTGTCTCCGCCCAAGGTTTCCTGATGGATCCTGTTAAAGTTGTAGCCATCCAAGATTGGTCTCTACCTATGGGAACCAAAGCTATTCAAATATTCATCGGCTTTGCCAATTATTACAGACAATTCATCAAAGGGTTCTCTTCTATTATTTCTCCTATTCTAGCCCTCATCAAGAAAGGTGGTAGGCCTAATTTGTGGTTCCCTGCAGCCCTTGAAGCCTTCAGACAACTCAAAGAAGCTTTTGGCTGCACACCAGTGTTAGTTCATCCCGATCCTAGCCTCCCCTTTTACATTGAAGTTAACGCCTCCGACTTGGGTGCTTGACGCCGTCCTTTCTGAGAGACAAGGCATCAAAGGGAAACTACATCCTTGTGCTTACTTTTCTAAAAAGTTCCAACCCAACGAATGGAACTATGATGTCGGTAATAGGGAACTTCTTGCCATCAAAATGGCCCTCGAGGAGTGGCGTCATTTGTTAGAAGGTACCTCTTTACCTGTTACCATCCTTACAGATCAAATGAACCTCGAATACATTCAGAATCTTAAAAGGTTAAAACCCCACCAAGCACGATGGTCCTTACTCTTTTCCCGGTTCAACTTTGTCATCACCTACCAACCTGGCTCCAAAAACAAGAAAGCAGACGCCCTCTCCAGATCATTTGTTGCTTCAGACTCTTCTAACCGAGATAAGGATCCCATTATCCCGACTACTAAAATCCTAGCCTATATTACAGCTCAGCTCTGTTCCCGAATTCAAGCTGCCCAAATCTCTGCTCCTCCTGATACACCTTCAGGTAAAATCTTCGTTCCTGTTCCTCTTCGGAAAACCGTCCTTCAACATATTCATTGTTCTAAGCAAGCTGGACATCCTGATATTAAAGGAGAACTAAACTTCAGTTTTTCAGATCCTAATGTGAAAGTTTTTCTTCCCAGAACACCTACACGTTGAAAGATTCTTCTCTAGTTATTTGCATTTAGTAGATATGAGTAATAGATTCTGTAACAAAGGAGGCTTCCATCTTGTTGCCAGTACAACTCATAGCCCATGTTGGCTTCAAAGAGCCACGCCCCTGACCCCAGCATTCACTGTCTCTATGTGCAGAGTTTCTAGCATCTCTTTCTAGTGAAAGATAAAGCCTCTAAATGTACCTGGAATCACAGTTGATTTGCTGGTGGCGCACCATGTAAATGCTGTGTGTTTAGAAACAATCAGACCAAGAAGTCGCAAGTTCAAATCCCCTAGCTTACTTATGAAACAATATAACATGGTCTACTGCCTGGGTTTAGTGCTTTTTTTGTTTGTTTCCATGTTTCTAGAAAAATATGAAGTTTCTACATATGTACAATCTTTATATATAGCAGCTCTGTTATTTATTTACCAACCAGTGTGAATTGAACCAGTAGCAATACAAAACAGTGTACTGATTTTACTGACATTTACTTCTATTGATTGAGAGTTCACCTGTGGCATGCTCTGCTAAAGTGCAGGGTTAGGAAAAAATTCAGATTATTGGGACACAGGTTCGATTCCCCATGTTCCCTTTTTTTGTTTTTATTATGTGTCTAGCAAAAGATAAAGACTCTACATGTACCAGTCCATTACTTATTAGCCCTTGTGGCCTAGTGGTAGAAAGCTTTCTTTTTAGAAAGACACAGAATAGAAGGTTGCTGGTTCGATTCCCCATACTTACTTTTATTTTTTGCTGAAATGTTAAATGTTCTGTTTCTTTCATCCATACTAGCAAAGACATACACTGCAAAGATTACTTTTCTTTTTTGTATGTAAAGCATAGGAATTTACCATTGTTAGGGACAGGAGCATTTCTAATGTGTTAACACAAAAACTGCACTGGTATCTGTGTTCTGTGTCAGAGGGAGGGAACTCTGAGCTGTAACATGATTGGCTGTCAGCTTCCAGGAAGCAAGACTGCAGTTTCCTGTGAAGTGTCCGGCGGACACTTAGATGGGTGTTCCCAGATAAGGTGAATTATGGGAGCTGACCCTTAGTACACACAGGTTATTTTCATAAATCACCCAGCATCCACAGCAAAGGGAGACATGAGACACAGCTTGTTGTTCGTTTGTGAATGTGCTCTCTCTATTGGGACAATGTTGTCTTGGGACTTTAGTTCTCCTTTAATAAAACATTTGACCTTCTTGCCTGTTCCCTATAGTGGCCTAGGATGAGGAGAGATGTAAAAGACTTTATCCAAGCCTGTACCAGCTGTGCTCAGTCTAAGTCTTCTAGAACTCTACATTGTGGTCTTCTGCAACCCCTACCCATTCCGTTCCAACCTTGGACCCATTTATGTATGAATTTTATTGTTGAACTTCTTCCTTCCAAAAAGAATACTGTTTTTTGATTCACGGTAGACTGCTTCAGCTAAAATGGCCCATTTCGTTCCACTTCCCAAGCTACCATCTTCAGTGGAGTTAGCACAACTATTTATTTCACAAATTTTCTGCCTTCATGGACTCTATGTAAATCCATGGGCATTAAGTTACAGTTTTCTTCAGCTTACCATCCGCAGTCCAATGGGGCTACTGAACAATATCTTTGTTGTTACAGTTCCTATACTCAGGATGATTGGTCAGGTCTTCTGCCTTGGGCCGAGTTTGCTCATAACAATGCACCTCATGCCTCTTATGGAAAATCTCCCTTTTTATGTGTCTTTGGAACTAATCCCCAAGATTTTCTTTTTACACAAGTACCCGCTGCCAATGACTCTGCTGCCCAGATATCAGCAATCTGGCAGTTTACAGAAGTCTTCCTTCGGAAATCTGCTCGTTCAAAAAACTGCAGCTGACAGGAGACGTAGGGAACCTCCATCTTACTCCGCGGGAGATAAAGTATGGCTCTCCTCTGCTCATATTAATCTATGTGTTCCCTCCTCCAAATTAAGACCCAAATTCATTGGACCCTTCCCTATTCTGGAATTGGTGGGTCTGGTTGCTGTTCAACTCCAGATTCCTTCCAACATGCGGATTCCTAATGTGTTTCATATTTCTCTCATAAAACCAGTATGCACTAACCAATATTCCATGCCTCATCTGTCTCCTGCCCCAATTTCTGTTAATGGTGAACAAGAATTTGAAATGAGGAAGGTATTGGACTCTAGATTCTTTAGAAGATCTCTTCAATATCTGGTCCACTGGAAAGGTTTTGGCCCAGAAGAAAGAGCCTGGATTAAACACTCGGACCTGCATGCTCCTCATCTGGTCAAGGCTTTTCACAGGAGTTTTCCAGACAAACCTGGTCTGTTGGCCCCTCGTAAAGGGGGAGTACTGTCAGGAACTTACCTGCTGCTCCAGTCCCACGCTGCTCTGCGCTTCCAGGTGCAGCTCCCAGCAGCAACTTCTCATTGGTATCCAGGTTCCGCTGGTGTCTCAGTATCCTGCATACAATTCCCATCAGTCTCATCCGCTCCAGTATCCAAACCTACAGATGCGGGTCTCCTACTGAAAGAATACTTGTGAATACCCCGGCCATCCGGCTGTATTTATTACAGTAAGGAATTGATTTTATATAAAGACAAACCTCCATCTAGTCCAACCTTTACACCCTCCTCTTTCACCCCAACAGTTGATTCAGAGGAAGGCATAAAAAAAAAAAAGCGAAAAGTAGTCCTTCCTGACACCAAATGGCAATTGTAAAGTATCCCCGTATCAACCTGAATATGTAGTATACCTAGTATATGTATTAACACCAATAATTCTCAATATGACATAATATTACCTATTAGTGAACAATGCACCAGTTTATTATATGGCCCATTCATTTGTATAAAGTGATCATACCCCCAGCGCAAATGCCACTTCTCCAAAGTAAACTTGTCTAATCTGCCTGCATAGTCAGGCCTCTCCATTCCCCTTATTATTTTAGTTGCCCTTTTCTGAACTCCTTCCATTTCCAAGATGTCCTTTTGTATATGGGATTTCAAAACTGCACCACATATTCCAAATGAGGCCTTACCAGTGCTTTGTTAAGAGGAAGATTAATATATTTCTCCCTTGAATCTATTCCCCACTTTATACAAGACAATATTTTTCTAGCTCTAGTCGTGGCTGTCTTGCATTGTTTGCTACAGCTACTAGAACCCCCAAATCTTTTTCAATTAGAGATTCACTTAGCACAGGTTTTTTTTTATGGTGTAGGTGGCACAAGGATTCTTATCCCCAAATGCATCACCTTAGATTTATCAACATTGAATCTCATCTGCCGCTCTGCTGCCCATCTTGATAATCTATCTAGGTCTTCTTGCAGCCTGAAAAGTATGAAGACTTTTTTTCATTATGTTGACTAGTAACTGTACTGACACCTTCTGTTAGTTATAAGATACTACAATGCTGTATGTTAAAAAGGCAATTGTGTTAGCATATCATAAGCTTGATTTGTTTTACAATTAAGCTAGGTACACACCTAGCGATTTTTCCTCCTGACCGACCGTTCGATACTTTCGACCGGTCGGCCAGGAGGAAGGACTGTCGGTCGCGGCAAAAGCAGCCGTGTCCGACAGTTACTGCGACTGATCGTGCGGTCCATAGAGGACCGCACAATCGGACGAGGTTTTCCACCATGTCCGATCGTCCTTTCGTCCGATTCGGACGAACGATCGGTCAGACATGGCCGTGTTTGGATGCGATAATTTCGGTCCGATCGACCGATACACTGAACTCGGTCCGATCGGACTGAAATATCTCATCGTGTGTACCCAGCTTAAGTACATAGCTAGCACTTTTGTATTCAAAGATCTTGTAAAAGCATCCCCTAAAAGTCACAATACTTTAAAGCATATTTTCAAACTTGCAACATCACGGGTTATCATTAAAGTACGATTGCGGACGTAAATGTATGTATTGAATGTATGTGCATACAATCTGCAGTACCAAAATACCACAATGGTATTGTAAGGGCGATCAGAAATCTACAATCGTGGTCGTAAATTTACGACTGCTCGAGTAGATTTCTGACCGCAACGGTAAATTTACAATCGCAGAAATGATCATCAAATGTGAGGTATTGCAAAATAGTGATACCGCACCTTTAAATATGGTCTTTTCAATTTAAGTCAATCTAATCTCCCTCAGCTATGCAAATATTTCAAAATGCAGTTTCGCCTATTCTTGTCCTATACTTCCATGATACTTACATCAGCGGGTGCCCAATGCTGAACCCGATACTGAGAAATTGTGGAAATATGGATATTTCATGTAACCAAGAATTACATTTAAATATTGAGAATAAGGAAACAATACAAAACCCTTTAAAATCAACTAGTTTGTATATCTAACAATACAGCCTGTTGGTGCCACCTGTTGGATTAACAAGCAGAATGCGAACAATTACATAAGAATATGCTTGTGAAGGTTCTCATTCATCCAGGTCATGGTATATCTGTTGTATTCAATTAGATCAACTGGACTTGAAATGTAGTTCTTGAAGACGTTTCGCTAGTCATCCGACTGGCTTTCTCAATTCAGAATTCTGTATTCAATTAGATCAACTGGACTTGAAATGTAGTTCTTGAAGACGTTTCGCTAGTCATCCGACTGGCTTTCTCAATTCAGAATTCAGAATTCTGAATTGAGAAAGCCAGTCGGATGACTAGCGAAACGTCTTCAAGAACACATTTCAAATCCAGTTGATCTAATTGATACAACAGATCAATTACATAAGACGTATATTAAAGTTGAAACTGTTGAGAGCAGGGCTTTCGAATTAGATCAGAGTTGTAAATTATAGCAACATTCACCAACAATTTTTGTCTGTTCCTCAAATAGGGTTTAGGTTTTTTAGAATCCCATGCCACTGTTCACTAGTTGATGGGTGATATTAAAAGAAAGGAGTGCACTAAAGAGGGATACAGCAAAACGTTTTATAGAGACAAAGTATGAGAAAGAAATGTTTGTTCACAAAATTGTTTTTTTTTTCAGTAGCAATTCAGATAAGACAAGTTTATATACTTGCCCTTAATCATAATTACTTTGAAGGAGCATCCCTAGTCTCCCAAATGTGTTTCCAGACTTCTCTCCAAGATGTTTACCTGTATATTCTTATTCCCTCAAACCAAGGTGGTGATGAAACAGCCCAACAGATTTGGAACTACCCCATGAAGGGGGGTTGAGCTAGGTCCTCACCCTTGTTAGTCTTAATGGGTTTAAAGGATATTGTTGTCCTTAAATATATATATAAGGTCTAGCATATTATTACTGTAAATATACTGAAAGGCTTGTTAGGGTTTACAAATTAACTCAATTCCCCTGTAAGCACTCTACAACAACAAAAGGCAGCGAGAGAAGTCGCAGCATACAATCGGGAGAGTCGCAGATTGGAGATCAACAAGAAATGCACTTCCCACACTGGTTTCTCAATGGCCGCCCATTCTTCGTGGATGTGCATCAGACTAAGCTTTATGTTCAGCCCTCCAGTTTTCCAAGCCAGTGCTACAATCTGTCTCAGGGCTAGGCCACACTAACGTGTTTTTCGCGAGTTTGCGCATGCGTATTGCGCCCGCAATTTCTGCTAAAATGGAAATCACAGGAACATGAAAATTCCCACAATTTCCGATGCACATTCGTGTTTTGGTAACTTACCTCTCCTGGTTCCAGTGACTACCTTGCCAGTTCATCCATTTTTGGTGCGTTAACGAATGCATTTCCATAACGTTTATACATTTATATTTCCATATAAATGTATAAACTGAGGACTGTTGGCCTTGAAGAAAACATTTGTTCATGGATAGAGAACTGGTTATTTGATCGCAAACAGAGAGTGGTTAATGGAGCTACATTATGTGGGCTAAAGTTCTAAGCGGAGTGCCTCCGGGTTCTGTACTGGGGCTGCTTCTGTTTAATCTGTTTATAAATGACTTAGAAGGGGTCATTGAGAGCAAGGTCTCAGGGTTTGCTGATGACACTAAACTATGCAGAGCTTTGGAAACTTCAAACATGTGCAAGTGCTGCAAGCAGACCTAGATAATCAAAATGGGCAGCAGAATGGCAGATGAGATTCAATGTTGATAAATGTAAGGTGATGCATTTAAGATTTAATAATACCTGTGCCACCTACACCATAAATAACAAGTGCATCTGTAATGGAAAAAGATTTGGGGGTTCTGGTAGATAACAGACTTAGCTATAGCAAACAATGCCAGGTAGCAACGGCTAGAGCTAGCAAGATATTGTCTTGCAAAAAGAGGGGAATAGATTCAAGAGAGAAAAATATTATTCTCCCTCTTTACAAGGCACTGGTAAGGCCTCATTTGGAATATGCGGTGCAGTTTTGGAATCCTATATACAAAAGAGACATCTTGGAAATGGAAGCAGTTCAGAGAAGGGTAGCTAAATTAATAAGGGGAATGGAGGGGCTTGAATATGCAGGCAGATTAGACAAGTTAGGGCTGTTTAAATTGGAGAAGCAACATTTGCACGGGGACATGATAACCTTATACAAATATATTAATGGGCCATACAATGAACTCTCTGGTGCATTGTATACTAACAGGTCATATCACAGGACTCGTGGACATCCTTTAAGGTTGGAAGAAAAGAAGTTTCATCTTCAGGTTAGGAAAGGTTTCTTTACAGTGAGAACGGTGAAACGGTCTTTCAGCAGAAGTGGTAATGGCAAGTTCATTGAATAGCTTTAAAAAAGGCCTGGATAAGTTTCTAAAACTAAAAAATATTAAGTATTACTGGTATTAATGCATATAGATCTGGTCTGATCCAGGGATACTTTCCAATTGCCGTTTGCAGTCAGGTAGGGTTTAAAAAAAAAAAAAGGGTAAATAGGTTGGATATATCTGTTGTATTCAATTAGATCAACTGGACTTGAAATGTAGTTCTTGAAAGAACTACATTTCAAGTCCAGTTGATCTAATTGGGGAGAACACTAGTGCCTTATATCGCACATCTATTGAAAACCTATCCTTCCAATTGATATTTCATTGGTGGCAAGTAACACTGCGTACGCACAAACGTACATATACAAGCCTGCCCCATCTGCTACAGCATGCGCCTCTTAACTACTAAAGCGGTCCCACTATAAAGAAACATCCACAGCAAAAGTGTCAGAACGAATTGAGTGGGGAAACTCAACAGATTGGCTGGCAAGTGCTTGGGGGAGGCGAGTGCATGGGTGGGAAGGTTCCTAGGGCACTAAGATGGCTAGAAATGGCCCTGGCTACACTGCAAATATGTCACAGACTCAGACTGGACAGACAAAGGAATGTAACCTAAAAACTTTAGATCCAGAGAAGATACAAACATCATCCTAGGCTTGATTGAAAGGTATAAAACATATTTAACACTAATTTAGAGACCACAGATGTCCTTTAAAGGCCAATTTTACTCTACTCTCCCAGGCTCCTCTTCTCCCCCTATTAACTAGACATTGGCAGTCGCTGATAACGTGAACTGTCCCTTTAATATGGGGATAGGTAACCAGTTATATCTAGATTTGCAAGCTAAAACTACCAGCATTCCTTTACAAGCACTCAGTAATTAGGGAATGCTGGGCGTTGTAGTTTTAACACATCTGGAGGCTAACTGCTCTAATGCATTGATTAAAGACCAGTAGGCAAAGGAGCCATGGGTGTCTGCAGACACGTTTCAACCAGCTGGAGACACGGCTCACAATGCCTAGTCTTCTACTCCAATATGCAAACATAGGGGGCGTAAGTAATCCACCGTCACTCATCTTAATCTCGTAGAGTATCAAGATGGCTTCCCCTAATGGAACTATCATGGCTACCGACTGAATTCTTCATTTCCGCAAACAACACCTAAATCACTTCCGCCGCGATGTTATAAGGAGGGTGCTCGCGGTCATCGAGGCGGTAGGCGGGGTCTTCATCCATTAACTCCTCCCGTTTTACGTCAGTTCCCTCTTTCCCGGCGGCCCCGTGTAGAGGAGTCACGCGTGTAGTGGCGGCTCGGTGTACAGGTCCATATAAAGTGACTTAAACTAAGATCAGTAAGGTAAGCCCTGTGCATTAAAGGGCCTTGCGTCTACTCTATTAAGTGCCTAGACAAAGATAGCGACCGTAAGATATTTTACACACAATGTGTTGGTAAAGCATGCTGGGAGTTGTAGTGGTGCTTTAGGAAGAGTAGGTGGAAACGTGCAGCTCATTTAATATATACCGGAGATGGGCAACCAGTAGATCTGTAGATGTTTGAAAACTACAACTCTCCGCAATCCTTTACAAGCACTTTGTAATTAGGGAATGCTGGGAGTTGTTTTCAAAGATGTGGAGATCTATTGGTTGCCTAACCCTGATATATACAAAGTATTCCAAACCTGCGGCCCTCCAGATGTTTTCAAACGGCAACTCCCAGCATACCGAATGCTGGGAGTTGTCATTTAACATCTGGAGGGCCACAGGTTAAACTGTGGTCCAATATAGTTGAAGGTTGTTCATGGGGCTTTCATAGGTTCATAATAACATGAATCATAATAATGTGTGCTTCATTTATAGATAATTGGTCAAGAATCAAAAATTGGTTTTCACCTGCAATCCAATCATTTTTTTGTCAATTTAATTTAACAAGCCAAGTTCATTCATGTGAGGCGTTGTTTATCTAGGTGCAATACATTAACAATTACATCCACTGGTGACCATTTCTTTTCTCCCCATGATGTAAAGTATTTTCAGTTAAGGTGGCCATACAGCTTGCCAATATTTGATGAATACTGTTATAACCAATGTGATTTGCCAAGTATCCGCAAGGTGTGTGGGCAGAAAATATGCGACTGCCAAAGAACTACTGCCGTCTGCATTATGGTTTTCTATATGATGTGTAAATGTATCTCCTTTTTTTTGTATGTGCGAGTGTGTTTTAACCAAGTTCTGTAATATAGTGCTTTGCAGGCAAAGGACCACGAATGTTATAACAGATTAATAGACAGATGCAGCCCTTTTTTGACAAAATACATTGTGCTGCGATAACAGGAATTCATTTTTCTATGCAATTCAATGTGTCCTGTTCAATACTTTAAATAGCACTGCAACAATCCATAGCTGCATGCATTTTATATGCGGCAGAGACCAACAAGCACCAATACAATCAGTGGGAACATGGAGAAAATTGCATGCCACTTTTTGCAGCGCTTGTATGCGTTTTCTACTATCACTAGCTTTATATTTTTGCAAAGATAAACACAGTAACACCTTTTTTGTGCTTTTCTGTGTTACTTACCCGTATTACCTGTATATACTTGAGTATAAACTGCACCCTCCCACCCAGTTCAGTGGGTACCTTCTGTGGGCATTCTTATTTGTGCACCCTTCAACTTCAGCTGCAATCCTTCAGATGTGGGCATCCTTCAACTAACTGCAAATTCAGTAACTTACTTTAGAAATACAGCAGCTGTTTGCTCGCTCCCTGTACTGGCGCGCCGGCTGACGTCACTACTAGGCGCCGGGCAGTGATGTCAGTACAAGGAGAGAGTGAGCGGCTGCCGGATTTCTAAAGTAAGTTTTCCTGACTCGAATATAAACAGGGGTAGAGTTCTCAGGCCGATTTTACAGCCTGAAAACCTTGCTTTATACTCGAGTATATAATGTAATAATTGTCCTTTGAGTAGTATGGGATTTGATTGTCAGTGCTTTGTTCACAATGTGTTTGCCTACCCAGTGCATTGGTTTAAAAAAAAAAAGAATGATTTTTGTATAGGAATGCCATTATAACAATTACACTACTGCAATTGTTATAATGGCTAATCTATTAGCCATTATCTATCTACCTTTCTAACAGCCAGTCTCACATATGAACATGTCTAAATAGCCACCCAGAGTAATGTTGTGTGCATTGGCTATTTGGGAGATTATCCAATTATTTAGCAGCCAGCTCCAAAAAGTTAGGACATGTGAACTGCCCCCTATCCACCCAGTGACCTTTAGCCCTACCCATTACACAAATACTACTCATTTAAAGGAATTGCGCATTGAAAAAATGACTACCTCATTTCAATCTATAAAAAAATACATGTAAGCGGCACTTGTTTTGCTTAAGCTCAGTCTCCTGCTATCTGTGTGGGCAAGCATGCTCAGTAATCACTATGAGGCATCATTGGGAGAGGAAATTTCTAACCATGCAGTGTGCATACCTGCTGTGACCATTCCAGCTATAGCAAAACTACACGTAAAAGAGTGTGATAGTAAGTCACTTCTTATAAATTTGATTGGATTGCGCAAAATATTGATTCTGTGTATATTTTTTGAGCGAACACTTGACAATGTCAAGCAGTTATCGGGAGATCTGTGGAAAGATTGGAGCCTCAAGGTGGGGAACTTCGAGTGGTTCTTTTGACAGATAGAAAGATATAGAGAGAGATAGCTGGACAGAGATTTTGAGATGTTTAGGGGAGTTTGAGATCCCTTCTCAATTACAACTTGCGTTCCCACGACATTCGAGCAATGCAGCAGGAACCACCTGAGCTGTGCGTTAATGCAATTGTAAAATGAATGGGCCATGTGGGACTGTCGTGGGAACATCGTAAGGTAAACAACTGCTGGTGCTGAAGACTAACGATATTAGATAAACATCTGATCTAAGTAGTGTATTGGCCTCTTAACACTTTTAGTGCCAGCAGACGTTTCCATTACCATTAAAGGGCATGTCCACCCCCATGTAGCATGGCATGTAGGGGGGCAACAACATATTAAAAGTAAAAATTTAGGGTGGAGATGCCCTTTAAAGGGTATCTATAGTCTAGAAAATCGAAATAATGTTACCTTTTAGATACAGCAAGATCCCACTACTTTAAATCTGAGCTGTAGATTGAGAAATCATTGTTTGAATTTATAGAGAAAGACATGTCACTCCAGAAGCAGAAATTATAAAATGTGCCTAGACCCTGGCCTCTTACTAGGATCTTTAGCTGCCTGCCAGCACACTTTCTGCAACAATTAAGAGAATCCGCAAAGAAAAGAAGGCAGGGGGAGGGAAGGGGAGATGTGTAAGAAGAGCAGTGTCTATTGTGAGTCTGTGCAGAACTTATAAGTGTCGCAGACACTACAGGGAGGCGGTGAGTAAGGGAGAATGGGAGCAATTAGGGCCACTCATTAACATTAATAATTTAATGGCAAATCAAGCACAGATAAATGTGAGTACTACCATTTTACATCTTTCACATTGTAGTTTCAGATAATGTAAAGTTGTTTGAGTGACTATGGTGACCCTTTAACTTTTTTTTTTTTTAGCTGAACTATTTCCCCTTGTTTTACCTCCTTTTTGCAGTGATGAACTCTCTATACTCTCAGTCTATTCAGCAGAAATGTTGCAAACGTTCAGCATACTGGGAAATAGGAGCTCAAATACTATGTTCACATTGGGCGTTTTATGGGGCATGTCCACCCCCAAAACTATAAACCCCCCCCATTACTGGCCCATCATGTAGTGTAGTTTAATCCTCACATCCCAGCTCCATCTGGTTCTCCTGGTAGTCCCCCCCCCCCCAAAGTTCTAAAAAACTGCCCACCAGGAGGATAGCAGAGTCCATATAGGACTCTGCCTCCTACCTGGCCTCCGGGAGAAGTTTGGCATGCGTACTGCAGCCCTTCTCCCTCTCCCTCCCGATTAGGATTCCCTCCCCCTACCATTAAACCCTTTTGCTATAACATTCCCCCTGTCCCCCCAGCCCCAACTGCTCTAATTATTTTATTAGAAAGTGACCCAAACTCTACTTACCTCCCCTCTTTCCTCCGCCACAATGAACTGCCGGCAGCCGCGTCTGTGATTGGCTGCCAGACGCGACTGCCGGTCCCGCCCCTCTGCTTGCATTGCTGCGCTGCAAGCAGAGGGCCTGGCAGCGCTGCGGAGCAGGGGAGGTAAGTAAAGTTTAGGCCATTTTCTAATAAAATAAATAGAGCGGTTGGGGCTGGGGGGACAGGGGGAATGACATATAAAAAAATTATTTCAAGGGTGGACATACCCTTTAACACAGCGGAACATCCCATTTGTGATTTAGTGCGATGTTCCACTGCGTTAATTTTTTTTTAAATAATGTCCGCTGCTGCATGCAAGTGCGTTTTTGACAATGCACTATATCACAACTGTGCCGTTCACGTCTATTGCGTTTTGGTGCAATTTTCCCCTCAAGAAATTGCACCAAAGCACAGTATGTCAGTAAAAAAAATTCAGGCACCATGGATTACCGGTATTTGTCCAGCCTTGGTGTAGTGTAGAGTGCTGGTGACTTGTTTGTGTCGTTTTTAGCACTTTACATTACCAAAAAAAAGCTTTTTAGGGCACGGCCACACTAAAACGCAATCGCACACGCATGGGATTTCATGTGCGATTTTATTGCGTTTGTGCGTGTTTTTTTCGTTACATATAGAAAAACGCATGCGATTTAAAATGCTGAACGCAAATCACATCGCATCCGAAAACACGCATTTTCGGTGCGTTGCCGCGATTCCAATGATCAGAAAACCGCATACACAATCGCAAGAAAAAAGCGACAGTGTGGCCTAGCCCATAGCACTTATTTTACAAAAAAATGGTGCTGAGTATCTCTCTATACATGTTTAGAAGACCTTTGGGCAGCATGGTGGCTCAGTGGTTAGCAGTTTGTATGTTCTCCCCGTGCTTGCGTGGGTTTCCTCCGGGCACTCAGATTTCCCCCAAGAATTATAAAGGCATACTGATAGGTTGTATGTGTACATAAAGTGATTAGATTGTAAGCACTTTGGGGCAGGGCCTGATGTGAAAGATGTAGTGCTATATAAGAAATAAAATACATACATGCATACTTTTCATATATGGAATTGGTATTGGTTGCTTTAAAACGACCAATTAGAGACCTGCCTCATGCATGTTGTCAAACAGGTTGGAAAACTTTAGTTATTTTATAACAAAATTAAATCTTAAATCAAGCCCTTAACTGGTTCAAATCATCCCTATCTCTATTAACTGTCCTTGATCAATCCAGCAGATTTCTGGCACCTTCATTTTTTTTACCCAAGCTTTGTGAATGGTTATATTTAGTTTAAGAACATTCATTCTCTTTGACTTTTCATAAGAATAAATGTTTTCTTCTTCTGCTGTAGTGAAGTTTTGTAAGGTAAAGCTAAGGCCACTGTCCTTTGGTCACTGCTTCATTACTAGGAAATGAATGTCCTCTTGGGAACTTGGAAGATATTTGGTTGTGCATGCGTCAATTTGGATTACAATACTGCAATACTGGGAATAGAATGGTTGTGTTGTGCAAAGTAAATAAAACTAGAGTACACACTGATGTGAAGAGTTTTTTTTTTGCTCAGGATGCGGTACGTAGCTGCTTATCTTTTGGCTGTCCTTGGGGGCAATGAAAACCCTACCATCGCAGACCTGACAAAGATTCTCAACAGTGTCGGTATAGAAACTGATAAAGAACGCGCAGAGAAGGTGGGTCCCTAGAATTAAATACTAGAGAGAGTCTGTGGAAGCCAACACCTGGACTTTCTACCTGGTGGTGTGTTAGACATTGTTAGTCCCATGCAGGTTCAGGTGAATTTTATTAAGAGAAATGTTTGAAAATGTAAATTTATATATAGCACCCATGCACCTTCATAGATGAAGGCAACAAGTTACTATTGCCCACTACAGGACTGGACAAATCCCCAATGCACCTAGAAATCTACTGGTGAATTTTAAAATGGTTTTCAGATGACTTCTATGGAACCAGCTACTTTATAAAGGTGGTTTGGCTCTTAAAGGAATAGTTCACTAAGAATGTGAACTGTTTCTTTACTGCATTAATTGAAGAATGGGAGGTAAAGGAGCCATGCCTTACCCCCATTCTTCAATTAATTTAGAAGGAGCCAGAAACGAAGACATAAACTTACCTTGTGCACAATCTAAATGTGGAAGTTTTCGGAACCGGCAGGGGATCGTACGCAGGGTAAGTTTAACTCGTTCGGTCCTTCATCTCCCATTCTTCAATGAATGCATTAAAGGAATAGTTCACATTCTGAGTGAACTATTTCTTTAGGCTGAGGCTACACCACGTGCACGGAAGCGATCGCGTTAAAGCTTACGAGAGAGCGTTGTTGTTCACTTGTGATTGCGATCACACAAATGATATCTAATCAGGGTGTATACGATTGCGGATTGCATGTGCCCCGATTAACGGATTGTGCATTTATCGCCAACATCAACTGGGCCACACTAGTGTGCGCTTAAAAGCACAATAGTATGGCCCAGCCCTTAATGTCATAACTAATTTCTCCACACTTTAAGGCATGTCCAGTCAAATAATAAGTTTAGCTAGAAATGTAGAGACCCCCCCCAACCCCATATTCGCATTAGTGCCAAATATTCCCCTGAAGGCACTTAGCCAGTCCTCTGCCCCTTAGGCGCCACTCGCTGCTCCTGTTTCGAGCAAAAACAGGAGCAGATGGTTTCCGTGCTGACACTCTTTTCTTCCTGGACGCGGCTTTCAGGCGATTGGGCAGAACGTCGCGTTGTGCCTTTACTGACAGCCGTAACCAGGAAGTATAGCGGCTGTTAGCCGCAAAGCAGAGGAGGAGCTGCGGGGGACCGGGTCAGGAAAATTGACAAATAATAATGCGAAAGTGGGCTTTGGGGGTTGATCTACATTTCTAGCTAAGCTTATTTTTTGATTGGGCATACCCTTTAAAACACAGAACTGGGAATGGCAGAGCACTTTCAAAATTTATTCTTAAAAGCTACTTTATTATAACTTATTTGAAGAGTCCTAGTGGCGTAAAGGAAAAACATCCGAGATAAAAAAGTTAAACACTTTCCACTTGCTCTGTACATATGTAAGAAGGTAATAAGTCAGGAAAGTGGTCATACAGTCGTAGAGTATATCCCGGCATATGTAATTTGTCAAAACTTTCTTATTGGGTAGTCCTGCATATTATACACATAGATGCTTGTGAAGGTTCTCATTCATCCAGGTCATGGTATATCTGTTGTTTAAATTAGATCAACGGATTGAAATGTAGTTCTGAAGACGTTTCGCTAGTCATCCGACTGGCTTTCTCAATTCAGAATGACTTGTACAAGAATCTGTGGCAATTATGTACCCTGGAAAATCCCAATTAGCATATCACAGCCAGGTGTTAAGGTGTGATTAGATAGTGGCTAAGAGGTGTTATAGGAACGCCCAGAGTAAGGTGTTAAAACAGCATTGTACATGGCAGACAGTTAGCACAGAGGCGAAGGCTAAAGAAATGAAACATCTCAGAGGAGCCCTTAAAACTTGTGGATATCCAGACTGGGCCTTTGTCAAAAGAAGTAGAAGGAAAGAAAAGACACAGAATACCAACAGTGAAGGGGAAAAGCAAGACAGGAGGAAGAACATGTCATCCCATATGTAGCAGGGGTCTCCGAGAAATTAAGAAGAATTTTCAAAAAAAACATCGTATCCCTGTCTGCTTTAAACCGAAACACACACTGAGGCAGCAATTGGTACATCCGAAAGACCCAATACCAAAACACAAGAAAAGCACATCGTATATGCAGTGCAGTGCAGTGAAGAATGTTCTGATTTGTATGTGGGGGAGACCAAACAGCAACTGCATCAACGTGTGGCCCAGCACAGAAGAGCCAATTCCTCGGGTCAGGACTCAGCCGTGATCTGCATCTTAAGGATAAAGGACATACCTTTGAAGTTGTAATGTTAACATACTGGCGAAGGAACGTGACTGGTTCAGAGAGGTGTTAAGGAGGCCATTTATGTGAAAATAAAGAAACCAAGCCTAAATAGAGGGGGGGGGGTTCGACACCAAAGTCTGCCATGTACAATGCTGTTTTAACACCTTACTCTGGGCGTTCCTATAACACCTCTTAGCCACTATCAATCACACCTTAACACCTGGCTGTGATATGCTAATTGGGATTTTCCAGGGTACATAATTGCCACAGATTCTTGTACAAGTCATTCTGAATTGAGAAAGCCAGTCGGATGACTAGCGAAACGTCGTAAGAACTACATTTCAAGTCCAGTTGATCTAATTGAATACAACAGATATACACATAGACACTTAATGTAATAATATTTATAAAGCAGAGTACTATGGCAGACCAAACCCAATAGGATCACACAGGTGCTAATACGTCAAAACCCTCTATCCAAACTCCAAAACCACAGTGGTAAGCTCTGAATTATCCTCTACCTGGTAGTCGGGTCAATGTCTTACTGTACTTCCTGCTTTTAACATAGAAGTGGCTTGGAACAAGTCAGTCATTCTGTTGCTACCTGTACTTCCATTTATAGGTCCCTGAAATAAAGATTTATTTCAGGGACCTTTAAATGGAAGTGCTTGGAGACTGTTTTCATATCCAGTCATATTGTATGTACAATTCCTTATTGTGAATACTTACCTTTTGCCCCCAACATCCCTGAAGACAGAGGATTTGAGATTATAAACCTGTCATGGAGGGTTCCGCATAGATCAGGAGAAATCTCTCACACTTCAGAGACATGAGTGGAAAAGGCATTGTGGTCACTGGGGGGGGTCCGCAAATGAATATTCAATGTACTTCGTGGGTGGACATGTTCTTTAAGCTTACCTAGCAGTCCTACCTTCTAGGTACAATGAACCCATATATTGCACTTTTACAACATGTCATTCTTGAGCATTGGGCAAATCTCTAAATGTATATTGCATTTTACCAACATATCTAAAATAATATATATTCTATACACAAACTTTTTCTTATTTCTTATTCCATATAATCAGCACATAGAAACTTCGCTTACAACCTCAAGCATTGTATCTTTTACTTCTTAAATTGTTCAGTTTGCATTGAACTATTGAAAATAAGTTATTGATATGCCGCCTTCTGGAGTTCCTAGGTATTGGTTAATTCCTCTGTTTGTGGAATTAAATGTCACTACACCATGAAAACACAAATATTCCTATCTCTTTTACTTTATTTGAAAAGAGTGATACTCCACTGACAACTTAGTTAGCTACTGATCTGCTTCACCTTATGTCTCATCCCCATCTCCTCTAGACTGTAAGCTCTCGGGCATGGCCCTCCATCCTATTGTATCACAGTAATGCTGTAACTTACCACACTGAATGCTGCTGGACCAGCACTTACATTTTTTGCACCTTGTATGTAACATGTATGTTTTCCTTATGTATTTTAATGCAACTGTAAAGCGCCACGGAAGATGTTGGTGCTATATAAATCCACAATAATAATAACAACCATGTGAGTTTTACCACAAAGCATTCTGGTCCATAGCTTGAATCTGTTCCAAGGTCCAAGTGGTATGTTGATTCTGAATGAAAATGATTGTGTTTCTGGGGTAAGAAGTTTGTGTCCAAACTGACATTTAGCTTATAAACTCTGCACATTGCTAATTTATCTATTTGTTATTTTCTAGGTTGTTGGAGAATTAAAGGGCAAAAATATTGATGAGGTGATTGCTCAGGGTAAGGCTGTAACTTTCCTCACCACACAGAGCACAAGTTCTTGACAGAAAATAGAATATATCCTGATAAATAAGAAAATGCCCTAGTCCATAGATATTTTATAATCTATAATAGGAAGCACGTTATGAGCTATGGCTTTGTTCAGCTGTAACCAATAAAATCCTGTGTTAAACTTGTGCAACTAGTAACTTTATTGCTCTGGTACCAAAACAAAAACAGTTTGCTACTCTACATTCTGCTCAGAACTAATGAGTGCACAGACAACTACCTATCTGATGTAAACGTCTAAGTCAGAGCGATGCTATTTGTACCATTTTAGGAAGGTCCATTCTAATACTCACTGACTAATAAGTGTTTGTTGGGTTTCGCTTGTGGACCAAAGCATTTTGAAAACCTTGATCGAACGGTGGTTCATTTTACTAAGGGGTCACCTGTCACAAGTTTCTCAGGACAAACTGAAATATGTAATGTGATTTTTTTTCTCTTTAGTAACCTGTTAGAAGTGGAGAACATTGGGGGCTTTTCACTTTCATTTTATCACCATGTTAATTATCCGTTACAGCGATGGTGTGGGTGATGTGCATACTGTTATAATTAACATTTAGTGCATCATTTCAGGCTGCAGTTTAGGGAAAAACATTTGACCGCTAGGAATCTATACATTCTGAATAGTCTATGACAATCTTTTACAAGCAATGCAAAAGCAGAGAGCATCCAAGCAATGCTGGAATTGTAGTTTTCAAACATCTGGAGCAAAACTGGTTGCCTATGACCTAGGTGGCCTCTAAAGCTCTGTTGTGTGAAATTTAAGCAGAAATGTATAGAAATTGAGTGGTTTGTAAGGTTCGTCTCCTATCATCCCATGCCAGCTGAGCCGATGTGCTTGCCTTTTTTAGGGTGAAGTTTTATTTTTGTCAGGTTTCTGATAGCTGAAGTTGGATCACAGAACACAAATGCACTAGTGGAGCCTAGTCCTTTGTCAAAGTCTGCTCCAATATCTGCAAAGTTTGTGTTTTACCTTGTTACCCTTTAAACATATTTTGCTTTTCTCACTGCTGTTTCAATTTAGAAATCAAATTGGAAAACTACTTCACTTAGTGCCCTGTGAAATCCCGCAGGGCACTAAGTTAAGCCTTTTGGTTTACTTCCTGATGATGTTTTCACAAGCAGAATCTTTCCTAGAATAGTCATTGGGGATTTTCTTTCTTAGAACTTAGTTTTCTTTCATCCCATGGAACCGCTTACATTAAGTTATAGGAAAAGTCATTAAGCAGAAAGTACAGTATTTAGAGTTACAGTTGAAATGTCCTAATTTTTCTTTTCATCTGTTTATATTATGGACCATAGCCTTGGAACTGGGGTGGTTAATTGCATTTCAGCAAAGTTCCAAATGTATTATGGCACACTGTTGTTGGCTAATTAGCCAGACAAGTTGGTAGGTGCAAATCCTCACAGCCCTCTACTTCCAGGGCTACACAAACCATGCAAGGTATAGAGTAGAGGAGCACACTACTTAGGTGATGAATTCATTTATTTAGTGCAAAAGCATAACTCTATATCTTGCATTAATTGCATTTTAACATTGCCAACACATATAGGTAGGTTTTGATTCTGCTGATTCATTAAAGGAGAACTATAGTGCTAGTTTACATTTTATCATTTCTCTATGCAGAGAAAACTCTGCTATACTATTCTGGGGTCTGCAGATATAAACTAGTTAATACAAGCATTCACTTATTTTCTTGAGCAAATAAGACATTTGACTAGAATGATAAAGTTGCTTATTGCCAAATAATAAAGAAAGGGTTAAAGGGAGATTTTTTAAAAGGATTTTGCTATAAAACTGTTTTATAGTTTTTGACTACTTTCTACATAGTCATGATTCTAGTCCAGATAGGCCTTTATAGGGAGTACTGCTTTATCAAGATCACAAGTTTAATCTGCAATGATCTTCTCTTTCTAGGTAACACAAAGTTAGCCAGCATGCCCTCTGGTGGCGGTGTAGCTGTTGCCAGTTCAGGATCTGCTGCCCCTGCTGGATCAGCAGCTGCTCCTGGTAAGGTTTTCTTGAGCATATTAAAAAAAAAAAAAAACTCTTTAATGTGATCCTGTAGCTGTTATTTGCCACTTTTGAAATTGAAACTATAGATGTCATAATCTTAACATAATCACACGTAGATCTACATGTGTTGATATTGGGCCATCCGTAAGTCTGTCTAAACGTTTGTTTCGGCCTATTATCGGCCCTGCATGGGCCCTTTATCGGCCGAAACGGACATTCGTTCAGATATCCGCCAAGTCGGTTGTTCGCTGATCCCCAACCGAACATCCGTTTCGGCCAATAAAGGGCCCATACACGGGCCGATTATCCCCTGAAACGAACGCTCGTACACAACGTGTGTTCGCACGTGTGTACGAACCTTTAGAAGTATTATTTACATTTACAGTACGATTGCCCTTAACTATTTTTTACCACAATAAAATTGTTCTAAATGCAAGTTCCTACTAAATGCATGTTTGTATAGTTTATTTAGAAAGCACCACTTGGGAATGCAGCGCTGTACAATAACAAAATACAAAAGGGGACAAATACATAAATAGTTTAATACATAAATATAAAAATTATATAATAACTATAGAAGTGCTAGAGCCTTGCCACGAGGAAAGGAGGTCCCTGCCCCATAGAGCTTACAATCTAGTTAGGAGGGTAACCTACAGATACAAAGGAAAGGAAGTGCAGTAGTGAGACAGTTTTATTTGCACTGCATAAATCCTACTTTTAATGGCTACATATAGAGACTTGCCCCATCTCTTTAAGAAACTCCTGCTTTTTCTAATACTCAGTTAATGTAACCACCTGGTAGGTAAGCTGGTAAAGAATGTGGTTTACAATGGGGTTCCATAAAGAAATATTTTAAGATCTATTTTAGTTTCTGGCTATTCTTAATCCATTAATACGCGTTTGTGCCAACTGTGTACAGGGGCAGAAATATTAATATATATAATGCACAAACCTTGTATTCAGGGGTATTGGAAACCAGTTGGAACTATTTGATTTCTTTCATGACCCATCATTAGGATCCTACAGGGGTATGGCAATGGAAATATTAACCCGAATGTCAATATTAATGACGTACTTTTTATGAGGCAGTAATGGCTAGGTATTGCAGTGTAATTTTTACTCTGAACGAATATTTGACAGGGGGAAAAATGTACAAGAGTTTCCGTTTTTCTTTATAGCTCTTAAGTTAACATTGTTAATGATTGGCCTGTGCTAATGGTTTAAGTAGGTTAATTAAAGTATATGTTTTACAGCTGAGGAGAAAAAGGATGAGAAGAAAGAAGAATCTGAGGAGTCAGATGATGATATGGGCTTTGGCTTGTTTGATTAGAGTTCTGCCTTCATTCTTCAATAAAACATCTTTGTTTATCCAATGCTTATCCTTTTATACTTTCAGGCTTTTAAAGGACATGTTCTCCCACCAAATGAAAAATTTTGCATATGTAAATCACCCCTCAAAACTACAATACTAAGCAGACCGGTATGGCACAAAATGATGCTCCTCCCCATTCCCCGTGCCACAAAAGTTTTCCTCCACTACAAGCTCACCCTGCTCATAGGATAGCATAGAGGAATAACATTCAGTCATGTATTGTATAAACGGCACATGCAATGTAAGTAACTAGGGCTTGCAAATATTTTAACTAACAAGTATTGGTTGTAAGTAAGAAAGAAAAAAAAAAGGGGGGGGGGGGAACCTTGGCCAATGATTAATATTGGACCAGAGGAGCTTGGCTAGTCTCTGGAAGAGAGGAGTCCTGGTTTTAAAAACAACCCCTGTTTTGAAGTGAAACCAGCAGTTTCAATAGCCACAGTTCTGGCGGAATTTCGGAACTTATATATATTAAAAAAAAAAACAGTTTGGAAATTCAATAACCTCCGTCGGAAATTCTAAAATCATGGTTAAAAAATGTTGCTTCAATTGGGCTTAAACCGGATTGAGTGAGAATGAGCATGCTTCCTGTTCTTTGATAACTTATGAAATACATTTCAGAGACCCAAAAATGTGTCCAAACTCAGAAATGCCTTACCTTAGACAAATCTAAATGCTTCTGTTCGGTCAAAGAAAAAAAAAAAAGATATGCAAATGATTAGTCTCAAGCAGACAGTTCTATAGTCATTAGTTCACTTTCAAAGAGAACATTGCCTTTTAAGCATTAAGGGACATATTTATAAACCCACGGTATCGCTTTTACTTAATAGAATAAATGAAAAAAGAAAGCATTCCAGTGCACGCTAGTGGAGAAAATTTAGAAAATTCCTTTGTTACGGCAGGGAAACTGCATTAAAAGGTCACTATACTCACTGAAACAACTTTAATATAATCGGAAAGTAAAATTGTATTTACATGTGTGTATGTGCCTGCTTTGTTAGTGAATGTTTAGAAACTGCTCCTAACTGTTCCCCCTCCCTTAGTCACTGCCCAGCTGGATATATTCATTTACATAAAGAGCCTATACAGCCCTACACTAAACAGCTCTTTAACACATCTTCCTTACACTGCAGATAGTGGGTGGGGTTGCTGCCGTGATCGACATTTTCTCCCTTTCTAAGTACATGCTGAAAGTAGGTGGGGTAGGGGCTGCTGCATGAGACACTTCTAACCTGCTGTGGGGAGGCTCCTGTAGGTGACCTCCTGTGACACACTTTGATAGATTTAGACTGATATATAGATTGATATGTAATATATATATGTCTAACACAAAGTAGAAATGTCGGTGGCACTCCGCAGTAGCTAGATATATATGGGTGCAAGCTTCAATACACGCTCCGCAGTCCTGCTTGACACAATAAGAAATAGAGACGAAGCAGCACTCCATATAAAAAGGGTTTCCATATTTTGAAATGCAAAATAGGACACCTAAACAACGTCCAAGAGTGCACATCTTTGGCCACGCCCACTTTCCCGAAGCCACGCCCACTTGAGACAACGCCCACTTTGATGTAACACCCATTTTAAAGACCACTTGCCATTTTTTACGTTGTTGAGCTGACTACTGGCTAATGAAGTAGATAGACTGTGTGCTAGTTTAAAGTGCATGTTCCCCCTTAAAAATGGTGAATTGCCAGTTATCTGCCCCCAAATTTATTACCTGCATTACTAACCAGATATTCAAGTATAATTATTATTCCTGTTCTGGCAGAGTAAGCTAGTCTCTCCCTCCAGTGAAGACTGACAATTTACATCACAGCCAATAATTGACTGCTGTTTCAACTGCTGCCTACTGCTTATAAGCTCTGAGAATAGGGAGAGGGCATAAAGAAACAGAACATGGTTTGTAAACGGGGAGCTGACTTAATGGTTTGTGAACTGGAGGGCTGACTGGCACTGCTAATAAACTAGTGGCCTGGCTAACACTGGAAAATTAACTGGAGGGCTTACTAACATTACTTATGAACTGGAGGGCTTACTAGCATTGCTATTAAACTGGATACACACATATGGGTAAAGTGCTGCACGCACAGATATGGGTACATTGCTGGCACACAGATATGGGTACACTACACTGCTGGCAGAGAGATGGGTACACTGCTGGCACCAGAGATATGGGTACACTGCTGGCACCAGAGATATGGGTATAGTTCTGGCACACATATGGGTACACTGCTGGCACACAGATAACCTCTCCTGACTTAGTGTTCTCTGAAGGACTGCACAGCACCAGGCAGTGTCACCAGCCTCCCTTCTTCCCAGTTCCCACCCCACCCCAGCCAGCAGCTCCCACAGCAGAACAAAGTAAAATGTATAAAACTCACAGTATCTGTGTGTGAACTGTAAGGTAAAGTTAACTTGGGAACTTGGCAGAAGACATCTGGTCTGGATTTCACAGTCCCTTCCCCATAGTTACCAGGAACAACAGTCACATTTATGAGGACAGGCTGCAGGCAGACCCTTAAAGACCCCCTTATCAGGCACTGACTGTGGACACACGATCTGCATCATGTTCTAAACCTTCAGGCACAGCCCACCTCATGCTGTGCCTGCCCCCTTCACTTCCTTTAGAAGTGCAGCGTGAGTTTACAACTCCTCCAGGGTCAGGAGTTGCAGCAGCTGTCACGGCATGGTAAGGGGGCGGAGCCACACATGCGCAACGAGCATTATAAATTAAACATTCAAAATACCGGACCCCGGATTTAGCCTCCAAAAAGAGGACAAATCCAGGAAAAAATGGATGTCTGGAATCCCTACATGTAAAACACGCTTAGATTTATTCAATGTTGTCACATGTTCAACAACAGGCGACGTTTTTGGCGTCACAGCGCCCTCTCTCAAGTAACATGTGACTATACAATAACATACATTACTTCTCAACATTAAATAGTATATAGACAGGAAGTGACCTAATGTTTTAATTACCATAGAGACAATTAACCCTAGTGTGGAGTCCCATGTTCCAAGCAACTCTTAAGTGTCAACACCTCCCTATACACCCCCTCTGGTCAAAATACTAATTGCGCACAGTCAGTGGAAAATATGTAATAGGGATGTATGCCCACAGGTTCAAAGGAATAAATAAAGATTATAATCTTTATTCAACCCACTAGGGGCCAATGTTTTCAATTCCTTGATCCACCAGGTTTCACGACATTTAAGTCTGTGTTCCCCATCACCCTGAAAGTTCAAGGGAACACTCCAAAACCATGAACCTCATGTCCCTCCCTCTGTGTCCCTTTTCTACAAAGTGCCTAGCTAAAGGCAAATTTACAAGTTTTTGGGTCACTGAGGAGTTATGTTGCGAGATGCGTGATTTTATCTTCTGTGTGGTCTCCCCCACATAGAGGAGACCACACGGACAGACAATCACGTAAACAACAAACTTAGAATCACAGGTGAATTTACCTCGTAATTCAATTTTATTCCCATTCATTGGGTGCACAAAATGAGTTCCTTTAACCACCAAATTGCAATATATGCAATGGCAGCACGGATACATTCCCTTTCTACCACCGTCTAACCAAGTACTTTGTTTTTTTTTATCCTGTTATACCCGAGTGGAAGTGACCAATTTCCCAATGGTGTCATTCCTTCGGTACGACATCAGCGGGGGCACATCAAATTCTCTTACTCCAGGATAGGCCTGTTTCAAAATGGACCAATGGTGCTTTAAGACCTGACTAATCTGGGGGCTCCGATGGGTAAATTGGGACACAAAAGTAAGTCTGGGGACTCTATCCTACTTCTCCTTGCTCAAGCCCTCTACCACATTCACTCTCTCTTTTACTCTCCAATACAGTTTTGGGATATACCCTCCTTATAAACTTTCTAACCGTACTGTCTGTCTGCTGGGTCCTCACTGTCTGTTCACTGACAACCCTTTTAACCCTAGTTAACTGACTGATAGGTATCGATGTTTTCACATGTTTTGGATGTGTACTGTAGTATCTGATTTCGATCTGTCGTTTTTGTATATAATTTGGTGTGTAGTCCCCCATGCTTATACACCATGACATCCAGGAAGTGAATTTCTGCCTGGCTATATGTCATGGTAAATGATATGGCTGGATGAATCATATTCAATTCCCGGTGGAACCGCGACAGGGACTCAACGCCGCCCCGCCACAGGACGAATGCCATAAAGGCATTGGCACATGACGGGGCCACATTGGACCCCATCACGGTTCCCCTGAGCTGCAAATAGAACCCATTCTAAAACGGAAAATAATTTTGGGTAAGTCTGATCTCAAGGGTTTTCATAAAGAACTCAATTTGTTCACTGGGATAGTTGGATTCTGTTTCAAGAAGCCATCTAGTGGCCTCCATACAATCCCCATGGGGAATCGATGTGTACAGACTGGTCACATCAAATGTGACCAGTAGTACACTATCCTCCATCCCTCTTTCCAAATGTTTTCATTTCCCCCAAAAATCCATACTTTCCCATACACAGGGAACACAGAATTAAATGTTGTGAAACCTGGTGGATCAAGGTATTGAAAACATTGGCCCCTAGTGGGTTGAATAAAGATTATAATCTATATTTATTCCTTTGAACCTGTGGGGATACATCCCTATTACATATTTTCCACTGACTGTGCGCAATTAGTATTTTGACCAGAGGGGGTGTATAGGGAGGTGTTGACACTTAAGAGTTGCTTGGAACTTGGGACTCCACACTAGGGTTAATTGTCTCTATGGTAATTGCAACATTAGGTCACTTCCTGTCTATATACTATATAATGTTATAATATTATATAATATTATATATTAATATATAAAGTAATGTATGTTATTGTATAGTCACATGTTATTTGAGAAATGGCGCTGTGATGCCCGAAACGTCGCCTGTTGTTGAACATGTGACAACATTGAATAAATATAAGGAGTGCTGCTTCGTCTCTATTTCTTCTTAAATGAACAAACACACACTTATATCCTCCCTTACCTATACTACCTGCTAGCTAGAATATAGAGGGTCTATGTGGAATAAACCTGTAGGTTTGAGAACTGACCCAGGCAATCTAAACAGCACCTTTGGGCAATCAAAAGCAGCCCATACATATATCCGATTTTACTTTCCCGACTGAGTGCTCCCACGATAATAGACCGATCCTGCAAGAACCGCCTGTCTGTGGCATAGAAGAAGGGGAAAGGTGGTTCTGGCAAGATTAAACTAATATTGCATGAGCGCTTGGTTGGATAAGTAAAATCGGATATATGTATAGCCACTTTAAATCCTATACAGTATCCTGATTAACATGCAAGGTTCATATTTATTAGTATTTACCACAACAAGTTTAACTAACCTATGGGGTTAGGACTTGGGAGCACAGGATACTGATTGAATATACATGTTAGGGAGAGGTGTGGATAGAGGAGCTAAAAGCTCCACACAGAGTATAAAATGAAATAGAGCCTTCTTATAACAGAAGGTACCTCATAGAATCATGTTATAATAGCATTGCCTTAATAATCATATAAACACATATTTCTCACCTAAAGAAATGGGTGGGGACATGCAAAGTATCTTATTTATTGCCTGTGGCAAAGGCATGTGTCTAGATATAATACAGCATAATGGTATAGAGCAGGCGTGTTTAACTTTGACCTTTTACATGTTTGAAAACCACAATTCCCAGCATTCTCTGTTTGCAGTAAGTTTTTTCTTAATATCCTGTAGCTAAGGCATCTGTCTAGATCTAATACAGCCTAAGCTTGTGACCTACCCAGCATGCAAAGCCATTTAATCATAAACAGACACTTCCTGTCTAGCAAACAGAAACTGGATTGTCTCATTACTTTCTATGGAGAGGGGAGGGGGAGTAAATGTGAGAGTCTGAAGAATTTTCTAATTGGCTAAGAATGTTTTACAAACAGCACATAACTGGGTGTAATACAGGAACTTCCTTACACTTCCTGTCTTGTCATGGACAGTGCCTAAGAGAATTTTTTGATTTGCTAACAATGGAAGATCAGAACCTCTCATTGGATGTTAGTAAAATTCCACTTCCTTTTAATGTCTACATGGAGACCCTGTAGAAATCCTGGAGGTGTGTCTTAACCTATCATTTTGAGTTTTCTATTCAAACTTAGGGGTGTCCAGTAAAGTAAGTTTAGTTTATTAATTGTATATAAATTGTTTTGTAATTCAGTAGTAGGTAGTAGTACTATACTTTGTATGGTGTTATTTCTTATAGTGATTTTAATTAAATAGTGCTAATTACACACATATATATGGACTTTTCCTATGTGTAATAATGCTATATACCCCTACCTAGTTAGTTGCTCCTAAAAACTCAATGTAATCTCCGTAAAAATATAAATTTATTTAAATATTATAAGTAATAAATATATTAGATACAGGAGACCAATATGATTAATCACTCATATTTAGCATTGTATTAACAAATGTTTTGGGAGATCCTAGCAAGAGGTCACTGGAGCGACACAAATTAGCATACTTGGTTTAAGTGACAGGTCTTTCCATGTACATGATGTTATTTAAAGTGAAGATTTCTGAGAATCTACAGCTCTGATTTCAAGTCTGAAAAATGTGTTGGAGTAGTGGACCATTAAACACTAAAGGTATGATTTTTAAAAATTAGATTTTTGGAAGTATTGATATCTTTTAACAACTGGAATTCTTTAGTACAGCAGCAACAACAACATATAATGGAAAACATTGGAGGGTGATAGTGATGTCTAAAGGGTGTAAGAGGAGAGTAAATAACAGGTATGTAATATTTCAAGCACTGCAAGAGAACCATTTGGAGCAGAGATGTAAGTTAAGGATTTTCAAACACTACACAATGGGGCCAGTGGTGGGTTAAATTTCGATTTTGGGGGTGGACTTGCCCTTGAAGATACTAGAGTATGAGCAGTTTATTTCCCTTTTATTTTTAAAAGTTTGATATTTTGCATATTGAGCACATATTGACCTGTTTAACGCCTTAATGTGAAAGCTTTCATACTGCGAACACCCATGCATTAAAAAATATTTTTTATCTTAGTTACCCTTTAAGTATGGCTGCAAAAGTAATGGAGGTAGGTCAGTAGGTGTGTGTACCTGTGCCCCGTGGAGGTTAACAAAACAAACTTTTTTGATTGATCAAAATTAGTTTTTTTGACTTTAGTTACCCTTTAAGTATGGCTGCCATAGTAATGGATAAGTAGATCAGTAGGTGTGTGTACCTGTGTCGGGTTAGGGGTTAAAAAAAACAAACTTTGTTAATGATTAGTCAAAATATTTTTTTGACTTTAGTTACTCTTTAAGTATGGTTGCCGCAGTAATGGATACGTAGATCAGTAGGTTGTGTACCTGGGTTGGGGGTTAAACACTTTTTTATGATTAGTCAAAAAAATTTTTTTTTTTAACTTTAGTTACCCTTTAGGTATGGCTGCAACAGTAATGGAGGGGTAGGTCAGTAGGTGTGTGTACCTGTGTCGGATTGGGGGTTAAAATCAACAAAAAAAATATTTTTTTTTTTGACTTAAGTTACCCTTAAGTATGGCTGCCACAGTAATGGATAAATAAATCAGTGTGTTAAAAAAAACTGTTGATTAGTCAAAATTGTTTGACTAGTTACCATTTAAATAAGTAAATCAGTAGGTTTGTTAAAAAAAAAACTTTTGATGATTAGTCAAAATTGTTTTTTGACTATAGTTTCCCTTTAAATATGGCTTGCATGAAAATGGAAGGGTAGATCAGTAGGCGTGTACCTGGATCAAGTTGGAAGTTAAAAACTTTTTGAATGATTAGTCAAAATTTGTTTTTTTGACTATAGTTACCCTTTAAGTATGGCTGCCACAGTAATAGATAAGTAGGTCAGTAGGTGTGTGTACCTTTTTTGTGTTTACAACCATAAAATTATCTTTTATTGAGGATAAATCAAAATTATTTTTTTTTTACTCTTATTTACTCTTTAAGTAAGGCTGCCACAGGAATGGAAGGGTAGGTGTGTGTACCCATGTGAGGTTGGGGTACGTCTTTTTTGTGTTTACAACCATAAAACTAACTTTTATTAAAGACATATCAAATTAGTTTTTGACTTTATTTACCATTTAAGTATGGCTGCCAAAGCAATAAAGGGTAGGTCAGTAGGTGTGTGTACCCGTGTGAGGTTGGGGGTATATGTTTTGCATGTATAACCATATTACTAACTTTTATTGATGATTGATCAACATTAGTTTTTTGACTATAGTTACCCTTTAAGTATGGCTTCCATGGGAATGGAAAGGTGGGTCAGTAGGTGGGTGTACCTGTGTCTGTGTGGGGGGTTGGAGGTATCAGCGTTTTGAAATATCCACATTTGAGGATTGTTACCATTTTAGTCTATGGAAAGAAAGTCTCGAATTTCGCCGATAACGCTGTAACGCTTCCGCGGATTCCTTAGATAGGAATAGCACACTTCTCCTATATTCCCTGCACATCTGTACTGAATTTCATGTCTCTAGCTCAAAAACTGTGGGAGGAGATACAGTCCAAAAAAGCGGAAGAATAAAACAAAAGAAGAAGAAACTAGAAAGGAAAATATCTGTTGGTATTCAATTAGATCAACTGGACTTGAAGTTTAGTTCTTGAAGACATTTCGCTAGTCATCCGACTGGCTTTCTCAATGCAGAATGACTTGTACAAGAATCTGTGGCAATTATGTACCCTGGAAAATCCCAATTAGCATATCACAGCCAGGTGTTAAGGCCATGATTGGATAGTGGCTAAGAGGCGTTATAGAAACGCCCAGATTAAGGTGTCAAAACAGCATTGTACATGGCAGACAGTTGGTGTTCAACCCCCCCACCTCTATTTAGGCTTGGTTTCTTTATTTTCACATAAATGGCTTCCTTAACACCTCTCTTGAACCAGTCACGTTCCTTTGCCAATATGTTAACATTACAATCTTCAAAGGTATGTCCTTTATCCTTAAGATGCAGGTACACGGCTGAGTCCTGACCCGAGAAATTGGCTCTTCTGTGCTGGGCCATACGTTGATGCAGTTGCTGTTTGGTCTCCCCCACATACAAATCAGAGCATTCTTCACTGCACTGCGTATATGATGTCGCTTTTCTTGTGTTTCGGTATTGGGTCTTTCGGAAGTACTAATTGCTGCCTCAGTGTGTTGTTCGGTTTAAAGCAGACAGGTGTTTTTTGAAAATACTTCTTAATTTCTCAAAGACCCCTGCTACATATGGGATGACCATGTTCTTTCTCCTGTCTTGCTTTTCCCCTTCACTGTTGGTATTTGTGTTCTTTTCTTTCCTTCTACTTCTTTTGACAAAGGCCCAGTCTGGATATCCACAAGTTTTTAGGGCTCCTTTGAGATGTTTCATCAAGGGCGCCTCTGTGCTAGTGGGGATGTTCTCAGCTCTGTGTTGCAGGGTTCTGATGACACCCAGCTTGTGCTCTAAAGGGTGGTGGGAGTCAAACATCAAATACTGATCTGTGTGTGTTGGTTTTCTGTAAACCTCTACTTCCAGTTTACCATTTACCTTAACTTCTACCAAGCAGTCCAAGAAAGCCCTTGTAAACTTGATGTTTTGGTCTACCGCATAAATGTGTTCTGTGAAAGCTTGTACTTCCTTCGGGTGGATTTTAACCCAGGTGTTATCCAGGTGTTTACTTTCCCTTTAAATATGGCTGTAACATGAATTAAAGGCAGGTCAGTTGGTGTGTGTATTCGTGTCAGGCTGGGGGAAAAAAGATTAACTTTTTTTCATGATTGGTCAAAATGTGTTTTTTTACTATACTTACCCTTTAAATATGATTGCCACATGAATGGATGGGTACCTCAGTTGGTGTATGTACCTGTGTCAGGTTGGAAGTTAAAAAAACAAACTTTGATTATTGATCAAAATTTATTTTTGACTATAGTTACCCTTTAAGTATTTCTGCCACAGAAATGGAAGAGTAGGTCAGTAGGTGTGTACCTGTCTCAGGTTGTGGGTTAAAAAAAAACACTTTATGATGATTGGTCAAAATTAGTTTTTTTGACTTTAGATACCCTTTAAAAGGCATGTCCACCCCCAAACCTATAATTCCCCCCCCCCCACTACTGGCCCCACTCTGCAGTGAATAAAAATCCTTACCTTACATCCCAGCTCCAAATGGTTCTCCAGTAACCCCCCCCCCCCCAAAGTCCCCAAAACTGCCCACCAGGAGGTTAGCAGAGTCCATATAGGACTCTGCCTCCTGTCTCCCCTCCGGGAGAAGTTTGGCATGCGCACTGCCACCATTCTCCCCCTCCCTCTGCGATCCCTCCCCTATTGTAATTTCCCTTTGCCAAATAATAGTTTACCTTCCCCCAGCCCCAACCAACCGCTATAAATGATTTCTTAGAAAGTGCCCCGATAGTTACTTACCTTCCCTCTATCCTCCGGCATCCTGTGCAGCCATGTCTGTGATTGGCTGCCTCTCTGCCAATCACAGATGAGGCTGCTGATCCCGCCCCCTGCTTGCAGTTCTATGCAAGCAGAGGGCTGAGACTATGCGGCGGAGGATAGAGGGAAGGTAAGTAACTATCGGGGCACTTTTTAACAAATCATTTATAGCAGTTGGGGCTGGGGGAAGTAAACTTATTTGGCAAAAAGTTAGTGAAAGGCTGGACATGCCCTTTAAGTATGGCTGCTACAGTAATGGAAGGGTAGGTCAGTAGAATGTACCTGGGTAAGTTTGGGGGTCAAAAAAAAACTGTTAATGATTAGTCAAAATAGTTTTTTTGACTATAGTTACCCTTTAAGTATGGCTGCCATGAAAATGGAAGGGTAGGTGAGTAGGCGTGTGTACCTTGATTAGGTTGGAAAAAACAAATTTTTTGATAATTGGTCAAAATTTATTTTTGATCTTAGTTACCCTTTAAGTATGGCTGCAACAGTAATGGAGGGGTAGGTCAGTAGGTGTGTGTACCTATGCCCCGTGAGGGTTAAAAAAAAAACTTTTTTGATGATTGGTCAAAATTAGTTTTTTTTACTTTAGTTACCCTTTAATTATGGCTGCCACAGTTATGGATAAGTAGATCAGTAGGTGTGTGTACTTGGGTCTGGTTGAGGGGGTATGTCTTTTTGTGTTTACAACCATAAAACTATCTTTTATTGAGGATAAATCTAAATTAGTTTTTTTGACTTTAGTTACCCTTTAAGTATGGCTGCCACAGTAATGGATAAGTAGATTGGTAGGTGTGTTGTACCTGGGTCTGGTTGAGGAGGGGGGGGGTCTTTTTTGTGTTTACAACCATAAACCTTTCAGGGCTAGGCCACACTACTGCGTTTTTTTCTGCGTAAGCGTTTTTTTCAGATCATTGGAAACACGGCAACGCACCGAAAACGCATGTGTTCGGGTGCATTGCGATTGAAATTTGCGTTCCGCATTTTAAATCGCAATCGCATGCGTTTTCCTATACCTAATGAAGAAAACGCATGCGCAAATGCAAAGAAATCGCACATGAAATAGCAGTGCGATTATTCATGATTGATCAAAATTAGTTTTTTGACTATAGTTTATATAGTATGGCTTCCATGGGAATGGAAAGGTAGGTCAGTAGGTGGTTGTACCTGTGTGTGGGGGGTGGGGGGTATCATTGTATTTATGACCATGAAACAAACTGTTTTGAAATATCCACATTTGAGGATTGTTACCATTATAGTCTATGGGAAAAATGACTCTAAATTTGCAGATAACGCCGTAACGCTTCCGCGGATTCCTTAGCTAGAAGAAAGCACACTTCTCATGTATGCCCCACATGTCTGTACCAGATTTCATGTCTCTAGCTCAAAAACTGTGGGAGGAGATACAGTCCAAAAAGGCAAAAGAATAAAACGGAAGAAGAAATAGAAAGAACAGGAAATTGGCTTTTTCAAGCCAAATTAATAAAATGAACAGGAATTTGGCTTTCAAGCTAAATTAATTACACACTGTAAAATCCCTGTCCTGTGTCCGAGAGGCAGGTCTCTGCATGGTTGGTTGTTGGGTTGTTCAGCGCCAGACAATAAGCTAGAAATGTGGGACCCAGCTTGTTGTATTTTTGCTTTCTTTTTCTTAAGGGTAACTATGGTCTCCAATTCTTCCAAACTAGTAAGAATTATATAAAAAGCCCATTGTACCTTCAAAATCAAACCAAAATTACATCTACAGATAAAATGTGTGAGAAGTTATTGCTGGAAAGGTTCGGCAATGTAACTTCCTGCTTGAACACTTCCGGATTTCAGCCATGTGACCAGCCTCTGCCTGCAATAATAGGCTCCTCTACTCAACTGTCATTTTTTCCCCCTAGGTACTTCCTGTTTTCCCCAGCATTAAATCTTAACTGAGCATGCTTTTCCCCCGAGGCGGGCAGAGGTCAGGTGATGTCATTCAACCTACTGGAAGCAGGAAGTTTGAACATTCACCCCAATTTTATTTCTCACAGGCTAAAGCCAGAGATGTGATTGTCGGCTCATTATAAAGGAAATACTGCAGGCTTTCATTTAATCCTAACTTGTTTGGAGACCACAGTTGCCCTTTACAGGACAACAATATATAAAAAAAAAATAACACTTCCAGCAGCTGAAATCACTTACTCACATTTACAACTGTGCTGCCCTCCCTTAGATATCGCACAGCAAAGATTAGTGCTAAAAGCCCGCCTCCTAGATGACCCAGGGCCATGGTTAACATTACACTTGTCATTGGCTAGTGGGAATGTCTGTTACAACCTCTCCTTCTCTGCCAGTCAAACAAATGAAATGTCCTGTTGCTAAGATACAGCCTCCATAATTAAGCTGATCAAGGATGGGTGGAGGAGTATTTTCTCGCATGCTAGCTTTGAGTGACAGAGGCAGACAGAATCATTATGCCCCCCTCACAGCATGGCTACTTAAAGGCAGAGACAGGCTAGAAATCAGGAGGGGGGGGGGGGATTTATGTTGAGGACTACATACCTTTCTTCACAATAGTACTACGTACTGAATTGTCATAAAACCCCTGTTTTGTTTCTCTTAATATGAAATATTTAGTTAGATATGCCATAGTTGAAAACTACATACAGGTAAATCACCCCCCAAAACCCTAAACGGTAAGTTTCAAATGTGAAATATATAAGTCCAACCTGAAATCCTGCACAATGTCCTGTTCCCCTTTTTCTGCTTCCTGATTCTAAAAGGTAGTAACTGTCCATTATCGATATGACGGTTGACTTACGCTAATGCTAATCCCCTAGCTGCCTCTTCTGAGCATGCCCAGGCTCATTACCAGGTCACTAAATGCTCAGTTTCCATGAGGCATCCAGAAGCATAGCTGGCATACGGTAATTAATTCAGAGTATATATCAACATATTTTAAATAGGCCATTCTTTCTAAAATATGTTATTTTGAGGATGGAATTATTTTTTTGTTTGTTTTTTTAATGTGATCACTATTTACTATCACACTAATACTCCTCTGCCCCCCCCCCCCCCCATAACCTTCTAGCAGAAGGGAAACACTGTCAGATGGACCATCATGTCCAGGGTGTGGTCAATACATTGGTAGCTCTACTTGCTGTCCATTAAATATTGAATTAAAAATGTGTTCAGAAATAAATAGATAAAAAAACATTGAGAATTTATTCCAATAACAACTGTGTGGAGGTATTGACTGCTTTACTGTAAAGCACATGGCTTTACGTTTCTGTACAATTTGGTTTATGCAGTTTATAAGATGATCTACACTGATTCAGACATCCCACCTCTCCCCAAAGTTCATTGATTCTCCTTGATATTAATTGCAGATTCCTGACTCCCTGAAAGGATATACAATCTCCCTGGTATTAGTTTTTAAATTGAGAGTGAGTAAAGGTTCGTACACACGTGCGATCGCGGTGCCAACCTGCAACACACAATGTGTATGAATGGCCGTGTATGGGCACTTTCTCAGCCGAAACGGCTGTTTGGTTGGGGTTCTTCGAAGAGCGGCCATTTCGGTTGTTTATGGCCATTCATAAACATTGTGCGTTGCGGGCCGGCACACTTGATCGCACATTTGTACAAACCTTTACAGAACCATGTATGGTTCAAAGATAATTTTTGGGATATCTGCACTCTCACTATACACACCGGTAACCTTTGGGTTGGGCCACTGTGTAGAATCTTCCTAAAATTAGTTTTTGCAGGGTTGCATGTCTGCTGATTAGATCCTGTGTGTCTAAAGGAAAATGTGGAAGTTTAAAAACAATTTAGATTACTGCCTTTTCACACACCCTCCCCAAGATTATAAAAGCAAACATAGATTATGGATACATACTTATTTTGAATGCAGCTGGTTTAAATTTGAATTGTGAGCATATGGCTCCTTTTTGGTAAATAAGCAGATGTACAAGTGCGGTTGAGTGTTGCCAGGCTACTCTATCAAGTATTATCTTTAACTAGTCTCTACTTGTAACAGAGGTTTGCATGTTTACTTATCATTGTGTGGTTTTAGTTATTTTTGCTGCACCTGTTAATTTACTTGCTGCACTGGTCTATGAAACAAGAGGGAACCAAATCAATCAAACTCAATATTAGGGTTTGCCCCATTGTAGTCCCATCTGGACAAACTTTTCAAAGAGAAAAAGCCAGAAACCCTACCACACTGTTTTTATTTTAGTCAAACATTTTAACTAGTAATGCATACAAAAAATATATACATTTTACGTTACCACTGTATTGTGACTTAAAAAGCCTGCCCTTCTCTCTGGATATATTAAAGCAATTAGTTCAATAGCTTGGCCAAATTATTTTAAGCCCAACAACAACTTCAAGATTGCTTTACCGTATATACTCGAGTATAAACCGACCCGAGTATAAACCGAGGTATCAAATTTCACCTAAAAAATCTAATAAAAGTTGTTGACTCGAGTATAAACCGAGGGTAGAAACTTGGCATTCAAGATGTTTGGAAACTACAACTCCCAGCATGCTTTATTAGCTGGGAGTTGTAGTTTCCAAACATCTTGAATGCCAAGTGAGGGGGCATTCAAGATGTTGGAAACTACAACTCCCAGCATGCTTTATTAGCTGGGAGTTGTAGTTTCCAAACATCTTGAATGCCAAGTGATGGTGGCATTCAAGATGTTTGGAAACTACAACTCCCAGCATGCTTTTAGCTGGGAGTTGGTGGCATTCAAGATGTTTGGAAACTACAACTCCCGCTAATAAAGCATGCTGGGAGTTGTAGTTTCCAAAACATCTTGAATGCCACCCTCACCCTCCCACCCAGTTCAGTTTGTACCTGTGGGCTCTCTTCATCCAGGATCTGTGGGCTCTCCTAAATCCAAGGGCTTCCTGGACGTGTGTGCTGGTAAGGTCCTCTCCATTTCGGCAGCAGCGTCCTCTCCATTCCGGCAGCAGCGTCCTCTCCATTCCGGCAGCCACACGATCAAGTCCATGTACTGGCGCGCCGCTGACATCACATTTGGTCAGGCTTGGCGCCGGGCAGTGACGTCGGCTGGCGCCCATACATGGACTGATCGTGTGGCTGCCGGAATGGAGAGGACCTGCTCCGAATGGAGAGGACGCTGCTCTTCAATGGTGAGTGACTCGAGTATAAACCGAGTCCGAGTTTTCAGGCTGATTTTACAGCCTGAAAAACTCGGTTTATACTCGAGTATATACGGTATTCCTCTGGTCCTACCTTTTAACCAGTAGAATAACAAAAGCAGGCTTTTTAAGTCACAATACAATGGTACTATAAAATGTAAGCAATTTAATTGGATGTGCACTTGGCTTCTAATTTTTGTATGTATTGAATACATTTGGTCACTGGTTTCACTCTGTGTGGATGTATACTATCCTATTTCTATATGTATTATTTAGTAATCTGCTGATAATTAGTGGGTTTATTTAAAGAAAATATTTTTGCTTTATTGAAAAAATGAAATCCATAATTTTGAGCACTTGCTCCTGTCTCCCATGTAACCGCTAAGAAGAGACTGCAATACTTACTAATCCTGGCCCTCCTTACTCCTCTGCCAAAAAAAAAAATAAGTGCTGGGTTGTGTTCATAACGGTGCGTTGGAGGAGAGAGACAGAAGCACTGCAGGATCATGGATATTAAGTACGATGAATGAGAAGTTACCATGGGAAAAATGAACAAGTGCTCAAAATTATGGATTTCATTTGGAGTTTGGGTTTAATTACAACAGGGTCAATTTTGGGGGTTTAGTGACCCTTTAATATTTGTAAAACATTTGACTTATTAATATATAAGTATATTGGCAAACATTTAAAGGCATACTTATAAAGACACGGCAAACTGCCATATTGTGTATTTTCCCTTTGTGTCTTTTCCATGGTGTGGGTATTTTAGTTCTGCATCATAAATGACTAGTCACAGTGTATAATACCATGCAGTATTGTCTCATGTTGCTTCTCTGTGTTTTATTTTACGGCTGCACCAATATGTCAAAACTCCAACTGATAACTGTACAAAATTTGTGGGGGTGTGATCATTATGGACTAATCATGGCACTTCCCCTTTAGAAGGAAGCTGCTAGTGGTTTTCTTCCATAACACCAATTTTGGGGCAAATAGATACAGATAGTAAATTAATGAGAGGTGTTTCCAGAACAGAGAATTTGATATCTAGTAAACTAACTAGGGTTAACTCAAAAAAGTTTAGGCAACCTCTGGAAACATGGCCATGTTAGAACTACAACCCTTAGTATTAAGGGTGACCATACAAGCAGCAATGATTTTCACTTCATGTATGGCCAGCTTTAAGGGACATGTTTACCCCTTAATCAAAAAATAATAATATAGTTAATTCACCTCCACAACCGCAATAGTTAGAAAGTTGACAGATGTAAGACTAACCTGTTATAAAGCTCTTTTACAATCTTGTACATGCTTGGAAGAAGCTAGGGGAATAGTATTCAGTGGTTGTCCATGATTTCAGCTGTTACATATTTGACCGACAGCTGCTGAAAGAACCAGGAAGCAAAAAAAAAAAAGAGGTTACAGGACATCAGGCAGCATTTAAGGTTAGACTTACATCTCTCTTTTTAACTACTGCAGTTTTGGGGTTAGGGGGATGATTTACCTACATTTTTTAATAAATGTAATTATTTTTTTTTAACTTTTTACCCTAGAAGCTTGCTACATGGTACTAAAGGTTTACACTTGCATTCTTATAGGATATCCTACTACTGAGAAGATAGTAAGAAGATGCGTGAGTCCAAGGCCCAGTTAGTTTTTATCAATTTCTGTTGCTTGAAAACTGTTTTCTTCCAGTGGAAGGTTTTGCACTTTTATCTTTCACTGTTGTGGCATACCAGTCTGTGGCTATGCCACTGTTGAACCACAAATGGCATCTTAACAAAACAAAGAGCAATGTAAACAGACCCACAAATTAAGAGATTAGAATAGCAAAACCGTTTGTCATATGGATCTAATATTACTATCACCCAAACACCAGCATAAAAAAAGATGCTGACATTTATTTAGCAAAAATATTTTAAGGCATTTTAGGTCCAGTTTTAATAAAACTTTTAGAAGTGCACAGTAGTGTATGGGAGTGGCCACATTGTTTCCGCTTATTGGAGCGCATGTGACCACCATTTTTGGTGCCATTCGCATGTGTTCTGATAAGGGCATATTGCCGAAATCAAACATGCAAGTGGACATCAACACACGGTAACGTTGTAATGTGGCCCCAGCTTAAAGGCTACTGCTAGTAAGAAAAAAAATGGGAAAACTTAAAATACTAGGATCCCCGGGAGTACAGCTGGTAGTCTGAATACTTACATTCCAGCTGACCTCAACGCTCATTTCTGTGCTGGCGCTGAAAGGGCGAAGTCTAACAGGATGGACCACCCAAAGGCACAACAAGCTCTGGAAGAAGCATGGCCTCCCATTGGTAGCCCATTCAGAGAATTTTTAACTGCTGGAAGAACTTTTGCTGTAAACAATATTTCTTCATCAATATCAGGGGAAAAAATTAAACCGGCATATTGGTAATTTCCAGGCGATCATATCATCTTCCATAGGCCATGCAATTTGTTGCGCTAAAATATCAACACCGTGGCTTTTTTTTTTTAAACTACCATTCAAACGATTGGTTTATCCATTGGCAAGGGAATGTTCGCTAGGGTCGGATAAGTGGCAAAATGATCGGGCCAGGTAAGTTGTTGAAAAACCCAGGAACGATGAGAGGTAAGTTTGCAGTGTATGGCCAGTTGTAGCTTGCCTTATGGCAGATGCATTCCTGAAGTTATATTAGACAATTGTGGTAAAGTTGTATACAGCTTGCACAATCAGATTGTATGGTGTGTGTCTATGCAGTTGCCAGGGCTGGCCTTAGGATAAATAGCACCATGTGCATGATTTGTCACTGATGCCTAGCAACCCCCCCCCAAAAAAAAAACATCCCCCTGGGCACACACAATACTCTGTTGAATGCTGCTTGCCTTCAAATCAAGTACCCCACCTGCGCTTACTGTCTTTCAGTATCTTTTGTGCGTGCTTGTATATATGGTGCCTACAACATTATGTAACAAGTAACGTAATGCACAGACAGAAAAGCACAGCATACAGACATCTTAAGTAAAGCTTATATGTGTTGGGGCTTAGTATGTGGTGAGGTGCTGATACATATATTTGATCTGGAGGACCGTAACTAGAGGGGCTGTGGCACTGATGCACAACTTTGAGCTACAGATCCGTGACCTAAGACTCCCTGCTGTCGCCCCCCTGGTAATGCAACCCGTAAGGTAGCACAGATCGCCATATCAAAGGCCGGCCCTGCCTATTGCTATTCATAGGTTCCTGTTTGTGTTTATTTATAATGATTATATGGATTAATGAAAAGTAATAAACAGCAGTAATAACATGACATCATATCAGGACAGAAGTAATAAACAGCAGTAACATGACATCATATCAGGACAGAACTAGGTAACTGGTCTCTCTAGGGACGTCAAACACCCAAGCGCTCTGGTTGCCTCTGTCCCCGCCCACCAGGAGGGTGTGACGGCAAAGGCGGATGCCTATTGGTGGACAGAAATCTATGGACTGCAAAACAGCGCTGAGCTGACTGGCTGGAGCGCAATGTGACGCGTGAAGAAGGAGGCAGAGGGACTGTCCGTCATAAAAATACCAGGAATTGGAGCAAGAACCAGAGACAGGGACTGATAAATAGAGAGAGAGACCGCCGAGGGGCAGGAGACTTACAGTGCTGAGAAAGGTAACAGCCCAGCACAGGGAACGTGAGGCAGGCTTGGGTACATATAGACAGGTCCTGTCTATACCCCAAGGCTCGTGTTGATCTTTATTAACAACCGGGTTAAACTATTTTGATGAATGGGGGTGTGGGGCGGATACAGCAATATCACTAATAACTTCTCTCCCCGTGCACACAGAAGGTCGTTGGTGAGCGATGTTCCCCCTGGACTCCCCGTGGAACATTTCCTTCGCCGGTTGCGGCTTCCTGGGAATTTATCACATCGGGGTCGCCAGTTGCCTGAAGGAACATTCACCTTTCCTGGTGGAAAACGCTAGAAATATCTACGGGGCCTCAGCTGGAGCTTTGACTGCTACAGCGCTGGTCAGCGGAGCCTGTCTGGGTGAGTGACTTACAGCGGGGCTTATGTAAATGATTCCAACCAATCACATTTTAGCTTTTTTGTCTGCTGCAGTTAGGTAACATCTGATTGGTTGCTGAACGTTAATAGCTCAGGCCAAACTGTTGCACCTCTAATGACTCAAAATCCTACAGTGTTGTCTGGATATGTCACTGCATGGATGTGTGGTGCTAAAAACAGCAACATATTTATGTGTATTTCTTATGGCACACAGGTGTCTGTGAGTCATGTGATCCATTATAAGCATATCATTTACTGGATATTTGTGTCTTATTGTTACATTGCATTTTATGGTTCAAGTTATTTTTTCACTTTTGAGGGCAGATAGACAACTCTAGGATACTGTAATATATGTAGTGTAAAAGAATATGGTATGTATGTGTGGGTATGTTATAACCCTTAAGCTGCCCATACACATGAGACTTTGGTCACAAAGTCAAGTCAAATTCTATTGGAATCTGATAGTGAATTTTACTGATTCACATATACAAAGAAACAATCTATGGAATGATCCTTTCTTGACCCTGACTGCCTTTTTTTTGTCTTTGTTGACAACTCTAAAAATTAGTAGGAAAACCTTTTAAAAGGTTAGTTGTCCTGTTTAAAGTGTATGTCCAATTTAACCACAGCTGTAACACTTTTATTCATCTGTTTATAAGTGTATGTCCACCAATTTTTGAAGGGCAAGTCCAGCCCCAAAATGAAAACTTACATACAGGTAAATCACCCCCCAAAACCCTAAATGGTAATAGTTTGAAATGTGAAATATATAAGTCTAACCTGAAATCCTGCTCAATGTCCTGTTGCCCCTGTTTCTGCTTCTGGGTTCTTCCAGTTAGCAACTGTCCGTTATGGATATGACAGTTGACATCATGCCCAGGCTCAGTACAGGTTTCTAAATTGCTCAGTTTCCATGAGGCATCCAGAAGCATAGCAGGCATACAGTAATGAATTCATAGGACAAAGTATGATATCTCAACATATTTTAAAGAGGCCATTCTTTCTAAAAGATGTTCTTATGAGGGTGGAGTTGCCCTTTAAAGTATGTTTTATTCAGTTTAACTGAAGAACGGGAGGTAAATGAGCTATGTCTTACCCCCTGTTCTTCAGTAAAGCCTGCAGGAGATACTAACTTACTATGGATCGCTCCATACATATTTACATATTTATATCTTAGAAATTGCTATAAAATATTTCAGGAAGCAAATAGGCAAAGCAAGAATAGTATACAGAAACAAATATGCTTAGTAAAATGTTTGACTTTATTAGTAATTCACATTTACAAAACAATGCAAATGAATAACTGAGTTGTTGTATTAGTACAAGTATACCATCATAAATGATAGTATTGCCACATTATTTCATAAGTTTTTTAGTGTGTTGATTTTATTGAATGTCAAATTAGTATCTATTTTTTTTTATCTGAGCACACATACAGATGAAAACTTATTATTCTACTTTAGTAGAACTTATTTGTTTATCATCTTGCTGGAAACTATTTTTTTAAACTTTTTGGTTACAAACCACTGTAAATGATGCAGGGAGGGGGTCCCATTAATAGTTTTACAGGGGGCCCCAGGGATTTCTAGTCACACCAATGTTTCTTCTGCAAATGCTCCCTGGGAAACTAATGTCAGGTTACTTTCCTGTCAGATGATTTTGCTGAATAAATGGAATGGGGTACACGAGCTGGAATTTTTCAGACAGGCCAGCAACTTTCAATACATACCAATGAAAAGAATCAGCTGACCATAATTTCTGGAAGGATAGGTTATGTTATGGTAAGGTACACCATAAAGTGTTGGACTGTTGGGGCCCCCCAGGAAATCAGAGACCAGGGGGGGCCACCAAGACTAGTTTAGCGGCCCACATAATATTTTACATATCTTTCTTACTGCTCCCGGCTAATATTGTTTATTAAAATGCATTTATGTCGGTCCCTTTTGTTCTGTATTTAAAAGTAAGCAGTTTTCTTGGGTGAAAGTCTGACACTGAGTGTCTATTGGGACTGCCAGGAACTCATTTATAATAAAGAATCTAGTTTGGTTACTATCGATTTATCCAACTTTAATGCTATGACATTACCAGAATCGCTGCCCTGTTCCTAAGTCTCTGGTTGGGCATGTCCTTTCCTGGGACAGAGCATCATCGGCGGCATCAAAGGCCCCACCCATGAACTTTTAATCAATTGGCCATTATCCTGAAAATATTTTTTCTTCCCTCCTTAAGGTGTCTATAGGTAGAGAAAAGGACAAAAGTCGTTTTCTTAGTCTAGCTTCATAAAATATATATTTTTTTATGGGTAGGGATTCTTACACAGCCACCATGAGACTGTCACAGATTCAGACAGTTAGTACAGACAAGGAAGTGTAAGGAATTAAACCTGTAACTAAATCTGCAACACTTCCATCTAGCCGCAAGGGCTGAAGATGTACTAAAATAAATGTCTCTGCTAAGGAGAGAAACATGGCTAAGTTCTTTAATAATTGTGCTATTAATGAAAATAATTCAGGCACAGTAATGCTAAATTAATCCGAGTTATTTGCCTCAAGAGCCAGGAGTGACTGAGTACATTTTTCTTTGCATTCATGGTTAGACACACTGACACTTAAGAACCATACTTGAGAAATATTTATTTTGACCTTGGTATTGGAACACGAAACAATTAAGCAGTTAACAGAGGTAGGCTGGACAAAACCTTTAGTCACCTGCTAGCAACATGAAACCAGTGTGGTTTTGGAACACCGTCAGATTATGGTAGAGAATGCTGTGGGGAGCGGATGGCTGGCACTTTAACTTTAGTCTTTTGTTTATAAAGAATATTGTTTAACGTCTTAACAGTTTCCCTGTCTAGTTATACCCAAATGAAGCTTCTGGGATTCACAAGACAGAAGCACACCTAATCATCATAAAGAGTGTTTTCTCACTGCAGTTAGGCTTGTACACACAATAGATAGCTGTTGGGCAATCTAAAGGTGGCCATACACACTGCAGATACCAAATTTGATGGGATTTGCAGAGTATCTGCAAGATGTGGGGGATGAAAAATCATGCTAATGAACTACCGCTGTTGGCAGAAAATTTGTTGGTACACATGGGATCGTATTGGTGGCAAAAAATCTAACGTGCATGGTGGCTTCTTTCATTGTTGTTTAGTGATCTGTCATGACTGAGAGCCATGGTGGACCAAACAGGCTCAGTGTCCTTATAATTTAGCAAACAGTGTCGCTGACTGGATCATTTTTAAACCATGTCCATATGTGAGAGAATCTGTGGGGTTAATCATATAGTCTCTGCTTGCATTGTGTACCGTAGTCTCTGCCTGCATTGTGTACCGTAGTCTCTGCCTGCATTGTGTACCATAGTCTCTGCCTGCATTGTGTACCGTAGTCTCTGTCTGCATTAGAAGCTGAAAACATTATATTTCTCAATATTAGTTCCAAAAAGGGGAAGTTTTTCTGTTATCTGTACAAAAATAGCAATTACTGTTTATGTGACCTTTGGCACATTTTGTATTCTGGGGTTTTGTTTCATGCATTTAGTCTAAACAAGTTCTCCATGAGCAGATAAACTAGAGCAATATATCAGTATCATTCTTTACAGGGGTCATAAACTGAAATTCCATCCAGAAGGCACAGCACGGTTAAAGGAGAATTAAACCAAGACACTTACCTGGAAACCTGGACTATTCGTTTTTTTATCTGTAAATTTCATCACTCTGGTAAAATTGAAATTTCATTGTACAGATAAGTCAGCCAAGCAGATTGGAAGTGACACCACTATCCACAATGACAGGCTATAGTCACTGCAATATCCTCTTTTACAAATAATTGATTATTTTTGATTCCTATATTTTACATATTTATTTCTGTTTCTCCAGGTGCCCCAAGTCAGAATCTATAATTCCCTACATTTTACAACACAATCCCTGCAATGGTCTTATTTTTTTCGACCTGTGAAATGCTGGTTGGGTTCTATAACTGCACCCGACACGCAATCCACCCTGTACCTGAAATTAAACAGACCTGCAGACTCACTGTGGTTTACCCAAACCCAACACTCTAATTGGGTAACCCACGCATACTGACCCGATGCAGGATATCGGGTCAAATTTGTTAAAATTTGTTTCCATATTAACATAACACTTTGGGAAAGCATTATTAGAATGGTGTGTCTGTATTAGTTTTTATGTGTTTTGGCTATATGGAATGTAGATGTTGATTCAGTGGCTTGCAAATTATAATTGCCTGTATTCCCTTATCAGTGTAGACTACAGAGAAAACTCTTTGGGGGAGATGCAAGAAATTTTGCGATCGCAACCTACCTGCACTCGTTCCTGCAATGTAAGTTGCGAGCTTTTAGTCGGCTTTAATGACACAACAGAAACGGCGCTAATTATTGTGCAAAAAACGGTGCAAAATGTATTGTGTTGCGCAAAGTACAAAAAATTTGTTACATGGCATGGGAAGTAGTGATGGACTCGAACTCGAACCCGAGTTTGGGCTGAACTTTATGAGTTCAGACAAACTCGAACTAGTTCAGTTTTCCGAACTTGCGGCTGTATTTTTGATAATTAACGAAAGCTCGCTAATTATTGAATTTACGAGCCATTTGGTAACCCTCGAATGAATCGTTGTTTTCGGTAGCCCTACAATGTAATGTTCATTTTAGCTAACCCTCAAATGAATGTAGCTTGCGCAAACCCGAAAATTGACTGATTATGGAGAAAGAAGTGTTTAAACAGGTTTTGGTGACATGTTACCCAGACCATTTCCAAGGTGTTATTGATCCGAACTTTTCAAACTATTAGCTCCCAATTTACTTTAATGGGTTAGTTTCTGAACTTTTACTGAAGTTCAGAAACGAACCAAACTTTGGTAAGTTCGTCCATCTATAGTGGGCAGCACAAAACCCTCTAACACATTAGCACACTGGTTAGTGTGAGTTTAGCACTAATTTTCCCATTAGCACATGATATTGCTTCTCCCTGTTTGTGTCTTGGAAAATCGCAATGTGAAATTATAAAGGAAACTATGTCCCACTGTTTTTGCAGTTGATAAAAGGTATATCAGGCCTGTCTGTTATGTGGATAAGAGTGCAGGGTCTTGTATGCTTATCTTTATGTAAAGGTAACTCTAGGTTAGTTACCTTTCACCTACTCCTCCTTTTATTTCTGAATGGGCATTACTGCAGCATTAAGACAGATAAGGGTACATTCAAACTACAGCATTCAAAATAGAATCCATCATTAATGGCTGGCGTATATTATTTTTCTAAATGAAGCTTGCTAGGGAATCTTTGGCCATTGCCCTGCAGCCTCATAATAATAAATAGCATTTTTTTAAATACTGTAGACTGTGTGACAAACACAGAACTGGATGTATTTATCTTTCTGAAGTTTTGCTTGATCTCTCTTCTAATACTTGTGTGGCTTATTCAATATGGGCAGGGGTTTATTCCACTCCCTGGATAACATAACTTCTGTGATACTCCAATAAAGAGTAACCATTATGTAGAAATTTACTATGAAAGAAAGGGATGGATGGGTCATCTGAAGTATTTCACCAATGAAACTGTGGATTCTGATTTTGGACAGACAGCTGTGCAAATGGTAGTTATAACTGGTTGGTTCTTTTAATATGAGACATCACCTTGGAATACAGTCATGTATTTCTTTATGGAGCCATTGGAAGTAGCAACTACTTTGGCCTGAACAAGAAACTTATATTATCTTTTAATTAACATTCTCTGTCCACTTACAGCTCTGGTGCTCATCCCACAATAGTACTTAAGTTGTTCAGAATCTGAACCTCCCAATGTCTTTTTCTGCCAGCAACTGGTTTGAAGGACAGGGCATTTTCTGTGGCTGTCCCTGGTGCAAATCTAATGCCAAGACACAAGGCTGTGTTCTAAGTCATCGTGGCTTTATAAATATTTGGCCTTGGGAGAGTGTGGGACACAGTGTGCGGACATTCCAGCCATAACATTTCTAATAAACAACAAAGAATCTCAGGGGGTGCTTGAAGTTGAACAAGCAGGGCAACATAATGGTATAATTAGACTTTGTTGCATATGCGAGTTTGATATTTGATTGAATTGATTTTGGTGTCATTTTAGTGTGTTGGAAGTCACTTTGCACTTTAGACTACAGTTCATCATCAGTTCTCATGCAAAAATATCCTCCGTGATGTAAAGGTGGATGAATCAACAGCTTAGTCACTTTAAATGTTTATGTGCTGTGCTGATAAGAAAGCACCTGTGCTTATGTAAGGATGATTTTAGATGTTGGCAATTCCAAGGGACTTATAGACATGAATTTGGCAATGACTAATGTTCACTCATCTCACAAGTTTGTGTCTGAAGCTTGTGTATAATGTGTTATCCAGCAGTTCTAATTCAGGTGCTGCAGCCCAGGAATCCTGTGATTTGTAGTTTTCACACATCTGGAGGGCTGTAAGTTTGACATCTCTGAGTGAGGGACAACCAGAAGTAACAATGAAATAGTGTCTGTAGGTAGAAAACATGACAGGGTGAAAAGCTTATGTAGACAAAATGATTACTGGGTTTTCACAAAAGGTTGGTAACAATTGGGCTACAAAGATCCAAGGCACCTTTTATTTACTACAATTACCCTGTTTGTGTTTATATTGTTAGCATGGATGATGATTTATGGTCTTTTCATGAGATTACAAAACCCACAGTGAGTGATCGTGAAAAAACTGTCAGGGAATGTGACCGATTGCGATTTTCCAGACGTTTTAAAGGGGAAGTTCAGTGCAAACACATATACTTTTAAGAAAAAAGAGCAGTATTTCATTCTAATAACCTTAACATGCCCATCCAGCATTTTGTCTGTGTATAAATAAATGCTTCTGAAATACTGACTTCTGTTTGCAGGACCCCTGATAGAGACCGTTATGGTCTTGCCCCTGACCCATAACTAGGTATGCATAATATAAACTGAGAATTAAAAAAATTAATTATATTTTCAATTGAACTTTCCATATAGGCACAATTTTTCAGTGTATTTGCAGGATAATAGGGATTGTAATCAATACTGGTAGTTTTGACATTCCTGGAATAATATATTCTGTGGAAAGTAGGTTGATAGCTGACATTTAAATGGTAAAAAGGAGACTCTCAAGTTAGATTCTAACGGCATGTTCCAGTATGTTCAAATAGGATCTTTATAAGGCTATTGAAATAACTGTCAGCATGTGACACACCATGTCCTGGAACACTAGTCAGGAACACTGAGCCATAGTAAAATTGTGTTCTAAATCCTGTCAATAGTCTAAAAAGGAGTGGAAACAGGTAGCTGGTAACCTCTTCATTGTATTTCACAACAGGAAAGCTAAACCTGGGGTCAAGCTGTTAGTGGACTACAACTACCAGTGCTGGCCATTGGAGATGGGGTTTAACCACTTGCTTATTACATAACACAGGTCAACGCTGGATAACACAACAGATTGATTCTCTCTGATCAAAATTCAATTGGAATGTAGTAATTGAAATGCACAATCACTGTATAGTACTTTTTTATTGGTGTGAAAGACTAGTTCCCATGTCTCCTATTGCATACTGAAAGTATAGGAAAGTACATGGATGATGAGTTTCTCCATGTCATAGACCCCTTAACACACCTTGTTTACTTTCCTCTCTAGAATCCTTGTTCTAATCTTTCAGGAAAGTTAGACAAATAGCTAGCATACCTTTCTACTGAGTCTCTGTGAGAGGATGTGCTGGCAGCACTCTATGTTTTGCATTATGTAAGGGTAAACAATCTCCCCATTTTTTTTGTGGGTTTAATTGCAGCTGTTCTTAAAGCTGCTCATTATAGAAAGTGATTCAGGGCATTTGTTGTACTTTTCTTTGCCTATGAAAGGCTATGCAAACAACACACTGTTACATGTGACAATGCTTGAAAGGGTTGTTAAGTAATACTCACAATTATTATGTAATAGTTGCATTAGAAATTCCCAAAGCATTTTGTGATTTTAGCAGTTTCATTGCAGTTATAGTGCCGTATATATAATACACAAAAGTATTATACTGTTATGATACTAACTGTTATATATTAAAATATATATATTTCATATGGGTATCGGTCCATCCCCTTTCAGTCTAATTCAGCTATAGAGACCCAGTCTATATTAGAAGAAGCCATTTTCCTATTGCCTCACCTGCAAATGAATAATAATAAAAAAAACTTACAAATAAAATAATTATGTAGCAGTATGAAAGCTTCATACTGTTACTAAAAATTTGACTACTAATAATTTGTAGCAACCAATCAGGTGTTACTTTTTCACTGATCTATTGCAGAAGAAAACATCTAATTGGTTGCTGCAAGTTTAGGACACACCAGCCAATTTTTAGATCAGAAAGACTACTTGTCTGAAAATCCTACACACTACTTGTCTGAAATTCTTAACCTCTTTATTAATAATCCCATATATATGTGAAAACTTAAATTTTGTTTTTTCAAGATTGGGTACTATGAACAGTATAAAAGCACCTGGCCTTCAGTCTTGCACTTTAGTACTTAAGCCTACTTGTAACTATAATCCTGACAAACATGCTGACTTTCCTAAAATATACGAACATTTATATTAATTGCCAATTGTGCAATTTCCATGCCATTGGTTGTGCTTGCAGCCAATGCTATTTTTTGGGCCTAAAAAAAAAAGTGTACCTAGCCTAAAGGTGCCCATACATTGGGCCAATATTATGATTAATCCGACATGCGAGTAGACATTTCCAAACAAACTATGTATAATTAACATTATATCTGTATATCTGTCTATCAAAGTATTGGTCGGTTTACAATTGCAATTAAGATCGCAATAACCTTTTGTAGTGTATGGCCACCTTAATGAAACCAGACCAATGTAAAGGTTCGTATACACATGTGCGATGGCGGGTGCTGACTCGTGACGCATGATGTGTACAAACGTCTGTTTCAGCCGATAATCACCCCATGTATGGGCACTGTATCGGCCGGCATGGCCGCTCGTTCGGGGATCGTTGCCCGATCCGCCGGGCGGATCTCCGAACAAGTGGCCGTTTCAGCCATAAAGTGCCTATTCACAGGCTGATTATCGGCCGCAGCGGCGGTTCGTACGCATTGTGCGTCGCAGGTTGGCACCCGCGATCACACGTGTGTATGAACCTTTAAGCTGGCCATATACAGTTTGAAGAGGGCACAATGGTGTAAACGGTATAGTGATTAATGTAATCAATCTGTTAAAGGTTCTGTGGCAATCAATGGAAAAATAATTTTCCCTATTGCCTTTTAATCAGGATTACATTGATTAAAAGTGTGATCGGGAAATGTTTTTTTTTACCAATTTCATCAATTCATTTTAAAATATTGATTCATGTATAGTAAGTTTACTGCAGTGAAGTGGGTCAATACCGTGTTGGTAAATAGGATATGTACAGTATAGTTCAGTTCAGGGTATTTTGTAGATAGCTTTCAATGTGTTTTCTGTTCATTGATATATGGAACATGAATAAGCAAGTTAAACATCTTTGCTATCCCTGAGTACCTTTACTCACTGCTCAGATAAAGACAGCTCTTCAGTTCCAACTATAGACGTGTTTGCTCAGATATAGAATCTGGGCTGGCTGCCAAAAGGTTTTCTTAGAAACGTTTCTCCTGGAAGTGTTTATAGAACATATTGTGTTTAACATACCTCGCAACAACAATTTGTATATCACTAAAAAAGCTGCCTTATCACTTTTGGATAAGAGACTTGGTAATGATGAATGTTTGTAATATATATATAGATATCTAGAGATATAGATAGATAATATTATATATTATTATATTATATATATGTATATATATATTATATTATATATGCCTTTGTGCTGTAGTTACAAAATTAATAGGTTTTGAAATAAAAACAAGATTAATCAGCCCAGAAACATCTGTTCACTAAAAAGGATTATTGGTTGTAAAAGAAAATAACTTTATCCCCATACAGAAGTGGCCAACATATAGCTTAATGCAGGTCATATGCTAGTGTTTCTCAACCAGGGGTCCCTGAGAGGTTGCGTTGGGGTCCTTAAAGGGTATGTCCATCCCTTAGAAAAGCTTTTAATATAATAAGCAGAACCCTTTAAAACACAAGTTCCAAATTGTGCCGCGATCGGGACAGCGCGGCTGTCAGCTCAGAAGCAGCTGAGAGTGGAGCGCCAGTAAGGTAAGTTTGGCAGTGTCCCCTGGGTGTTCTATTATTCACAGGGAGGTGGGAATAAGCATTCTCACCTCTCTGTGAATAATAGAAACAGATGCAATATACATACATGCAATATACATTATATATAATCACAGGTTTAGTGTTCCTTTAAATATGCTCCCAGACCGAGACTTACAAGTTTATGATCCACAGCCGCATTCTTCCTCTCTGCTGCTGCTCTGTTCTTTTTCCGTTCCCGAGCACCAGCAGCGGAGGATCATCTGGAATGGTAGGCATTGGCCATGACTGACTGCCTTACCCGGAAGAGCCAGAGAGCCATGGAGGTAGATCAAGGCGCTGGTAAATATGAGATCTCTGTGTGGGAGCATATTTAACAACATTAACCAATTTGGAAATTTATGTTTAAATGGCAATTAAACCCACAGAACAAAACTGAACCAGAAGTCAGGACACCTTGATATAAAACCAGTAATCTGTGTTTTACCTCTCATTTTGATGCGGGCGCTGGGAAATTTACCTAAATAACATATGGTTTGTGCTTTACTTCTCAGCATTCTAGTATCAGACAGTTTAGTCAACGATCATTATGTTCTGCACATGCTCAGTCCTTAGCTATGGCAAAACTTGTTACAGTTAGTCACACCCATTAATAATATCTAGCCAATCCTTTTACAAGACAGATAAAGCAAGGAAGCATGTAACTGAGGTCAGGAGGTGTGGTCTGACACTGCACATACACACAGATACTTCATCCAGTTCTTAACAGGCTTTGATTTACTTTAACAGAGTTTACTAAAGTGGCATTTTATAGTTTATTGGTGTTTTTAGGGGGGTTGTTTTCAGATTCTGGAGTATAAAAAATTGAGTTTAGTTCTCCTATAAGGGGCCCTGTTTATCTTTTCTAAGCTTTTCTAAGGGGTGGGCATAACCTTTAAGCAGAGCAGTATTATCCACAAGGCAACCCTAGGCACCTGCCTAGGGCCCAGGAAACTTCTGGGGGCCCAGCTTCAGAAGCAGTAACAAAAAACAGTCTATACAATATATGTAGCAAAAAAAAGGGGGCCCTAAATGATGGCCCTGCCTTGGGCCCCATATGATCTTAATCCATCTCTGCCTTTAAGAGGTTTTGACAAACTGTATGGATCCACCATTGTAAAGAATACACATATTGTTTTCTATATGTTTATCGATGTTCTGTTAATCCATGTAATCACAATATCTTGAGGGTGCTTTTTTATATATATATATATATGAGGCTTGAGAAAGGGACCTAGAAAGGTGCCGAAATGTTGCCTACACAGTGATGTAAAAATATTTGGATGAAGAAGTCCTGAGAGTGCTTTGAATATATAAGCTTATTTATATGAACTTTTGATCCACACAACAGCACCCAGGCGTGAAACAAGAGGGTGGTGGAGAGAGTGCCTGTGGCTATACACTACTATATATTATATATATATATACACATATATACATAAACATAGAAAAGATAATCAATGCACATTCCTAGGCACCATACAATATCATATTATCTGCACACTGTACTTATAAACAAAGGGGTTTTAGTATACATTATTGATCACATGAATGAAAAGCCTTCCAACCACGTCAAGGTATCCCCAGTCTGGAAGGTCCTAACTTCTAACCTTTTTTACTTCAATTACCATTAGCAAACTTTTTCATTTCTCATAGTTGTGCACTGGATCCATATAACATGCTCTCACTTCCCCCCAGCCCTTTGGCTTTTTAAAATGAGGGAAGAAGTTCCAGTGCACAACAATGAGAAATGAAAAAGTTTGCTAATGGTAATCAGTAGCACTTCTGCTAAATGTACCGTATATACTCGAGTATAAGCCGACCCGAGTATAAGCCGAGATACCTATTTATACCTGAAAACTGATTGACTCGAGTATAAGCCGAGGGTAGAAATTATGACCATTATTGCCTTCTGATTCTGTATTTTTTTGAGGCTTAAGTTGCCCTTTAAATGGACAGCAGAAGAAAGAAAGTCAAACACTTTATGACTCTGCCATTAAGGAAGCCTGGGTCTAGTGGCATGGGCAGGTGGGCAAACTAGGGGCACGTCCTCCTGTAATTTCCCAGCTAGCAATGTATAACCAGTCTATCAAAAAGTCACATTGCAGAGCCCCCGCTCCCTAACCGAGCCCTGTCGTGGCTTCTTACCCACAGCTGTAGGGAGAGGTTACTGGTAATTCCTTACATTGTTCGGTACCAAACATGCCATGTTATTGTACCTAGCAGAGTCTCTCCTGGCTGCACCAGCTCCTGCTCTCTATATGCCTGTGCCTCCATTCCATACACAGTGTGTTAGCTGCCTAGTTCACTGAACACTTCCATGCTTTAGGTCTGCTGCCCACTCCTGGTCTCCGACCTGGCAGCAATGCAGGGGGCCATTTTTATGGGTTTTTCTGTCCATCACGATCCCCTAGGAGGTTAAACGATCTGCTGTAGTAAGACACTGACTTCATCTAGCAACATTGTTTCATCTATTCACCTTGCTAATCAGCACTTGTAATAGATGAAACAATGTTGCAGCTCTGAAAGGGGAAAGTCATTGTCTTACTACAGCAGATCGTTTAACCTCCTAGGGGATCGTGATGGACAGAAAACCCATAAAAATGCCCCCCTGCATTGCTGCCAGGACGGAGACCAGGAGTGGGCACAGACCTAAAGCAGAAGTGTTCAGTGACTAGGCAGCTAACATACTGTATGGAATGGACGCACAGGCACACAGAGAGCAGCAGCTGGTGCTAGGGGATCGTGACAGCCGGGCAGAGAAAAACTTGAAAGCGTGCCATGCAGAAATCCCTCCCGTGGGGCCCCTTAAAATGTCAGGGCCCTGGGCAATTGCCCAGTTTACCCAGCCCAAAAGGCCCTGCTGCCAGAAAAGTTAAACACTTCTGCTGCCTTGGAGGAACTTGACCCGAGTATAAGCCGAGCTTACATTTTCAGGCTAATTTTAGAACCTGAAAATCTCGGCTTATACTCGAGTATATACGGTAGTTGTAAATTAGCCTAATTGGAGTGCTTTCACAATCCTTGTATTTTGTGTGTGTGTGTATATATACACACAAACATAGAAAAGATAATCAATGCACATTCCTAGGCCCCATACAATATCATATTATCTGCACACTGGCATACTTTATAAACAAAGGGGTTTTAGTATACATTACTGTGATCACATGAATGAAAAGCGTTCCAACCACGTCAAGGTAACCCCAGTTTGGAAGGTCCTAACGTCTAACCTTTTCAATTTCTTTTACTTCAATATATATTCCCATATAACAGGCCTCTCCCTTCCCCCCCCCCCCCCCCCCAGCCCTTTGGCTTTTTAAAATGAGGGAAGAGGCCATCCAGTGCTTTATATTAAAGGCATAGGACATCCCATAAAAGGGGCGTGTTGGGGGTGCTATTACCACATGGAGGCTTGACCAAGCCTCCCAATAAATATATACAATACAAGAATTGTGGAGGCACACCAATTAGGCTAATTTACAACTATATTTAGCGGAAGTGCTACTGATCTGGTCAAACATTTATACAAACATAGAAAAGATAATCAATGCACATTCCTAGGCCCCATACAATATCATATTATCTGCACACTGGCATACTTTATAAACAAAGGGGTTTTAGTTTTGCAAAAGTTTGCTAATGGTAATTGAAGTAAAAGAAATTGAAAAGGTTAGATGTTAGGACCTTCCAGACTGGGGTTACCTTGACGTGGTTGGAAGGCTTTTCATTCATGTGATCACAGTAATGTATACTAAAACCCCTTTGTTTATAAAGTATGCCAGTGTGCAGATAAAATGATATTGTATGGGGCCTAGGAATGTGCATTGATTATCTTTTCTATGTTTTGTATAAATGTTTTGACCAGATCAGTAGCACTTCCGCTAAATTAGTTGTAAATTGGCCTAATTGGAGTGCTTCCACATTTCTGTATTGTGTATATTATATATATATAATAATATCCCTTATATTCTATAAATAAATTTATAATTTCATGGGGAATACATTGGGATTTTTGGAGGTACTATGTTGGTGGGGGTGGATAAAAGTAATATACATAGGGACAGTGTTTACGTGTTGTTTAAGCACTAAATAAATAGTTATATCAATATTAACAAATATGTGGTAATGACATTAAAGTATATAGAAATGTAAATAAGGCAAAATCTATAAATAAATAAAAGTACTTAGTAGTCCCCACTCCTGTTTTGTAATGGAGTCAAAATGGACTGTTAAGCCACACCCCAGGAAGTTTTACAGGGAGGCAATGGAAGCTTACAAAGGAACATATTTCTCACTTCCCTTTTAGTGTTGTATCCAATGGTGTGCTTAATATTAGATTGACAGCAGTGTTAGCGAATCAAAACATTTTCTGATTGTTATTAGGAAGTGTTAGTAAGAAGTTGCAAGACTTATATGTCACTTCCATTGTAAAACATGTGACAGTCTCTCACCCTGAACGTTCGTACACATCGTGCATTAAGAGATATCTATATGTCAGGGATAGGCAACCAGTAGATCTCCAGATGTTTTTGGAAACTACAACTCCCAGAATTCCCTAACTGCAGAGTGCTTGTAGAGGAATGCTGGGAGTTGTAGTTTGAATTCCCTAACTACAGAGTGCTTGTAGAGGAATGCTGGGAGTTATAGTTTTCAAACATCTGGAGATCTACTGGTTGGTTATCCCTGCTATATATTATAGGGATAGGGGTATATATGAAATATTACCTTATTTAGGCAGTAGATTCCATAGAAGCCATGAACCTGTGTCCTGAACTGATAAAATCAAATAAGATTAAAACATGACAGGATAGTCTGGGTTCTTTATAGGACCTCAGATTCACCAATAGTGATCCCTCTGCAACAGAATCCCTGGTGACAGCTATGAGGGCTAGACCACATTAGCGCGATTTTCGCACGTTTGCACACACATTTTCGGTCGCGATTGCGCCCGCGATTTCCGATGCGCATGCGATTGCGCTTCCGTTCGCCTTTTGGTAATGCATGCGTTCACCATTTTTGATGTGTTAAAGCCGCATTTCCGTTGTATTGTGGCCTCGGCCTTAATGGGGAGGGTGAATATTGAAAGACTGATTGATAACTTTTAAGGGTATCTCCACCGCATAGATCGCGCATGCGCATAGAAGACAAGGTCCGTCGGGACCTGTCAGACTACGCGCCGGGGGAGCGAGCGAGCGGGTAAGTTCTTACCTTCTCTCCTGGCTCCTGTGTGTTCTATTGAAGAACGGAAGGTAAGGCACAGCTCCTTTACCTCCCGTTCTTCAATAGAAATGGATTCAAAAAACTTACAAAAACCAGTGGAGATACCCTTTAATTATAGAATAGAAGAAAGGGGCAGGTATATGTGTTTTATGTTAAAAAAGAATTGAAGCCAAATTTAAAAGAAGAGATTACTGGCGATATGGATGTTAAAGTGGAGGCAATATGGGTGGAATTAGGCAACAGGAAAGGGGGTAATGTCATTGTTGGTGTCTGCTATAAGCCGCCAAATGCTAGCAGAGAGGAGGTGAGTCAGCTTCATATGCATTTGGCAAGGGCTGCAAGTTTGGGGAGTGTGCTCATTATGGGGGACTTTAATTACCCTGACATTGATTGGTGTAGTGGAACTGCCATCACAGAAAAAAGCGATGAGTTCCTGAATTTGATGCGGATATTTTTCTCTCACAGGTGGTTAAAGTTCCTACTAAAAGGAGCTCTGTTTGGATCTGGTAATATCTAACATCGTGGAGCGCATTATAGATATAAAGGTAACTGGAGGCTTAGGGAATATTGACCATGAAATAGTGTCGTTTGGACTTTGTTATCAAAAGGAAAAGCGCGCTGGGTTAAAGGGCATGTCCACCCCCAAAACTATAATCCCCCCAACTACTGGCCCCACCATGTAGTGTAGTTTAATCCTTACCTAACATCCCAGCTCCATAGGGTTCTCCTGTAGTCCCCCCCCAAAATCCCAAAAACTGCCCACCAGGAGGATAGCAGAGTCCATATAGGACTCTGCCTCCTACCTGGCCTCTGGGAGAAGTTTGGCATGCGTACTGCAGCCCTTCTCCCCCTCCCTCTCCGGATTCCCCCCCCTAGCATTTATCCCCTTTAATATAGCCTTCCCCCTGGTCCCACAGCCCCAACCGCATAATTTTTATTTTAAGAAAGCTCCCCAAACTCTTACTTACCTCTCCTCTTTCCTCCACCGAAGTGAGCTGCCGGCAGCCGCGTCCATGATTGGCTGCCGCTCAGCCAATCACAGACGCGGCTGCCGGTCCCGCCCCTCTGCTTGCATTTTCTCGCAAGCAGAGGGCCGGGAGCGCGGCGGAGGAAAGAGGAGGTGGTAAAAGTTTGGGGCACTTTCTAAAGAAATAATGATGCGGTTGGGGCTGGGGGACCAGGGGGAAGGCTATATTAAAAATTAGATTTAAGGGTGGACATACCCTTTAACAAAGACTTTTAATTTTGAGAAGGCAAATTTCCCCAGGTTAAAAGTAGCTCTTCAGAATGTCAACTGGGATAATGCATTATCAGGTAAAGGTACTGAACAGAAGTGGACTACGTTTAAGGGGATTTTAAGCCAGTTCACATCTAATGTATACCCTTGGGAAATAATGTAAAAAAAATAAATCTGCGCCCATTGGCTGAATTCTAATGTAAAAAGGGCAAATCGAAGGAAGAAAAAGGCATTTAAACCTTATGTCAGAGGGAACGGAAAGGACCTTTAAGGATTATAAAACTGTAACAAGGAGTGTAAGAAAGCAATCAAAACTATCTAAAATAATAATGAAGTTAGGATAGCTGAACAAAGCATCACTAAGCCTAAATTTTTTTTAAAGTATAATAGAAAGAGACGAGGACTGAAAATGTGGCACCATTAATAAATGGGGATAATTTAGTTACGGAGGATGGCGATAAAGCAAATGTTCTTGAATATTTTTTCCCCTCTGTATACTATAGAAGATCCAAGTACAGATATCATAGAGTATAGATATATATGGTATAAAAGTGTGCACTTTGGTTAACCGAGGATATGTGGTACAGAAAAACTAAATCAGGTTAATATTAATAATATCCTGGGCCGGTATAAAATACATCCTCGGACTTAGGGAGCTAAGTTCAGTTTTATCTAGGCCATTGTTTGTTATTTTTGCAGATTCCCTCATGTCCAGCATGGATTTAGGAGGAATAGATCTTGTCAAACTAACTTGCTTGGCTTTTATGGAAATAAGTAGAAATTTAGACTCTGGCATAGCAGTAGAGTAGTAGTTACTTGGATTTTGCAAAGGCTTTTAAAGCAGTCCCCATAGGCGACTAATGTATAAGCTAAGTCTGTTGGTCTGGGGAGTCACATTTGTACTTGGATAGCAAATTGGTTTATAATAGGATGCAGAAAGTAGTTGTTAATGGGGCTTATCTCATTATGGACTAAAGTGCTAGGTGGTGCCACAGGGTTCTGTGTTGGGACCGTTCTATATTAATGATTTAGAGGTGGGCATTGTCAGCAAGGATTCTGTGTTTGCTGACGACACAAAACTTTGTTGACCATTAAAAACTTCTGAGGATGTTCAGTTGTTGCGGGGGATCTAGATAGATTGTCACATTCGGCTGCTAAGTGGCAGATGAGATTCAATGTTGATAGATGTAAGGTGATGCATTTTGGAATTAAAAATCTTGTGCTGCTTACGCTATAAATGGCTCTGTGTTAAGTGAATCCCTGTTGGAAAGAATCTTGGAGTTTTGGTGGATAACAAACTTAAAGGCATGTCCACCCCCAAAACTATAATCCCCCCAACTACTGGCCCCCCATGTAGTGTAGTTTAATCCTTACCTCACATCCCAGCTCCATAGGGTTCTCCTGTAAACCCCCCCCCCAAAGTCCCAAAACTAACCACCAGGAGGATAGCAGGGCTCTGCCTGCTATCTTGCCTCCGGTAGATATTTGCCATCGCACTGCAGCCCTTCTCCCTCCCCCCCTCCTCTCCCTCCTCTCCCTCCCGTTCTACTATCCCTCCCCCTAGCATTAATCCCCCTTAATATTCTGCCCCCCATGTCCCCCAGCTCCAACCGCATGTTTTTTTTTTCAAAAAGCTCCCCAAACTCTTACTTACCTCTCCGCTTTCCTCCGCTGCACTGAATGACCGGCAGCGCGTCCGTGATTGGCTGCCGCTCAGCCAATCACAGATGCGACTGCCGGTCCCGCCCCTCGCTGCATTCTCGCAAGCAGAGGGCCGGCAGTGCGGCGGAGGTCGAGGGGAGTAAGTAAGACTTTGGGGAGCTTTTTGAAAAAAAGAAAACATGCGGTTGGGGCTGGGGGACATGGGGGAGCATAATATTAAAAAACGATTTTAGGGGGGGACTGCCCTTTAAAGGAAGCAAACAGTGCCAGGCAGCAAACAGCCAGAGCCAGCATGGTATTGTCTTGTGTATAAAGAGAAGTATGATTCAAGGGAGGAAAATGTTGTTATTCTCCCTCTTTACAAGTATTGGTAAGGCCTCATTTGGAATATGCAGTGCAATTTGAATCCTGTGTAAAAAAAGGACATCGTTGAAATGAAAAGGGTTCAGAGAAGGGCAGCTAAATTAATAAGGGGATTGGGGGAGCTTGAATATGAAGAGAAACTGGAAAAGTTCAATTATGTACGCTGGAGAAAAGGAGCTTGCGTGGGGATATGATTACTGTTATAAATACATTAACGGGCCATACAATAAACTATCTGGGTATTGTTCACCAATAGAACATGTCAGAGGACATGCGGACATCCCTTAAGACTTGAAGAAAAAAGGTTTAGGCTTCAAGTTCGGAAGGGTCTTTCACTGTGAGAACGATAAAGCTATGGAATTGTCTTCCAGTGGATGTTGTTATGACAGGTTCATTGGTCAGTTTTTATAAAATAACTGGATGAGTTTCTGCAACAAGGAATGTTTCCAGTTACTGGTATTGATACATAAAGTAGAGTTGATCCAGGGAAATTATCGATTGCCACTTGGAGTCAGGAAGGTTTTTTTTTCCCCTTCATAAATTTGGTGGGGATTTTTTTACCTTCCTCTGGATCAACAGTTAGGCAGGAAATGAGGATATTGCTAGATGGTTTGGACTGGATGGACAAATGTATTATTCAACCTCAAATACTATACTATACTAAGAAAAGAGTTTGATCGTGAGGAAGTTATTTTTCTACACTGATTATGGACGTTTTTCCAAGACCATTTCCAGGTCCACAGGCGGAACGTATTTAGCAGTTTCGCCAATCTCTCAAAATCCTAGATTTAAAGGGACAGTTCAGTGGAAATTATCAATATTTGTTAAATTGTTAGTTTGTGTAATGCCTTCTTAGTTATTCTACATTTTCTCTCCCATTTTGAAAATCGGTTGATTTCATACACTTTGCTGTTCCCTGCTGTTGACATTAGTGAGCTGACGTTTCCGGTTCTAACGGTCCTTCTTCTTTCCAGGATGCACCGCATCCTTGGAATGTTCCTACAGTAATTTCTACTGATTGGCTGTTGGATGGGTCAAAGATGCTCAGATCTCTACTGAGCACTGAATCAACCGAGGTGCTGGGTCAAGGGCAAAACCATAATGGTCTCTAATAGGGGTCCTGCAAAACAGGAAGTATTATGTTGCATTTATTTATACACAGACAAAATGCTGAATTGGCAGATGAATGTCATTGGGTGAAAAAATGCTTCTCATTTCTGAAAAGTAAATTATTTGCACTGAACTTCCCCTTTATATCTTCCTGTATAGATTTAATAAAACAATCGATAAACAAACAGAAAAAGGTGATAGTGATAATAACAAAATATAAGATAATGTCTGTCTTATCTAGATGTCAGGCTGCACTTTATGTATATTAACATGTATTTCTAAAGCACTGACTCATCCAGTACAATCCAAAATGTGTGTATATATGTCCCCTCTAATACCTATTGGGGTAAACCCAATAGGTTCCCTTCTGCCTTTGTGTATTGTGTAAAAATTTAGGGGGTGGGACACTAATAGAACCACGATTTCATAGGATTTCTTTTATTTTTAAATCTTGCCTTTATTTTGTTTTGTACAAATCCATCATTTTATAGTAGTGTGTATAAAGATTTTGTATCATCTGTATCCACATATAGCTAAACACACCCATGTACAATTCCAACCACTAGACCACACTAGTGATTTTGCCTGATTCAATAAGTTGCAGAAGTTCGCCTGCTAATCCTTTTTGGAGCAAAAATTTTATTCTCTGAAAATTTAATTTTTACCAGGCCTAATAGCCTCTACTAATACACCCAGCAGAATTAGGCTGGTAACATACCGTCAGATATCGTTGGTTGGAAATGATGGTGTGTGTGCGGCGACCGAGCTCGGTCACACGTTCTTCCAGATGGATGGACTGGTGATTGGATCTGGTGGCCTATGGATTGCACGATCGGTCTCGACCACTTTTGCAGTGACTGATAACATTTGTCTCGGCCGAACTCTCGCTAGTAGCGAAACTCGCCTGTGTGTACCCAACCTTAGAGAATTTGACGTTTTACACTGTGTAAATATGTTTACAATTCAGTTCATGGATTATTCATTCTCCAATCCTAATAGCAGATCATCTTCTATTTACCCTTATAAATATCAACACTTATCACATACATTACACTTAGCTTATTTTTATCCATATGTTAATGGGTTATCATTTATGTAAATGAGGGTGTGGGGCATGTGGGTGAAGGTAAAATTTGGTTGAACCTGATTGACGTTATTTTTTCAATCAAAAAGAACTATGCAACTGTGTATATTTACTTCTCCTCCTGAGTTTCTAAATTATCTCTATTCATACAAGGAACATGCTGTATAATACGATGCTTATTCAAATAATATTACATTTCACCAGTAACCTATATAATGGCAAGTATGTCTCAGGCTTTTGATAATGAAAACCTTTATTCTTGCTGATCAGCAGTCTAATCCCTCTATACCAGGGGTTAGCTCTCGAAAAGCTGCATGCACTTTGGCACAGATGGATCCTGGCCAGTACACAGCTCAGACCAGAACTAATTAGGGAACTGGGGCAGGGAAAAGAGATTAAAGAGCCTGGCATCAGCTCTTTGTGCATTTTCTACTACTGAGGGAGAATTCATGGCAGAGCACTTATAGAGATAATACTGGATGTGCAACTGTACATTGTCTCATTAGCCTTTATTTGTTTGCATCTTAAATAGAAGTCCCATTTTCACTATGTGTGTTTTACTGAACAATTACTGAAGAGTAGGGTAAAGGGAAATTCTGCTGGTTTTTACTTCCTTGTAACCCTATGCCAAATAATAATGTGCTATATAGGGCGGCACTTGTCAGAAGTCACTTTAAGCAGATTCTTGGGTTTGTTTGTTCTACTTGAAATGAGGGAAAGTGGCATGGGGTCCATAATATAATTTTTCTGGTGCCCCAGGTAGATTACTCCATGAATTATAGATTGGGAATTTCTAGTTCTATTACATTTCTCAATGTTTTGAAATAATATCCCACAGATGGACCCAGAGCTAGTTTACCTTTAGTAAATATTGCAGTTTAAATACTGGTTTACAGATAGTTGTTCTATGTAGTATGTGGTTTATGGAGGGTTAGGTTATTGAAGAGTGGTTCTCTAAAAGTTTGCATATGCTTTTAGTCCTAATTCCTTTTTTCTTTTTAGTGAAATTTACACAAGCCTGGCCAGTTTGAATGTTTTAATGCATTGTTACTCCTCACTGATATTATCCCCAGCTCCATAAAGAGGATGTATTGTTTAAATGTGAAAAGTGCAGATTAACCCATTGGCATATACTGCCTTCTGTGGCTTTGTTTTTGTAAGTGTTCTTAGTAGTATGAAAACAGCGATTACAGGTCTTTAAGAGTCAAGAACGGACATTTTAAAAACTGAGTTATTTAAATCAGTAGGGCCCTAACTGGTAAAGCTTGTGGCCCCTGGCAGAACCATAGGGGCCTTGTTTGGCAGACGCTTGTTTGGCACTGCCCCAGCCCACCCAAGACATGACCCAACCAATTTTCCCTCTGATTTAAAATCCTCTTTGCACATAAAAAATAAAATTATGTGTGCTACACGCTGCAGGAGATTTTTTTTATGCACCACTTAAACCCATGTGCGCTGGCCTGCAGAGTTTGCGTGCGCACGCTTAGAGGGAACACTGAATCCAACTTGTCCAACTGTTAAGTAACGACAGGGGGCAATGATCCGAACAAGCAAGCCCAAGGTGAGTAAGCAGATGTAAGATGCAGGAGCAAATAAATCAAGTATTTAAAGGTTATTTTAAATTGACCATAACTGGAAACTATAATTCTTCCCAACCCTCACTGTATCTTTTTTTGTTGATCTGTCCCCTATTTCTTTAGATATCCATCGAAAACTCTTATATTTCAGCTGTCAATCAAGTTCCTTGCTCTCAAAAACCATTCTTCTGTGAGTAGTTTTACTGTAGCAGAAATGGTGACAGAGTTTTGACAGTTAGAATGCTGTATGCAGGCTTGACAGTTGTTTGTGGGAAAAAGTCCGGTCGGGTGGAAGTGGGAGTGGTTAAAGGTATGTCCAGCAAAAAAGTAAGAATGTTTCTAAATGATTTACTGAAGAACAGGAGGTAAATGCACTATCTTTTACCTCCCATTTTTCAGTAAATCTTCCAGGAGAGGAGGAGATACTTACCCACGGACCCGCTCCAGCGCTGAAATCCCTGACGCCTCCGACGCATCTCCAGTTTTTTGCACTGTGCACGCCCCCTCGAGTGCGAGGGGGCGTCGGGTATTTCAGCGCTGGAGCGGGTCTGCGGGTAAGTGTCTCCTCCTCTCCTGGAAGATTTACTGAAGAACAGCAGTTAAGAGAGAGTGCATTTACCTCCTGTTCTTCAGTAAATCATTTACAGTACCCACTGTATCTTTAAAATAAAACCTAAATCACATCTCTAGATAAAATGTGTAAGAAATCATTGCTGAAGAAAGGTTTAGCAATATTACTTCCTGCTGAACACACTTGTTTAGCCATGTGACCAGCTTGTAGTCATGTGACCAGCCTCTGCCTACATTAATAGGCTCCCCTTCTCAACTGTCAAGTTTTTCCCCGGGTACTTCTCGTTTCCCCAGCCTTAAAGACAACTCCACCCTCAAAGAACATCTTTTAGAAAGAATGACCTCTTTTAAATATGTTGATATATCATAGTTTGTCCTATGAATTCATTACTGTGTGCCTGCTATGCTTCTGGATTCCTCATGGAAACTGAGCAATTTAGAAACCTGTACTGAGCCTCGGCATGCTCAGAGAGGCAGATGGGGGATTAACATTCAGTCATGGCTGTGATGTCAACTGTCAAATCCATAACTGACAGTTGCTAACTGGAAGAACCAGGAAGCAGAAACAGACATTGTGCAAGGTTTCGGTTTAGACTTAATATATTCAGATTTTAAACTATTACCGTTTAGGTTTTGGGGGGTGATTTACCGTATGTAAGTTTTCATTTGGGGGATGGACTTGTTTAAGTCTTAACTGAGCAATCTCCCCCCGTGGGACGGGCGGGCAGAGGTCAGGTGATGTCACTCAACCTACTGGAAGCAGGAAGTTTGAACATTCACCCCAATGTAATTTCTCACAGGCTCCAGCCAGAGATGTGATTGTCAGCTCATTTTAAAGGAAAACTCAGGCTTTCATAACCCTAACTTGTATTAAGAAGACCACAGTTATCAGGTATGAAAGTGCTGCAGACACAGGCCTGTGTAACAAAAAATAGTGGCAATTAATCTTTATTATTTACACAATGGCACAGCCATTAAACATCTGATGGCTACCATTAAAGAAAACTAAACCAAAAGGACAACAATTCAGAGTGTCGGATCACTATCTTATAACATACTAAATACGACATTTTAGGAGATTTGCTGCTGTATAAGTGATGTTGATATGTAAATACACGAAAAAATAAGATCAATGGGATAGGCAATATTTTATTACCCATAGACGGAAAAAAACTACCAGTAGACAACAAATAATACGAGACCATTAAAACTTTGATAGTCAATAAAAGGTATGACTTTAACCTTTATTTTACTACCTAAAAGTAGCGCTCCAGAAACGCGGAAACACATCAAGTGTTGTTTGTATAATAAATTTTGAATATCTAACAAGTCCCGCGAGTGCTGTCTTCGAGGAGTACATATATATATATATTATACATAACAGTAATGTTACCATATACTCTATGTATATTTACAGTAGAATAATAATAATATAATAATATAAAAGGGTCCCTATGTCCATGTACCATTACACAGTATATTATATATAACAGTGATAAAAAAAAATACTATGTTACATGTATACTCTGTGTATATTTACAGTATAATAATAATAATATAGAAGAGTCCCTAATGTATAATATAGAAGAGTCCCTAATAACAGTAATGTTACCATGTATACTCTGTGAATATTTACAGAATAATATTATTATTATTAATAATATAGAAGAGTCCCTATGTCCATGTACCATTATACAGTATATTATATTTAACAGTGATAAAAAAAATACTATGTTACCATGTATACTCTGTGTATATTTACAGTATAATAATAATATAGAAAAATCCCTAATGTATAATATAGAAGAGTCCCTAATAACAGTAATGTTACCATGTATACTCTGTGAATATTTACAGAATAATATTATTATTATTAATAATATAGAAGAGTCCCTATGTCCATGTACCATTATACAGTATATTATATATATGATAACAGTAATGTTACCATGTATACCCTGTGTATATTTACAGTATAATAATAATAATAATATAGAAGGGTCCCTATGTCCATGTACCATTACACAGTCTATTATATATATGATAACAGTAATGTTACCATGTATACCCTGTGTATATTTACAGTATTATAATAATATAATAATATAGAAGGGTCCCTATGTCCATGTACCATTATTTAGTATATTATATATATGATAACAGTAATGTTACCATGTATACCCTGTGTATATTTACAGTATAATAATAATAATAATAATAATATAATAATATAGAAGGGTCCCTATGTCCATGTACCATTACACAGTATATTATATATATGATAACAGTAATGTTACCATGTATACCCTGTGTATATTTACAGTATTATAATAATAATATAATAATATAGAAGGGTCCCTATGTCCATGTACCTAAATGTATACCCTTGGGAAATAAATGTAAAAAAAATAAATCTGCGCCCATGTGGCTGAATTCTAATGTAAAAAGGGCAAATCGAAAGGAAGAAAAAGGCATTTAAAACCTTATAGTCAGAGGGAACGGAAAGGACCTTTAAGGATTATAAAAACTGTAACAAGGAGTGTAAGAAAGCAATCAAACTATCTAAAATTAATAATGAAGTTAGGATAGCTGAACAAAGCATCACTAAGCCTAAATTTTTTTTAAAGTATATTAATAGAAAGAAGACGAGGACTGAAAATGTGGCACCATTAATAAATGGGGATAAGTTAGTTACGGAGGATGGCGATAAAGCAAATGTCTTGAATATTTTTTTCCCCTCTGTATACACTATAGAAGATCCAAGTACAGATATCATAGAGTATAGATATATAATGGTATAAAAGTGTGCACTTTGGTTAACCGAGGATATGGTACAGAAAAAACTAAATCAGGTTAATATTAATAAATATCCTGGGCCGGATAAAATACATCCTCGGGTACTTAGGGAGCTAAGTTCAGTTTTATCTAGGCCATTGTTTGTTATTTTTGCAGATTCCCTCATGTCCAGCATGGATTTAGGAGGAATAGATCTTGTCAAACTAACTTGCTTGGCTTTTATGAGGAAATAAGTAGAAATTTAGACTCTGGCATAGCAGTAGATGTAGTTTACTTGGATTTTGCAAAGGCTTTTAAAGCAGTCCCCCATAGGCGACTAATGTATAAGCTAAGGTCTGTTGGTCTGGGGAGTCACATTTGTACTTGGATAGCAAATTGGTTTATAAATAGGATGCAGAAAGTAGTTGTTAATGGGGCTTCATCATTATGGACTAAAGTGCTAAGTGGGGTGCCACAGGGTTCTGTGTTGGGACCGCTTCTATATTAATGATTTAGAGGTGGGCATTGTCAGCAAGGATTCTGTGTTTGCTGACGACACAAAACTTTGTTGACCATTAAAAACTTCTGAGGATGTTCAGTTGTTGCAGGGGGATCTAGATAGATTGTCACATTCGGCTGCTAAGTGGCAGATGAGATTCAATGTTGATAGATGTAAGGTGATGCATTTTGGAATTAAAAATCCTTGTGCTGCTTACGCTATAAATGGCTCTGTGTTAAGTGAATCCCTGTTGGAAAGGAATCTTGGAGTTTTGGTGGATAACAAACTTAAAGGGCATGTCCACCCCCAAAACTATAATCCCCCCAACTACTGGCCCCACCATGTAGTGTAGTTTAATCCTTACCTCACATCCCAGCTCCATAGGGTTCTCCTGTATCTTGGTGGCATTTTCTACTACTGAGGGAGAATTCTGGCAGGCACTTATAGAGTAATACTGGATGTGCAACATGTACATTGTCTCATTAGCCATTTATTTGTTTGCATCTTAAATAGAGGTCCCATTTTCACTATGTGTGTTTTACTGAACAATTACTGAAGAGTAGGGTAAAGGGAAATTCTGCTGGTTTACTTTCCTTGTAACCCTATGCCAAATAATAATGTGCTATATAGGGCGGCACTTGTCAGAATGTCACTTTAGACAGATTCTTGGGTTTGTTGTTTTGTTCTACTTGAAATGAGGGAAAGTGGCATGGGGTCCATATATATATTTTATCTGGTGCCCCAGGTAGATTACTCCATGAATATAGATTGGGATTTCTAGTTCTATTACATTTCTCATGTTTTGAAATAATATCCCACAGATGACCCAGAGCTAGTTTACCTTTAGTAAATATTGCAGTTTAAATACTGGTTTACAGATAGTTGTGTCTATGTAGTATGTGGTTTATGGAGGGTTTAGGTATTTGAAGAGTGGTTCTCTAAATATGTTTGCATATGCTTTAGTCCTAATTCCTTTTTTCTTTTTAGTGAAAATTACACAAGCCTGGGCCAGTTTGAATGTTTTAATGCATTGTTACTCCTCACTGATATTATCCCCAGCTCCATAAAGAGGATGTATTGTTTAAATGTGAAAAGTGCAGATTAACCATTGGCATATATGCCTCTGTGGCTTGTTTTTGTAAGTGTTCTTAGTAGTATGAAAACCGCGATTACAGGTCTTAAGAGTCAAGAACGGACATTTTTTAAAAACTGAGTTTATTTAAATCAGTAGGGCCCATACTGGTAAAGCTGTGGCCCCTGGCAGAACCATAGGGGCCTGTTTGGCAGACGCTTGTTTGGCACTGCCCCAGCCCACCACAACATGACCCAACCAATTTTCCCTCTGATTTAAAATCCTCTGTGCACATAAAAAATAAAATTATGTGTGCTACACGCTGCAGGAGATTTTTTTTATGCACCACTTAAACCCATGTGCGCTGGCCTGCAGAGTTGCGTGCGCAAGCTTAGAGGGAACACTGAATCCAACTTGTCCACAACTTGTTACGAACAGGGGCAATGATCCGAACAAGCAAGCCCAATGGTGAGTAAGCAGATGTAAGATGCAGGAGCAAATAAATACAGTATTTAAAGGTTATTTTAAATTGACCATAACTGGAAACTATAATTCTTCCCAACCCTCACTGTATCATTTTTTTGTTGATCTGTCCCCTATTCTTTAGATATCAATCGAAAACTTTTATATTTCAGCTGTCAATTCAAGTTCCTTGCTCTCAAAAACCATTCTTCGTGAGTAGTTTTAACTGTAGCAGAAAATGGTGACAGAGTTTTGACAGTTAGAATGCTGTATGCAGGCTTGACAGTGGTTTGTGGGGAAAAAAGTCCGGTCGGGTGGAAGGGGAGTGGTTAAAGGTAGTCCAGCAAAAAAGTAAGAATGTTTCTAAATGATTTACTGAAGAAAAGGAGGTAAATGCACTATCTTTTACCTCCCATTTTTCAGTAAATCTTCCAGGAGAGGAGGAGATATTACCCACGGACCCGCTCCAGCGCTGAAATCCCTGACGCCTCCGACGCATCTCCAGTTTTGCACTGTGCACGCCCCCTCGAGTGCGAGGGGGCGTCGGGTATTTCAGCGCTGGAGCGGGTCTGCGGGTAAGTTCTCCTCCTCTCCTGGAAGATTTACTGAAGAAACAGCAGTTAAGAGAGAGTGCATTTACCTCCTGTTCTTCAGTAAATCATTTACAGTACCCACGTATCTTTAAAATAAAACCTAAATCACATTCTCTAGATAAAATGTGTAAGAAATCATTGCTGGAAAGGTTTAGCAATATTACTCCTGCTTGAACACACTGGTTTTAGCCATGGACCAGCTGTTAGTCATGTGACCAGCCTCTGCCTACATTAATAGGCTCCCCTTCTCAACTGTCAAGTTTTTCCCCGGTGGTACTTCCTGGTTTCCCCAGCCTTAAAAGACAACTCCACCCTCATAAGAAACATCTTTAGAAAGAATGACCTCTTTAAATAGTTGATATATCATAGTTTTTTGTCCATGAATTCATTACTGTGTGCCTGCTATGCTTCTGGATTCCTCAGGAAACGAGAATTTAAGAAACCTTGTCGAGCCTCGGCATGCTCAGAAGGGCAGATGGGGGATTAACATTCAGTCATTGGCTGTGATGTCAACTGTCAAATTCATAACTGAACAGTTGCTAACGGAAGAACCAGGAAGCAGAAACAGACATGTGCAAGGTTTCAGGTTTAGACTTAATATTTTCAGATTTTAAACTATTACCGTTTAGGTTTGGGGGGTGATTTACCTGTATGTAAGTTTTCATTTGGGGGATGGACTTGCCTTTAAGTCTTAACTGAGCAAGCTTCCCCCGGGGGGACGGGGCGGGCAGAGGTCAGGTGATGTCACTCAACCTACTGGAAGCAGGAAGTTTGAACATTCACCCCAATGTAATTTCTCACAGGTCAGCCAGCAGAGATGTGATTGTCAGCTCATTTTAAGGAATATGCAGGCTTTCATTTAACCTAACTTGTATTAAGACCACAGTTGCCCTTTAAACAAATACAGTGCCGTCGTTTTTTTTGGATGTGAATTTTGTCTAATGTGAATTCACATTTTATATAAACATAACAATAAAAGGCATAAGGGAGGGAGTAAAGAGAGAAGAAGGTGAAGTGAAAAAAACACTGGTCACCGAGTTGTCACCGTTATAAGAGAATATAGGGGGCTTCACTGCCAGGCGGAGGAGGAGAGAAGCATTAGGTTCTGCAGCCATAGAATGCCAAAAAACTGACGTTTTAGAAATCTACAGTAGCATATTGCCATACAGTGATCTCATAATAAGGGTGTTGCATGCGAGACAATCTAGGGAAAGAACTGAATTTTAGCTTAAAAGGACCTAAATGCTTATATTTAATGTAAATAATATTATTGTATACTTTATAACATAAGGTATGTTTAATAGACAACCATACATATTAAATACAATTACCATTTCTTTATGGTTTATGATAAGTTCTTCGTAAATCATGGGTGTACCCCCTGGATATTATTAAGATAGGAATTTCTGCTATTTGTTTACCAGTCCTCCCTATAATTTTATTAGTGTATATTGGTCTTTGAACATCAGATTAAAATAACACCCCTACCTGTTGAATTCTTTTAGGTGAAGCTGGAGCAACAATAATTGATGTATCTAAGGAAGCCAGGAAAAGGTTTTTGGGACCACTTCATCCATCCTTCAATTTAGTAAAGATAATACGGAACTGCTTTATAAAACTCTGCCGACGATGCACATGAAAGAGCCACTGGACGCCTTGGGATACCCTTACCCGAGTATCTGATGGGGAGAATGTCTACTGTCACAGTTCAATACCAAAGAGGAGCTGATTCAGGTAACTGAAACCAAGCAATCGTTTACCATGCAAGTTATGCATAATAAAAGCCATTAAAGAATGTTGTAATGCTGTAATGCTCAATGTCTGCATAGTGTGTACATTTTAAACTTCATTAGAAATAATTCTTGGGGATATGATTACTGTGTATAAATACATTAACGGGCCATACAATAAACTATCTGGGGTATTGTTCACCAATAGAACATGTCAGAGGACATGCGGACATCCCTTAAGACTTGAAGAAAAAAGGTTTAGGCTTCAAGTTCGGAAAGGGTCTTTCACTGTGAGAACGATAAAGCTATGGAATTGTCTTCCAGTGGATGTTGTTATGACAGGTTCATTGGTCAGTTTATAAAATAAGCTGGATGAGTTTCTGCAAACAAGGAATGTTCCAAGTTACTGGTATTGATACATAAAGTAGAGTTGATCCAGGGAAATTACCGATTGCCACTTGGAGTCAGGAAGGATTTTTTTTCCCCTTCATAAATTTGGTGGGGATTTTTTTACCTTCCTCTGGATCAACAGTTAGGCAGGAAATGAGGATATTGCTAGATGGTTTGGACTGGATGGACAAATGTATTTATTCAACCTCAAATACTATACTATACTAAGAAAAGAGTTTGATCGTGAGGAAAGTTATTTTTCTACACTGGATGTATGGACGTTTTTCCAAGACCATTTTCCAGGTCCACAGGCGGAACGTATTTTAGCAGTTTCGCCAATCTCTCAAAATCCTAGATTTAAAGGGACAGTTCAGTGGAAATTATCAATATTTGTTAAATTGTTAGTTTGTGTAATGCCTTCTTAGTTATTCTACATTTTCTCTCCCATTTTGAAAATCGGTTGATTTCATACACTTTGCTGTTCCCTGCTGTTGACATTAGTGAGCTGACGTTTCCGGTTCTAACGGTCCTTCTTCTTTCCAGGATGCACCGCATCCTTGGAATGTTCCTAACAGTAATTTCTACTGATTGGCTGTTGGATGGGTCAAAGATGCTCAGATCTCTACTGAGCAACTGAATCAACCGAGGTGCTGGGTCAAGGGCAAAACCATAATGGTCTCTAATAGGGGTCCTGCAAACAGGAAGTATTATGGTTGCATTTATTTATACACAGACAAAATGCTGAATTGGCAGATGAATGTCATTGGGATGAAAAAATGCTTCTCATTTTCTGAAAAGTAAATGTATTTGCACTGAACTTCCCCTTTAAATATCTTCCTGTATAGATTTAATAAAACAAATCGATAAACAAACAGAAAAAGGTGATAGTGATAATATAACAAATATAAGATAATGTCTGTCTTATCTAGATGTCAGGCTGCACTTTATGTATATTTAACATGTATTTCTAAAGCACTGACTCATCCAGTACAATCCAAAAGATGTGTGTATATATGTCCCCTCTAATACCTATTGGGGTAAACCCAATAGGTTCCCTTCTGCCTTTGTGTATTGTGTAAAAATTTAGGGGGTGGGACACTAATAGAACCACGATTTCATAGGATTTCTTTTATTTTTAACATCTTGCCTTTATTTTGTTTTGTACAAATCCATACATTTTATAGTAGTGTGTATAAAGATTTTGTATCATCTGTATCCACATATAGCTAAACATACACCCATGTACAATTCCAACCACTAGACCACACTAGTGATTTTGCCTGATTCAATAAGTTTGCAGAAGTTCGCCTGCATAATCCTTTTTGGAGCAAAAATTTTATTCTCTGAAAATTTAATTTTTTACCAGGCCTAATAGCCTCTACTAATACAACCCAGCAGAATTAGGCTGGTAACATACCGTCAGATATCGGTTGGTTGGAAATGATGGTGTGTGTGCGGCGACCGAGCTCGGTCACACGTTCTTCCAGATGGGATGGACTGGTGATTGGATCTGGTGGCCTATGGAATTGCACGATCGGTCTCGACCACTTTTGCAGTGACTGATAGACATTTGTCTCGGCCGAACTCTCGCTAGTAGCGAAAACTCGCCTGTTGTGTACCCAACCTTAGAGAATTTGACGTTTTACACTGTGTAAATATGTTTACAATTCAGTTCATGGATTATTCATTCTCCAATCCTAATAGCAGATCATCTTCTATTTACCCTTATAAATATCAACACTTATCACTATACATTACACTTTAGCTTATTTTTATCCATATGTTAATGGGTTATCATTTATGTAAATGAGGGTGTGGGGGCATGTGGGTGAAGGTAAAATTTGGTTGAACCTGATTGACGTGTATTTTTTCAATCAAAAAGAACTATGCAACTGTGTATATTTACTTCTCCTCCTGAGTTCTATAAATTATCTCTATTCATACAAGGAACATGCTGTATAAATACGATGCTTTATTCAAATAATATTACATTTCACCAGTAACCTATATAATGGCAAGTATGTCTCAGGCTTTTGATAATGAAAACCTTTATTCTTGCTGATCCAGCAGTCTAATCCCTCTATACCAGGGGTTAGCTCTCGAAAAGCTGCATGCACTTTGGCACAGATGGATCCTGGCCAGTACACAGCTCAGAACCAGAACTAATTAGGGAACTGGGGGCAGGGAAAAGAGATTAAAGAGCCTGGCATCAGCTCTTTGTGGCATTTTCTACTACTGAGGGAGAATTCATGGCAGAGCACTTATAGAGATAATACTGGATGTGCAACATGTACATTGTCTCATTAGCCATTTATTTGTTTGCATCTTAAATAGAAGGTCCCATTTTCACTATGTGTGTTTTACTGAACAATTACTGAAGAGTAGGGTAAAGGGAAATTCTGCTGGTTTTACTTTCCTTGTAACCCTATGCCAAATAATAATGTGCTATATAGGGCGGCACTTGTCAGAATGTCACTTTAGACAGATTCTTGGGTTTGTTTTTTGTTCTACTTGAAATGAGGGAAAGTGGCATGGGGTCCATATATATAATTTTATCTGGTGCCCCAGGTAGATTACTCCATGATATAGATTGGGTAGTTCTATTACATTTCTCAATGTTTTGAAATAATATCCCACAGATGACCCAGAGCTAGTTTACCTTTTAGTAAATATTGCAGTTTAAATACTGGTTTACAGATAGTTGTTCTATGTAGTAATGTGGTTTATGGAGGGTTTAGGTTATTTGAAGAGTGGTTCTCTAAATATGTTTGCATATGCTTTTAGTCCTAATTCCTTTTTTCTTTTTAGTGAAATTTACACAAGCCTGGGCCAGTTTGAATGTTTTAATGCATTGTTACTCCTCACTGATATTATCCCCAGCTCCATAAAGAGGATGTATTGTTTAAATGTGAAAAGTGCAGATTAACCCATTGGCATATACTGCCTTCTGTGGCTTTGTTTTTGTAAGTGTTCTTAGTAGTATGAAAACAGCGATTACAGGTCTTTAAGAGTCAAGAACGGACATTTTTAAAAACTGAGTTTATTTAAATCAGTAGGGCCCATACTGGTAAAGCTTGTGGCCCCTGGCAGAACCATAGGGGCCTTGTTTGGCAGACGCTTGTTTGGCACTGCCCCAGCCCACCCAAGACATGACCCAACCAATTTTCCCTCTGATTTAAAATCCTCTGTGCACATAAAAAATAAAATTATGTGTGCTACACGCTGCAGGAGATTTTTTTTATGCACCACTTAAACCCATGTGCGCTGGCCTGCAGAGTTGCGTGCGCACAGCTTAGAGGGAACACTGAATCCAACTTGTCCAACTTGTTACGAACAGGGGGCAATGATCCGAACAAGCAAGCCCAATGGTGAGTAAGCAGATGTAAGATGCAGGAGCAAATAAATACAGTATTTAAAGGTTATTTTAAATTGACCATAACTGGAAACTATAATTCTTCCCAACCCTCACTGTATCTTTTTTTGTTGATCTGTCCCCTATTTCTTTAGATATCCAATCGAAAACTTCTTATATTTCAGCTGTCAATCAAGTTCCTTGCTCTCAAAAACCATTCTTCTGTGAGTAGTTTTACTGTAGCAGAAATGGTGACAGAGTTTTGACAGTTAGAATGCTGTATGCAGGCTTGACAGTTGGTTTGTGGGGAAAAAAGTCCGGTCGGGTGGAAGTGGGAGTGGTTAAAGGGTATGTCCAGCAAAAAAGTAAGAATGTTTCTAAATGATTTACTGAAGAACAGGAGGTAAATGCACTATCTTTTACCTCCCATTTTTCAGTAAATCTTCCAGGAGAGGAGGAGATACTTACCCACGGACCCGCTCCAGCGCTGAAATCCCTGACGCCTCCGACGCATCTCCAGTTTTTTGCACTGTGCACGCCCCCTCGAGTGCGAGGGGGCGTCGGGTATTTCAGCGCTGGAGCGGGTCTGCGGGTAAGTGTCTCCTCCTCTCCTGGAAGATTTACTGAAGAACAGCTCTTTTTTAATTTGCAGAAACATCACAGATAATTCTGGTCTACTACAGTTAGAAAACATTTGATAATGTTTGAATACAGATTAACACAGCACGGCAATATACTGCACCTCTTAAATAAAACCTACAGTGTTTGAAAGGTGCTATATTAGTTAGGCAGTTGTCCCAGGCTGTTGAGTGTGTTTTTTGACACCTGTGAAATGCTCCTTGAACACTGTCACCTCTTTTGTCTGGAACAGAAGGTCACTTTGGAAGCAGAAAGCTCCATTTGCTACTGAATATCCCAGGTGCTGCTTTGCGCAACACTGGAATGCCTCACGTAGCATCAACTTTAGAAAACAATGCCTTTCATCCTAAGGGCATTACATGCTACTCTAAGGTTCTTTGGGAAGCTTTGACACGAGATGATTTGGTTTATGTAGGCACCTGAGGGAGGGTTTTCTGAAAAACTATGGTAATGGTTTATGATGACAAAAGTATAAAAAGTATAAAAGCCCTTTAGGAAATTATTAAATATCATATCTACATATAAACAACGTATTTTGTTTGTATATAGCGGTAATACAACAGACTGGATACATGAGTGGACAGACCAAGCACACACAAATGTAAACGCAAATGGGCAAAAAGCATACACAGATGTGACACAGCATTTTTTCATGCTGTGCAGTGGGACCTTACCCTAATGTAAGGAAGTAGCTCCAATGCTTTAACTGAATCTGAGAAATGAGTAATCAGCATCTGCTGTTATGCTAACATTACATGCCTAGTTACAGAAGAATTACATAATAAACACATATCTGATTAAATAGGAGCAAAAGTTCTACGAACTAACTTGGTACACACAGAATCTAAATTATACTAAATTAGACTATGCAATCTGTGCAAATCTCGATTACTGGAAGGTCTTTGAAATGTAACCAAGCATTCTGGATCAAGAATACCCTTCTGTCTCATCCAAAATGACTCAGGTTAGTGTTCAGCTTTCATATTTTGTTTTATGTCCATTAAAATAAATACATTAATACAACACAGACACTGGTTATGGTGTAAATGACTATCATAATGAAATAGGCTTTTATTAAATGGAATGTCTGGTCTACATAGGTTTACAGAGGCCTATAATCACCACAATTAGTCTGGTGGAATGTTATGTTTCTAATTCAGGTTTATTACTTTTAAAGATCATTACAAACCCATTTTGAAATTATAAGCACAGAGAAAACGTCCCATCTGCAGAAAAAGAGCATCTGGACAGCAAAAATTTTAAGCTTTTTGGGGTCTTAGAGACTCTACCACAACCACTTTTTGGATATTAATTCTATATTTCCCAGAAAGGTGGGAGACAGTACAGAAGAGGTAAGCTATCAAGAGCTAAAAAAGGAGGTAGGGGTACAGTTTTCCTCCATTCCTAAGAAATTTAAGTCCAGACCCTTTACTGCCTTGCTTTTCACTGCTAGGAATAACACTAGGAAAAAAACTCCTGTCCGGTGGGCAAAAAGGAGCTTAAGCTAAAAGCAAACAATTTTTGCAATTCAATTTTTGCAAGTATTTCAGGAATCATACTACAAAACATGACGATGACTCTATTCAATTCAGTCTTAATACAAGATCTTGAACAATGCTGTGTACTACTCCCTGCTATAGACACTTTTTAATGGGGAGTGGGAGGCCCTCTTCACAAAAGCATAAAAATTAAACATCACAGTGTTGGAGGAACAAATGCCTAATAGGTCCTCAGATGGAAGCCTATAAATATTACCCTTTAAAATACTACCCTGTCAACAGTGAAGGGGCTTTGAGAGTCAGTGATGCTGGCCTTCTAGCAGAATTTCAAATAAAAAGCCGGTTTCTGTTTTCTATTTCCATATAAATGTTTTCTTTTCACTGCCATTTTGATATCATCATCCAAGGGAGCCTTTTCACTGTTGTGTTGAGATGGGTCTTTTACAAATACTATTTAATGAAACAGACAGTAAAAATAGAATTGGCGAGAAAAATATACAACCCTTCCAGCAATCATTCATTTTCAAGGGGACAAAGTCCGGTTCTCCGGGATTTCTATAATATCACTTCAAATAATTACAAATGCACTGAGAATTCAATCAACTCCTGTATTTAAACTCAGTCCTGATGGTATAAACCATGCCAGAAAGTGCCTTCTACTTCGTAGGCATCATCTCTTATTTCCCTACAGGAATTTATAAAGAATAATTAAAGGCTGTCCACCCCTAAATTCGAATTTTAATATTCTGCTCCCCCATGTCCCCCAGCCCCAACCGCATATTTTTTTTGTTCAGAAGCCCCCAACTCTTACTTACCCCCCTCGATCCTCCGCCGCACTGCCGGCCCTCTGCTTGCGAGAATGCAAGCAGAGGGCGGGACCGGCAGTCGCGTCTGTGATTGGCTGAGCGGCAGCCAATCACGGACGCGGCTGCCGGTCATTCAGTGCAGCGGAGGAAAGCGGAGAGGTAAAGTAGAGTTTGGGGAGCTTTTTTTAAAAAAAAAAACATGCGGTTGGGGCTGGGGGACATGGGGGAGCAGAATATTAAGGGGTTTAATGCTAGGGGGAGGGATAGTAAGAACGGAGGAGAGGGAGGGAGGGGGAGGAGGGGGGAGAGAGGGCTGCAGCACGCATGGCGGAATCTCCGGAGGCCAGTAGCAGGCAGTGTCCTATATGGACCTGCTAGCCTCCTGGTGGTCAGTTTTTGGAACTTGGGGGGGGACTACAGGAGAACCAGATGGAGTTGGGATGTGAGGTAAGGATTAAACTACACTACATGGTGGGGCCAGTAGTTGGGGGGATTATGTTTTGGGGTGGGACATGCCTTTAAAAGAATTATTTCTAATGAAGTTTAAAAATGTCACACACTATTGCAGACATTGGAGCCATTACAAGCAGTTACATTCTATTGGCTTTTTGCATCTTGACATGGTAACGTATGCTTGGTTTCAGTTACCTGAATCAGCTCCTCTTTGGTATTGAACTGTGACAGTAGACATCTCCCCCATCAGATACTCGGGTAGGGATATCCCAAGGCGTCCAGTGGCTCTTTCATGTGCATCGTCAGGCAGAGTTTTATAAAGGCGGTTCCGTATTATCTTTACTAAATTGAAGGATGGATGAATGGTCCAAAAACCTTTTCCTGGCTTCCTTAGATACATCATAATGTTGGCTCCAGCTTCACCTAAGAATTCAACAGGTAAGGGCTGCCTGACGATGCACATGAAAGAGCCACTGGACGCCTTGGGATATCCCTTACCCGAGTATCTGATGGGGAGAATGTCCTACTGTCACAGTTCAATACCAAAGAGGAGCTGATTCAGGTAACTGAAACCAAGCATATCGTTTACCATGTCAAGTTATGCAATAAAGCCAATTAAAGAATGTAACTGCTTGTAATGGCTCCAATGTCTGCAATAGTGTGTACATTTTTAAACTTCATTAGAAATAATTCTTTTAAAGGGCATGGTCCACCCCCAAAACTATAATCCCCCCAATACTGGCCCCACCATGTAGTGTAGTTTAATCCTCATCACATCCCAACTCCATCTGGTTCTCCTGTAGTCCCCCCCCAAAGTTCCAAAAACTGACCACCAGGAGGCTAGCAGGTCCATATAGGACACTGCCTGCTACCTGGCCTCCCGGAGATTCCTGCCATGCGTGTGCAGCCCTTCTCCCCCTCCCTCCCCTCCCTCCCTCTCCTCCCGTTCTACATCCCTCCCCCTAGCATTAAACCCCCTTAATATTCTGCTCCCCCATGTCCCCCAGCCCCAACCGCATGTTTTTTTTTAAAAAAAGCTCCCCAAACTTTACTTACTTCCGCTTTCCTCGCCTGCACTGAATGACCGGCAGCCGCGTCCGTGATTGGCTGCCGCTCAGCCAATCACAGACGCGACTGCCGGTCCCGCCCCCTTGCTTGCATTCTCGCAAGAGAGGGCCGGCAGTGCGGCGGAGGATCGAGGGGAGGAAGTAAGAGGTTGGGGGGCTTTCTGAACAAAAAAAATATGCGGTTGGGGCTGGGGGACATGGGGGAGCAGAATATTAAAATTCGAATTTAGGGGTGGACAGCCTTTAATTATTCTTTATAAATTCCTGTAGGGAAAATAAGAGATGATGCCTACGAAGCTAGAAGGCACTTTCTGTGCATGGTTTATACCATTCAGGACTGAGTTTAAATACAGGAGTTGATTGAATTCTCAGTGCATTTGTAATTATTTGAAGTGATATTATAGAAATCCCGGAGAACCGGACTTTGTCCCCTTGAAAATGAATGATTGCTGGAAGGGTTGTATATTTTTCTCGCCAATTCTATTTTTACTGTCTGTTTCATTAAATAGTATTTGTAAAAGACCACTCTCAACATCAACAGTGAAAAGGCTCCCTTGGATGATGATATCAAAATGGCTAGTGAAAAGAAAACATTTATATGGAAATAGAAAACAGAAACCGGCTTTTTATTTGAAATTCTGCCTAGAAGGCCAGCATCACTGACTCTCAAAGCCCCTTCACTGTTGACACTGGGTAGTATTTTAAAGGGTAATATTTATAGGCTTCCATCTGAGGACCTATTAGGCATTTGTTCCTCCAACACTGTGATGTATTAATTTTTATGCTTTTGTGAAGAGGGCCTCCCACTCCCCATTAAAAAGTGTCTATAGCCAGGGAGTAGTACACAGCATTGTTCAAGATCTTGTATTAAGACTGAATTGAATAGAGTCATCTGTCATGTTTCTGTGAGCTATGATTCCTGAAATACTTGCAAAAATTGCAATTGCAAAAATTGTTTGCTTTTAGCTTAATGCTCCTTTTTGCCCACCGGACCAGGAGTTTTTTTCCTAGTGTTATTCCTAGCAGTGAAAAGGCAGTAAAGGGTCTGGACTTAAATTTCTTAGGAATGTAGGAAAACTGTACCCCTACCTCCTTTTTTAGCTCTTTGATAGCTTACCTCTTCTGTACTGTCTCCCACCTTTCTGGGAAATATAGAATTAATATCCAAAAAGTGGGTTGTGGTAGAGTCTCTAAGACCCCAAAAAAGCTTAAAATTTTTGCTGCTCCAGATGCTCTTTTTCTGCAGATGGGACGTTTTCTCTTGTGCTTATAATTTCAAAATGGGTTTGTAATGATCTTTAAAAGTAATAAACCTGAATTAGCAAACATAACATTCCACCAGACTAATTGTTGGTGATTATAGGCCTCTGTAAACCTATGTAGACCAGACATTCCATTTAATAAAAGCCTATTTCATCTATGATAGTCATTTACACCATAACCAGTGTCTGTGTTGTATTTGTAATTTTATTTTAATGGACATAAAACAAAATATGAAAGCTGAACACTAACCTGAGTCATTTTGGCATGAGACAGAAGGGTATTCTTTGATCCAGAATGCTTGGTTACATTTCAAAGACCTTCCAGTAATCGAGATTTGCACAGATTGCATAGTCTAATTTATGTATAATTTTAGATTCTGTGTGTACCAAGTTAGTTCGTAGAACTTTTTGCCTCCTATTTAATCAGATATGTGTTTATTATGTAATTCTTCTGTAACTAGGCATGTAATGTTTAGCATAACAGCAGATGCTGATTACTCATTTCTCAGATTCAGTTAAAGCATTGGAGCTTACTTCCTTACATTAAGGGTAAGGTCCCACTGCACAGCATGAAAAAATGCTGTGTTCACATCTGTGTATGCTTTTTGCCCATTTGCGTTTACATTTGTGTGTGCTTGGTCTGTCCACTCATGTATCCAGTCTGTATTACCGCTATATACAAACAAAATACGTTGTTTATATGTAGATATGATATTTAATAATTTCCTAAAGGGCTTTTATACTTTTTATACTTTTGTTCATCATAAACCATTACCATAGTTTTTCAGAAAACCCTCCCTCAGGTGCCTACATAAACCAAATCATTCTCTGTGTCAAAGCTTCCCAAAGAACCTTAGAGTAGCATGTAATGCCCTTAGGATGAAAGGCATTGTTTTCTAAAGTTGATGCTACTGTGAGGCATTCCAGTGTTTGCGCAAAGCAGCACCTGGGATATTCAGTAGCAAATGGAGCTTTCTGCTTCCAAAGTGACCTTCTGTTTCCAGACAAAAGAGGTGACAGTGTTCAAGGAGCATTTCACAGGTGTCAAAAACACAACTCAACAGCCTGGGACAACTTGCCTAACTAATATAGCACCTTTCAAACACTGTAGGTTTTATTTAAGAGGTGCAGTATATTGCCTGTGCTGTTAATCTGTATTCAAACATTATCAAATGTTTTCTAACTGTAGTAGACCAGAATTATCTGATTGGTTTCTGCAAATTAAAAGATGGTCACATTTTGCACCTCTAATATAAGCCAGTGTGTGTGTTTTTTTGGGAGGTTGGGGGTGTTTGATTTAAGTGGAAATCTGACAATCCTAATGATATCCTGCGACATGTATTATATGCAAGAATCAGTGGCTTCACTGGTTCATTAGATAGCAGAGCAGATATATTTCATTGTGTTTAAAATGTTGCGTTTACAGGTTTCCAGAGGCTTAACTAGGATCTAGAGTTGTGTGTGTAAGCTTCATACATCAATCCAGTGCAGGGAAATTACTGAAGTTTATGCAAATATATTATTGGTGGATAGTAAATTAACCTTGTGAATGGGCACAGTCACAAAATTTTTCTTTATCTCTAATTACCTTTAAGAAGCCTTAATAAATTAAAGGACAATTAACCCTAAAACTTTTAAGATTAGTACATTTGCGATCAAGCACCCTAGTTTGGTTGTTTTTTTCTGCTTAATTTAAAAATTTAGGGCTGGTCTGCATATGCCCAGTTTTTACCAGTAGACCAGGAGTCATGGGAGAGAGGCATTGCCACCTGTAAAAGCACCACTTATACAGCAGCAAATCTCCTAAAATGTCGTATTTAGTATGTTATAAGATAGTGATCCGACACTCTGAATTGTTGTCCTTTTGGTTTAGTTTTCATTTAATGGTAGCCATCAGATGTTTAATGGCTGTGCCATTGTGTAAATAATAAAGATTAATTGCCACTATTTTTTGTTACACAGGCCTGTGTCTGCAGCACTTTCATACCTGTATACTGTGGTCTTATTCCTCCCTGCCTGCAAGGTGTGGTAAGTACAATAAGCATCATAGTGTAAAACAGACAGATTACAACACATGGGTTGGATCAGGACATGTTTAGATCATGTGGTTGATGATCACAGACAGTAAAGGGCTTAAATTTTAAGAAAATCAGACTGTAATTATATTTGAGCACTAAGCAGAAATGACTGCATGGGCTGTAAACTGTGGGTTTTGCACGTTCTTTGTTCACAGTTCCTTGCACTACAAATTGGATGTGACAGGTATATTCTGTGTCACTGAGCTTTAGCTTTTCCTGCTGTCACTTCCAATTGTTTCTGCATTAACAGGAAACAGGCTCTAAACTTGCTTAGAAGCTGCCTTGTGGGACAGTGCAAACAGTATTGGACTAGGGTGTTGGGGCGCCACCAGGAAATCTAAGACCAGGGACCCACCAGGAAAAGTTTAGGGGCCCACCCATTCATATCATATATTATCACTCATTTACATATTTATCTTACTCCTGCTGACTCCTATCATATATTAAAATTAATCTCTTATTGTCTTTTTAGTTTTGGATTTTAATTTTAGCAATTTTCTCGAGTGAATGGGCTATGGGGCCACAGGGGGATTCCCCTGTAACCCGTTGTGCCAATCCCACACTGAGCGCAAATGTTACAATGGGGAGAGAGCTTAAATGGTATACACTTTGTATATTTTAGCTGTCAATTAACTGCTGTATTTGCAAAAATTCAACTGCTGTGAGAAATATCCTGATCTTGCTTGCCCTTACAGATAGTTTGGGTTGATAAAAAAGAAGTCAGTTAAGAGAGAAAGGGTAGTTAAAAAGATGGACTGGATTACATTGAGGACTTTCACTAACATGGGCAGAGTGGACCAGAGAGGTGAGGGAAACATAAAGTTATTCCTGGAGTTAGGACTCAGCTGTTTAGGTCCTCACCCTGGGTACTATTCAGGTGTAGAACGGGGAAAGGTTAAGTATTATTGTCCTATAAGATGAGGCAAAGTGTTTTTTTCCTATTACATACAGAGATTATATAATGATTCTGAACCAATATACTGTGCATCATGTTATACTCTGGGGAATAAGAGTAGCCTTGTCTGTATGAGAACTAAAGCATGTGAAGAGACTTGAAACTATTATGTATTATCAGGAAGGAATTTACATACCGCATATACTCGAGTATAAACCGTCCCGAGTATAAACCGAGGTACCTAGTTTTAGGGAAAAAAGTAGGAAAACCACACTGACCCGAGTATAAACCGAGGGGTAGTATTTGCCACTAAAGATGTTTGGAAACTACAACTCCCACATCTCTATTGCTGGGAGTTGTAGTTTTCAAACATCTTAATTGCAAATATTTACAAATAAGAGTAAAACCTTTATTGTGCATACTGTATGCACAAATATAGGAGGATTTCCCCCTATTTGCAAGTATTTGCCACTTAAGATTTGAAAACGACAACTCCCAGCAATAAAGCATGCTGGGAGTTGTAGTTTTCAACACATCTTAAGTGGCAAATACTTGCAAATAGGGGTAAATCCTCCTATATTTTTGCATACAGTATGCACATATAAAGAAGGTTTTACTCCTATTTGTAGTATTTGCCCCTTAAGTTGTGCCCTGTAAAAATAAATGTTTCCTACCTTGTCCGGCGGCCGCGCGATCCGCTCCTCCTCGCTCAACAGCCTCTGCGCATCCGGATGCGGATCGCGCGGGCGCCGACAAGGTAGGGGAAACATTGACTCGAGTATAAACCGAGGTAAGATTTTCAGGCTTTTTTTAAAGCCTGAAAACCTCGGTTTATACTCGAGTATATACGATACTTTGTGCATTATACAGGTCTGACTGTTCATTACTGGGTAGAGTAGTGCATGTATGTATGCTCTGTTACATTATACAGGGACGTACCATTGTAGGGGGCTGTCCAGATAGTACTGGTAGGAAAAGTATACATAATGCATAATGCAATTTAGAAATCACATGGTCTCTACCATTATCGTTGCTGTGCCCTATGAAAAAGTGAACCTTGTAATTTGCAGCAGTGTCAATACTGAATGATAAGAATATATGTGTGTATAGTAACTGAAGGTTTACAGAGGCTTTATTAGAGATACTACTATTGTTATAAAGTGCAGCATGATTGTTATTAGGAAGGATTGGTAGAAGCACCAGAGAACTGAATACAACAATTCTAATTAAAGGATTGACCTTCTTTTTGGCTTTTCCCCCAGAGATACGTGGATGGTGGTATCTCGGATAATCTGCCACAGTATGAGCTGAAGAACACTATTACTGTGTCTCCATTTTCTGGCGAGAGTGACATTTGTCCTCGGGATGGCTGCACCAATCTCCATGAACTAAGGGTCACAAACACCAGCATCCAGTTCAATATCAGCAACTTGTATCGACTGTCTAAGGCCTTATTTCCTCCTGAACCACAGGTATTGTTGGTTATGGGACACATACAAGCTAATATTACAATGTCTTAAGGATAACTGAAATATAATAAAGTTCAGTTGATTCCCAGTGTAATGCGGACTTAATGTAGTGTAATGTAAAGTAAAGCGGACTTAAACCGCTGTTTCTTTTTTTCACTTTAAAATGCTATTATTTACCTAAATGAAAAAAATATTACTGCTCTTCCTCTTCCCAATATCCTCTGCTTCAGATAACAGTGAACGGAACACCTAATGTCTATAAAGCCTCAGTCCCTTAAATGGAGCAGCCAGTATTAGAAATAGAGGGTCATAGGGAAGAACTGTCAGGGAATCGCCTAAACTAGACTTTATTTCCCCTTTAATGAAAATAGTGAACAGTTAGTTAATATAATTTGACTTTTTACCAGGGGCTGCAACCCACAACCACTATAAAGACCATTGACTTTCCTTATATTCAAGTGAATTTTTTTTTACCAGTGATCTGGTATTAGGAAGGTTACACACACAGCAGCGATATTGATTTTAGACACATTATCTTGGGTAAACATTAAGTTGATCACTGAGGTGCAGGGCTCAGTTGATTGGATCACAGTGAAAGTTTACATACAGCCCTTATTAATCATATCGCTCAAGTCTAGGACATCTCTTCTCTGATGTAAATAGTTTGGTCGACCTATATTTTTGTCAAAAACATGCTAATCTTTAAAATGTAATAGAAAAAGCTATAGTGTTAACTTTAAAAAATGTAACAGAAACAGCCACCTATATAAAATATGTTCTATATATAAAATGTTAATCAGTTTTAGCTCCCTTTAGTGACACTTGATATAATAACACAAGCCAGCAAGCATCTTAGTAACGGGAGTCATTACTGGTGATTAGAATGAGCCATCTAGTGGTAGAAAATAGTAATGTTCTAGCACACTGATATTGTCTGTTTGCCAGACAATGGGTAGGTGCAATCCTCCATCCCTCTACTCCAAGGGCCAAGGCAATCCAAATGAAAAACAAAAGCGGAGGAGCACATTACAGATACAGTTCAAAATTTTAATGTGAAAACAACGTGATACTGCGTTTCAGGGGCAAAATGCCCTTTCTCAGGGAAAAATGTTCATATTTCAAATATTATGTTATGTTTGTCGTTTAGAAAATAGTGATCCAGTCAACAATGTGGCAGCTTAAAATATTTCCACAACAATTTATTCAAAGAGTAACCAGAGGTCATAAGTTGATAATACTTTTTAGGCAGGACTCTCCCAATATTTTTAGTTTTCTCTGCTATTAACATTAATGTCCTCATTGTTATAAGAAGTTCAGCCTGTCAACAGGTAAACATGTCCGATAAATCCAAATGAGCATAAACACAATGGTAATAAAAGATCGTTATCATAATGTTATTTAGGTTATTGGACTTTTTTATAATGTCCCATTCATGTTTCAGCTCTTATTACCAATAGCAACAACCTCTGGGAAAAATAAACATAAAATATAAAGCAAATCTATAATTCCTATCTCCCATCGTACTTCACAAGACACAATCTCATACTAAAAGACATCAACCGCCGTGCCAGTTTTAACATCGGTGTGTGCCAAATATTGATCACTGTTTGTGAGTTACAAAGGTAGATAGGAGCATGTGTTCCTATCTCCATATAAATTTTAGATTAATTTTAAACAAACTAAAATTTAGTGACCCTTTAAACCTATGCACAAGTAAGACGTTCAGCGGCAAGCAATGTTCCCTCTTATTTAAAATTGTCTTTGTGCTCAGAAATAAATTGCAGGCCTGCGCACACAGTTTGTATGCACACAGGCAAAGTTGTGTGCGCACAGTTTAGAGAGAGCACTGTCGGTAAGGAATGTCCAGCCTCATTAGGTGACAAGTACAGTTGCGTCAGCTCACATTCATTCATCAAACAGGGTGGATCATAAAACAATGCAAAGCCAATACACATGTAAGATTTTCAGCCAGAAAAATCATAAGTGTGTTTTGAAGCCTTCCATATTATTATTCAAGGGTAGGGGTGTTCGTTTAAATGTAAAACATACTTTTCCTTAACCATTACATTTGTTTTTACTGCAGGTACTTAAAGAAATGTGCAAGCAAGGATACAGAGATGCTCTACATTTCTTGAAGAGGAATGGTAATAACATATTATTAATGGTTGGACTGAAAGATTATATATGATACTGTCACACTAAAAAGTGATTTTTATTGTAATAGCAGAACAGCAAATCAAAATCATCTTAAAGGGTCTTACAATATAAGGCTATGATTGTCCACTGAAATAATAAAGTAAATGTTGGTCAGGTTCAACCTAGCTTGCTTAGGGCGGTCTACTGTTCCACTTCACCTGGTACCCATTGATTATTACATAGAGTATTACATAGACTGATTGTGAGTGAGAACAAAAATGTATCCTGTGATTGACAGCAAGATAGAGAACTGTATCAACATTAACCCTGCAGCTGCCTGAAGTGATTTCTGAGACTGGGTTTATATAGATTACTTACTGTACCTACCCCACTGTGATGGAGTTTAGTGAGCAGGAAGAGGGGACATTAGGAAATCCTGGAGCTGCCGACTGGCAACATTAAATTATAGTATGTATATATATTTATATATACACAAAAGCAATGATTCTGTATATTCTTTATACAGAACAATCATTCGATGTGCCTATACTTGGTCCAAAGTTATTGTCTCCTTTTACTGTAGTAAAGGGAGCCGGTAATTTAAAATTTTCCATCTTTCCCGATTGGTCTGGATACTGAAAATATTCAGCCAATTCTGTCGGATCTTTATAACAAAACTAAAGGTGATATCTATATTGGATAACTGATGATAATCATGGCAAGTAGAGAATATATATAATATTAATATACAATCCATATTACAATCCATATATAATAGAATATAGGGGTGTATTTGGTTTTAAACCTCCTACTTCGCTTGTTCGGTGGGGACCCATTCAGGAACCCCCCCCCCACCTTTGAAAATCCCCTACCGATCATCTATAGTGGTAATGTTTTGAAGGAACAATCAATGCAGGAGGCTATAGGCTACTAAGAAGATAAATAATTTTATGACACAGTCACCCAGTTATTGTACTCGGATTTACCTTAATAGATTTGTCTTTTAAATTATTTTTTAACAATAATTTTGGTTTAAACTCTTTTTACTCTTTTATTTTCTATTCTATTTTATGATCAATGTTTGGGTTAAAATAACTGAAATATCGTTGTATTTGTGTGGATTGACTGGTGCTGTGTACAAATATAGGTTTTTATATCTCCATGTCATTATGAATAAACATAGTAATTGTATCTGTTCATAGGGCTCCTGAACAGACCACAGCCTAGTAGACCTCTACCTCTTCCTGCTCCTGAGAATCCAGACAATGAAGAGAACAGTGAAGGAGAACAGTCATCTGCAGACAATACTGAACTGCAGGCTGCTGAAAACCACATATTTGAGCATCTTCCCCAGAGACTTAACCAGGGTAAAACACCATGTTCTATACACTTTGGGGGCTGTAATAAAAAGTGGTGCAAAAGTGTTCCTGTGCTTTTAATCCACAGCAACCAATCAGAAAGTAGCTTTTTACTGGGTTACTGCAGTAAGATAACACCTGGTTGTCAAATAGTTAGATAGATAGACAGAGAGATAGATACCCTGACACCCTGTGGTGGTTCCACAGATTTCTGAATGGAGCTTGATGAATAGTAAATTTCTTTTTTAAGACGTCCTAGTGGTTAAGAGAGATGGGATATCGACACAGTTATATCAAAAGCCCACAGACAGAAACCAGCTGCTGTTGTACACCAATCAGCTCTACACGTTAAGTGATAAATCCCAAAGAGTCAGCTTACAAGAATTAATAGACTTGTATAAGACCCTGAGATTAAGAAAATACAATTGACACAAATGTGTTAAAAATTTAGGAAACAAAACTATTGGAATCCACACAACAAAGATTGGCTATCCCTGAAGGGGGTAGTAGAGAGAGGATAAAGTCAAATAGAAGGATCTCCTATATTACTGAGTTTGATGCACTTGGGTGCGTTACAAATGGGATCAAAAAGCATTGGCACTTTTTGAAGGATTCATATCCTATAATAGAGGAATTTCAAACCCCCCTGTTAATTAATTAATATCCTATCGGAGGTGTAGGTCGATAGGGTCTATAGTAAGGTTTTCCATGTTTCAGACTAAAACAGAAAAGGGATGTTGGTTGAACAGCACAAGGGTATGAATGCATCCATGTATGGATTGCATACATTGTAAATCTGTTATAAAAGGGAAGGTATTTGTGCATCCTGGTACAAAAGAAGAGATTAAAATTAAAGGACACTTAACGTGCAAATCCATAGAGCAGAGGAATTAAGGTACACGGTGTTGGAAAAGGTACACATGGACATGAAAGGCAGGGATAGTGAGTTATCCCTGAAAAGGTGAGAGATCTGATGGATTAATAAACTGGATATAAATGTGTTCCTTTTTAAGCTTACATTGCCTCCATGTAAAACTTCCTGAGGTGTGGCAAAACACTCCATTTTGAAGATTCCATTACAAAACAGGAGTGGGGACTATGCATGTACTTTTATTTATTTATATATTTTGCCTTATTTACATTTCTATATACTTAAATATCATTTCTACATATTTGTTAATATTGATATAACTATTTATTTAGTGCTTAAACAACACATAATCACTGTCCCTATGTATATTACTTTTACCCACCCCCACAAGCATAGTACCTCTGAAAAACCCAATGTATTCCCCATGAATTTATAAATGTATTCATATAATATAAGGGATATATATATATATACAATTTTTCTGTTTTGCCAACAGACCTTACAATCTTTTTTTCCCCCTCCCATAGCTCTTTTGGAAGCCTGTGCAGAAAAACGCAGTGTGTATTTGTCTATATCCAACCTGCTGCCTGTGCGCCTGGCGTCCGCACTGATGCTGCCATATACTCTACCGCTCGAATCTGCTGTTTCATTCACTGTCAGGTACAGACAAGTGCAAAAGGGTGACTGCCCTAATGTTATAATACATGTATGTTGAATTACTCTGCATGCACCTGCATACATATCACCAATAATCAGCAGAAATGAACCTTTCAGTGGTTTTCTCACCTGTCTACAGGCTTTTCGAGTGGCTTCCTGATGTCCCTGAGGATATTGAGTGGATTAAGGATCAGACCAGGAAAGTCTGTCGCTATGTATTACGCAATGCTAAAAAGCAACTAGGACACCATATAACTGCCAGGTATATATTTCTATTCAGAATCCAGATTACAGAGTCCTTATGAAAAGTTTTTTTATTTGAATAAAAATACAGACTGGTACATTAGAGGGCATGTCCACTTTTAAAACAAAACATTTACCTGCTCCCAACCCCAGCTGATAGATTCAGTTCAGATTCAGGTAAGCTGGCTCCTCCCTCCATGCAATCAATCAAGGCTGTGACTGCTGACATTACAACCAATGATTCACTGATGTTTTCCCTTCTGCCTCCACTGTACATGCTCAAGCTTATAAAAAGCTCATTGAGCAGAGAGAGGAGGCAGTACCTATGACAGAATGGAAGAGATATCATTAAATATCTGGTTACAAATGCATGTGCTGTTAATCTCTAATGGAAAAAGAATTGGGGGTTCTACTAGATTTCGCTGTAGCTAACAATCCCAGATAGCAACGGCAAGATATTGGGATGGTGGGCGGATAACCGACAAGTCACCAGTTTTTTTTTTTTTGTTATATGACATGCCCTTTAAGGAAATCTTTATCTTAAAATGTTTTTTAAACCAATTTCAACCAATTACAAAAATTCTTATGCTATAATTTATATGGTCCCTTTTAGTTCCCCCATACATGAATAGTGAGTAAGTCAAGTCAATAAGTATAATTATAATGTTTCTCTTATTTTGTAGGCTCTGTTACCACATGGAATTGAGAAGAGCTCAGAGTCTACCAGTTCCTCAGGTCTTTAGTTCCACTGAATGTTTGCCCAGATGGGTAAGAAGCAACATCTCATTGATGGACATGATGCAAAAGTGGGAGGAATATCAAAGACAATTAATGCCTGGACTCTTTTGTATCAATGTGGACATGCAAGCCACACTTTATCAACAGCAACCTGAACTTCCCATGGATCCTGATGCTCTTATAATGGTTGATGTGAGTACAGACAAAAGCACAGAAACATTCTGAAGGTCGTACGGCCAGAGCAACATTACATTTCTTATGACCACCTATTTTCGGTCAAGGCTTAGAAGGTCTAGTGGATTTTCCCTCTTTAAGACTATCATGGCTACCGCTGTTCAAAGCGGTTTGACGTTGGGTTCTGTTGGAGATGTTATTCGCTAAGTCAGAGTAGGAGCTAGACTTAGTAAAGCCAAAGTTATCATTGTCTTAATGTGGTTATGCAATCTTCCTCAGACATTAAATCTTTGTGGTTTCATTAACATTCACCCAGGTGGATTGAAAAATACAAAGTCCTCTGTGAAGAGGGATTTCAGGGCGTGCTGGGACCGTTATGGCTGATGATAGACAATAGCAAATTGCCAAAGCTTTGTCATTTGCAATATTAATGTCGATATTGCTATTTACACCTCATGTCCGAAAAGGTAAGAAAAGAGCAAACTGAGAGTTGGTCAAGGTTCACCGCAAAAAATACTGTTCGGAGTCTCTAGATTTCCTCTAAGTACGTCAATCTATTCTGTGTTTCTGTTTTTTACCTGGTTAGATAAATGTTTCTCTCATGTTTTCAGTGTTATATCAATGCACAGGAATGACAAGAATATGCCCATCGTAGACACTTGTATTCAGATTGGAAGGGTAGAAAAGCTTACCCCAGCCTATGAACATTTTTAATGACATGTTCCTGTTTTACTTTGCCGCCATATGACTTTACAGGCATTGACATTGCAGTATATCTGCATTTTGAGTTCTCTAGACAGGAGAAATAGCTGTGCTTTTACATTGCCAGGCAGCAGTAAGGGTGGACGTATTGAGATGGGCCATTTGTTTTGCTTTGGGAATCATGGGAAAACCTTCCAAACTTTTAAAGATACCAAAGTTTATTCATTATAATGCAGTTGAAAAAGAACTGATACTGGCTCAGTAAGCTATAGTTGCACAAACTGTACAGTCTGTATCTTGTACTGGTCAGAGGCTCTGGTGCTAATCACTTCTCTACCAGCAATATAAGTTTGGAATAACAGTTGTGTCCATCACTTAACTGCACAGTGTCTGATGATGTCTTGTTGTGTATGTAGTAGGTAAGGCGGTACTTGTCCTTGACATTTAAATGGGCAGTGATGAAGCGGACCAGACCAACAAACGTGCTAACGCCAGCCATAGACTCAAAGATGTTGGTGAGTCCATAGGAAATATTCAAATGCTAATTCAAGCATTGACTGCATCCCTGTGTTGAGGGCATGTTTGTTGATGGATCTGCCTGGGTGAGGTTTGACCTCTGCCAGTGGTTGTCTGAATTGTATTAGGAGAGTCTGAACAACATGAGTTGTTTGGTGATAGTTGGAAAACAAGCAGGGTCTTTATGTCTATAGGCAGTATAGAGCAAGACTTGCAGTACATTCTGTTTGTGATTGTTTGGACAAAGATGGAAAATATAATGTAATCTGTATTTGCTATTTACATTATTGTCTCGAAATAAGACTGTTTGAGTTAGAAGAACACAGTACTTGGAACGGATATTCTTGCAACCTCAAGAAATGCCAAAGATCCCATACATGGAAATACCATTTATTTTCAAATATTGGCTAATTGCCTATTGGTTAATGTTGCTTACTGGAGCAGAGTGAGATTAGTCTGACAATGTATATGCCCACTAGCTGCTGGGTATTTAGATTTAAATAATGTGTTACATTTTCCATTTCTCTGTTCCAATAGCAGGTGAGCCACCATATTATCTCAGTTTATTTGGAGGTTAAAATGTTCATATTTTCTTAAAAACGGTAAAAACAAGTTAAGCTCATAAGAGTTATATGGGTTTGAATCTTTGCATTGGAATCAGATTAAGGACCGTGTAGGTTTGAGGAAATTTTATGTGAGTTAGGTAATGGGAAATACATTTCTGGATGATACTCATTTGGGGAGTACCAGTGCTTGTGTGAATGTAATGCAGAGCTTTAAGCAAAAAAGTGATATTGTTGCCCTGAAAAAAACATTTTCGAGAAGCAACACAAATAATGATACACTGGAACCCTCTATTGTATAAGTTGAACTTAAGAATTATGTTTCTTATTAGTAATTTAAAGCACTGTAAATGATCACTTTTACCTTGTTTCCTTTGTGAAAGCCAAATTACCAATAGAATTCTTAAAGGGTAACTGCTCTGAAACCATGTGACAGTCCCTCTTCCCTGTGACCCCTCCCCTTGCAGTCCCCTTGAAACCCCCTGTGGCCTCTCCCACCACTTCAGTCAGTGTAACTCAATCTCTTCCTGGTTTCTTTTGCTTTCTCCTGCACTTAGCATGTGCCAACCGCAGAATAGAGGGAGGAACTAGTATTTGTAACTGCAGATTTAGAACCTCCCACCCTCTTATCTTTCTGATCAATGATTTCTTCATATCTTGGGCTGTGCAGCACATAGAGAGGTGGTTGGTGGCTCCTTTTAAAAGTGGCCTTTCATTTAGAATATTGTAGAGACCACAGTTCCCCTTTAAGCACTGATTTTAATGAACAGTCTCTAGGGCATAAATAATCTTGTGTGAATGGTTTTTGGAGATGTTCTGTGCAGGCCCTAAACTTTTCAGCAGTTTGGAACAGTTATTGAAGGTATTACCATGCTAGGAACAGACAATTCATCCTAATGCACTTAGCAAAGAGATGTTGTAGACAATGAACTGCTGTGTAGCATGGCCTAATAGTGTAAACATTAAAGGAGTATGCAGTTCTTTCTGTTACAATCTAGACTTTGTCTCTTGTACTGGAACATGCAGTCTTTTCCAGCACAATAGTTTGGCGTAGGCCACTTTCTCTCCTCTATAGCCTGCAGTTAGTCTGTGGCTTGGATGGGATCCTGATCCTGTGACAGACAGGTTGAAAATATGTGTTACACTTGTCTGACAAAGGGAAAGTACTCAAATTTCAAAGTATTGGAGAGCAGAGTTTTTTCATTCTTTTTTCAGTTTCTACTTTAGAATTTCTTTTTGATCAGTGTCTCTTACTGTGCATCATCTTCCCCTGTACTAGACTAAAACCATATATCGCATATATACGCAATCTGTGCAGAATATTGTGCATCTGTTACAGTGGGTAGGAATTTGAATTCAAAATGTTTTATTTAGTAGAGGAAAGTTGTTGGAATGGTGTGTGCCTTAGTTGGCCTTTTATCTCATTAGGATGTTTTTTGCAATACATGAAGAAGCCTAGAAAATAATTTGTTACCAGGTTTCTTGTGATAGTTGGTTTTCTTTCTTGGCTCAGAGTGTAGTTAACCTTTCTCACATTGATTCTAAGTTTAAACAATTCTATGAACATAAACACACAGATTTTCTGGTCACTGGTCTACTGGTTTTCCTGATATGCTAAAGCCATTTTTCAGATTGGAAACAAGCAATTATTTATGTAAAAAGCACTAAAAAAAAACTGTCCTTCGGCTGTATGGCTCAGCTTAGATAGAGGTGTTGGTCAAATTTTGTTGATGTTCCCTTGGTAAATAATTACAGTGGGGAAGGAAATAGTCTCTACAGGCTACTAATGGGCTATTTAGCACTATTACCCAAACCTTAGCAAATACCACATACTTAGAAATTTCAGTGTAAGAAGCGCGTATTGTGTTTACTCCTCTACGTAGGATGTGATATTCTGAGAACATTCTCTGGGATGTAAATGGTTTTTTTTGGTATGAAGTTTTTTTTTTTTTTTTTACTTAATATTTATTTAACATAAACATTTTTTTTTCTATTTTGTAAAATTATTTTGCTAAAATTTTTTTTTTAAAGGTCTACAATTTTTTTTTTTTTCCATAAATCTCAGAATGGGCTATTCTTAGAAAGTTGCCTAAAAGATTCTCTCCTCAGGGGACCCGATATTTCCTATAGACAGAAAAGTTTCTACCTCAGATAAAATCTAAGAAATTACGCTCATTCTGCCCATAAAAAGCCCAATTTGAAATACCGGTTGCGGGCAGGATAGGTTTTATTGAAATAAAACCATTGCACAATTTTATGATCAAAACAATCAATTTACCAAGTTACAGGATGATTTCACGTGTTTTTATAATCAAGATCACTTGGTTGTCTCATTAATGTTTTTCTGGGCAAGTTCTTCAGGATATCCAAGGTTTTGAGGAGTTGTCCTAATCACTGGTTTGTCTTCTGACATCACATGGGTAGATGCAGATTTCCTAATGTTAATTGGTGCCATCAAAGGCAGACCATTAGGACTATACTGCTAATCACATGCAGCATTTCTAGAGATGATATAATAGGCCAAGTCTATCAGTGTACAGGCGAACAGAGCTCAGTAGAGCTCCTCTGTTGCTTGAACCCCTACACAGAAAATAAAATAGCACTGCTCAAAAAGAAACCCGTCTAAATAAAATGGTTACTTATGTTTGTGATTTGTGTATATTAAAGACTGTTCATTTGATACCATTTTATTAGCTCTTATACATAACAGCATTATTGTTTATAGCAATACTATATGTTCTAATATAAAACGTGCCACAATTAATATGTAATTATTTGTATATATAGCAATGCTGCACTTTTTTTCTTCCTGTCTTACAGGGCTGTTAAAATGTAACTGGAAAAAATGTAAATATTCTAAATATATTAAAACTTTATTGTTCCCAAATATCCGTGTCAGATTTTTTTTTTCCAGAATTATAGTAAGGATTGTACTTAAAGGGCAATTGTGACCCACCACCCCATCTCCTGAAAGATGGCTCCAGACATTCCCCCATCACCTGGTATGCAACTACAAGGAGCATGTCTTCCATTGATCAGCCCTGCCATAGTTGTTTTCATGTAGGTGTTTGCCAGCTGTATATTAAATGGGCCACACAATTGGATGGGACAAAATATTGTCAGCACTGCTTTAATTCCCACCAAACAGCCTGGTTTCCTGAATGCTAGTCTTTCTAAAGGGAAAATTTACTTGCGTGTACAGCCTTATATGACTGTTGTAAGAATGTGGAAATGGGAGAGAGTCTGAAATTCTTTATTTGATAGCACTGTGCATTTATGTATATAAATTGGATTTATATTCACTGATGTATATGGCACGTAGATGCCCATTAGTGGAACAGACACTTTGGGGATGATTTCAATAAATAAACCTTGCAAAATCTGCCTGTGCTTTTAATCTGCAGCAACCAAGCAGATGTTAGCTTTTTACTGGGTTACTGCTGTTAGATAGCATATTATTGGTTGCTACAAATTTATAGCATTAATGGGCAATCATTTACATCAGCCCCTTTGTTCATGAATTTCCCAAACGTTCACGTTCACAATTATACCTATACGCATCAAGAATCATATTTCACCCATCTCATTACAATCTTTCTGTTTTATTCCTCTCACCTACACTGTGATGTCTTTGCTTGCATGAAATTGGTCCTTATTTACAATTTAAGTGGCTGATGCAATTAGAGGTACAACATTGGCCTGTGTTTCTGCAGTTAGGAAACATGATTGGTTGCTTTAAATGAATAGCATGCATGGGCAAACATTTGCATGTCTCACTGCTAAGTGTTCTCTGTTCATTACATTCATTCATTCATTTCCACTGGATCTTTCAATAGCCAGACCATGTACTAATCTTTGGTATTTTGCTGTACAATCTAAATCTAATGACAACAGCTAATGGAATGTTTATTTGTAAGCAAAATAATATGACATGAGCAATAAAAGTTACATCAAATAACAGTATGATAAGAGGCTCAAATTATAATGGGAGCCGCAGTGGAATATTTTCTTATAATAATCACCTGGCTATGTCACTGAGTGATTATTATAAGAAGCTGTTGCTCTGCAGCTCCCATATCCTTATGGTCATCCACTGTTCCAACCCCATATGTTTTAAATTGAGAATTATGGAGTTTGGAAAAGAAAGTAAACCATGGGCAGTTTCTTCTACTTATTTACTTTTAAAATGACAGTATTGCAATGCTACCTATGACATAACTGTTATTAAAGCTGTTCACAGCCTTAAGGCAAAAAAAGAAAATATATAAACCATCTGTATTATAAGAAATAATGGGCCCCTTCAAATTATAACATAATGATATTGAGTCACCTTAGAGTTCCCTGCCCTGTATAAAAGGGTCAAAGAACTCCTCAGTGTTGTAATATCCTTATATTAAACTGTAGGGTGCACATTATCCATTATAAAATTAGGTTTTATCAACTTACTGCTAACCCAGTGTGTCTTATAATTATAGGGCCAATATTTGGAACTGGTGAGAAATGCCTTGACAATTAATCTGTTGAGTTATGCACATTTTGGTGATCTGTCTGACTGAATATATATTATATATTTGCAAGGCTAAAGGGGTAAGCAAGCAGGGAAGCAAAAACACTACAGTTGTCCTTTTAAAGGAACTGTAAACTTAAAAAAACAAGTGTTTGCCAATAGTTTCTATTATTCACAGGGAGGTAAGAACGCTTATTCTCACCTCCCTGTGAATAATAGTTTGCTCAGGGGACACAGCTGAACTTACCTTACCTGGCGCTCCACTCGCAGGTCCTTCTGAACTGACAGCCGCGCTGTCCTGCTCTCCCGATTGCACGCCTATCTTTTGTATTGGTGCGCATGCGCCCAAAGATAGACACGTGGTCGGGAGACAGGGGCAACGCGGCTGTCAGATCAGAAGTAGCGAGTGGAGCGCCAGGTAAGGTAAGTTCGGCTGTGTCCCCTGAGCAAACTATTATTCACAGGGAGGTGAGAATAAGCATTCTCACCTCCCTGTGAATAATAGAAACGATTGGCAAACACTTGTTTTTTAGAGTTTACAGTTCCTTTAATATAGCAGTGGAAATTTCCTGCTTTGATACCACAGAAGACCGCATATGACAGCACATGACATTCTCCCTTTATAAACAGGTTGGGCATTTTTTTCATGGGGGGGTTCATGCTTTGGGATGTTTAGGTCACCGCTAGCAGTCACTTCCTTAGATAAAGATAGAATTTTCCACACAATAGCTCAAGGGTTGGTATATTCACCTGTCTGGAATATGAGACAGCACTAATTATTGACATAGTTATGCTCCGTCATTCACTGCTTACACCTTTCATTTGACACAAATGTCTCCACACAGGCAATCTGTTTGCTCTGCAGTATTTACTTTTTAGGCCTTTACGTAATTGTTTTCAAAGCAGTAAATGTCCTAGTCTTGTGAGGCAGAAGCTAAAGTGTGTTTTTCTATTTTGTATCATTAATCTTAAGATTAATTCACTTGTTTTACCAGGCTTATGACACTGGTTAGGCCAGAATGGAATAGTATATGATCAGTATGGTGCCCTGAGCATGGATTTTTGCTTTGAATAATGTAAAAAAAAAAGTCCAGATTGTGGTTTAATAGGTGAGGCACATGTTATGGTTTTATTTTCTCCATCCAAGTCCAGGCCAGGAACAAAGATGCTTTCAGAATATTTTGACTTGGTACCTTTGTGCGACAAATTTTAAGTAAAAACATTAACAAAGTCAAACATTAGTGAATTTTTAGTCATTTTTCCAAATGTTTAATGGGCAGCCAGTCATTTACATTTGCCAGTGTTCTGTTGCAGGAAGTGGGCAATCCCTTAAAGTGAGGTAATCAGCACTGACATCCAATTAGCTTGCTGGTGACTGCAATGTGGAGCCCCTAGTCTAGGAAAAATTGTAGTTCTGTTATGATCTTGCCCATTGTAACACTAACAGGGTTATTCAATAAAAGTTCTTATCATTTAAAATGGTGCTAATTTTGCCCCAACCAATCAGATGCAAGCTTACAAATGTTAAATAAGATCTGATTGGTTGGGGCAAAATTAGCACCTTTATAAACGATAAGAACTTTTATTGAATCTCCCTGTTAGACTTCAGACAGTTACGACTTACTGTATTTGTGAAAAAACAAAGTCCTGGTGTTTTTGGTGCATGTAGCTGTGCTCTGCGATTGTGCAAGAAAATTGCAGATCGCATTCGCTTCATATAGATCACAGCACAACGCACAGCAGCGCACCTAGTGGCCAACACTAGTGTGCGTTTTTTGACACGCGATTGGATTACATGTTAAAACACGGCAGTGTGGCCTAGCCCATACAGTTTTATGATCATGCAGAACCATTGCAAAAATTTGTGCAGGATTCCGTGACGTGTCCTAATCACTAAAGACCCAACCCACCCTTCACTTACTGAAGCTGTGTTTATTTTGCAGACGTCAGTCAGGTTCAGCTTTACTCTGGTCTTAAATCTTCAGCAATTAACCTGGCCAGGTGGGAGCTATGCAAATTCCTCTGCTCAAAATAGAAGCTGCACTGGCTGGACTGGTCTTTATTGTTTGAAGAAGAGCTACTTCCCAGAAGGCAAGCGAAAATTTAACAGCTGGTTAAAAAAAAACTGCAATGCATAGAGATACCAGATCACCAAATAAAAACATAGGACTCCTATTGAAATCATGAAGAAAGTCTAAAATAGAATCAGTGCAGTTTAATCTTAACCATTAGCAGATGTGGTATGAATGCAGACAACGCATGACTGACAGATCCCCTGACGCTGATATAGTTGCAAGTTTTAGAAAGAATCTTATTGGTATACCAATCAGATTATTTTCCAATCAGAATTGGTTACAATGAGATTCTTTCAGAAACAATCTTGATTGGTTAGTATACCAATCAGATTCTTTCCCAATCACAATTGGTTGAAATCAGATTCTTCCAGAAAGCATACCAAGAACATTATTTCTAAAAGTATCTGATTGTAACCAATTCTGATTAGATACAATCAGATTATTTCAGGAAGTATCTGATTGGTATACTAACCAATCAGATTATTTTCCAATCAGATTCTTTTCCAATCAGAATTGGTTTCAATCAGCTTATTTCAGAAAGAGTCTAATTGGTTAGTATACCAATCAGATTATTTCTAAAGAATCTTATTGTAACTAATTCTGATTAGTTACAATCAGATTCTTCCAGAAAGCGTACCAATAAGATTATTTCTGAAAGTATCTGATTGTAACCAATTCTGATTGGATAAAATCAGATTCTTTCAGAAAGAATCTGATTGGTATACTAACCAATCAAATTATTTTCTAAACAGAATTTGTTACGTTCAGATTCTTTCAGAAAGATTCTGTTTGATTAGTATACCAATCAGATTCTTTTCCAATTAGAATTGGTTACAATTAGATTCTTTCAGAAAGAATCTCATTGGTTAGTATACCAATCAGTTTTTTTCTGAAAAAAATTGATTATAACCAATTCTGATTTGAAAGACCATTTCCCAGGTCCCAGAGCCATTTACAGTAAGTTACTGTATCATTTTTACAAATTTTTCGAAAATTCCTTTAAAATTCTAATTTTCTAAAATTTCAGTGACCCTCAAAAATAGAATGCGTAATCTTGAAAAATAGTTCAATCGTGAGGAAAGTTATTTTTATTTAAATTCTGGATGTATGTACGTTTTCCAGGTCCACAGGCGGAATGGATTTTAGCAGTCTCGCCAATCTCTCAAAACCCTGGATTTAAATATCTTCCTGTATAGATTTATCAAAACAAATCAATAAACAAAACAGAAAAATGTGATAGTGTTATATAACAAATATAAGATGGCTAATGTCTGTCTGATTTAGATGTTAGGCTGCACTTTATGTATATTTAACATGTATTTCTAAAGCACTGACACTTCCAGTACAATCCAAAAGATGTGTGCATATATGTCCCTCTAATACCTATTGGGATACACCTATTAGGTTCCCTTCTGCCTCTGTATATTGTGTAAAATATTCATTTAGGGGATGTGACACTGATAGAACCAGGATTTCACAGTATTTCTTTTATTTTTAACATCTTGCCTTTATTTTTTGTACATACAAATCCCTAAATTTTATAGGAGTGTGTATAAAGATTTTACATCATCTGTATCCACATATAGCTAAACATACACCCACATATTTCCCACTGTGCACCAACGGGCACACTTTTACTAGTATGTATTATATATATATAATACATAGATATATATAGAGTCCAAAGAAGCAAGCACTTACAGGAGATTTCACATAAGCATTAAACCTTTATTCCACTTGATAAAGGCTGAGCAGCTAAAACGTCGCGTGTTTGTGTTTCTGCAATAAAATGGGATTACCCCTTGAAATACTATAACGACTGGACATCCCTATTCTTTACATTTTGGAGTAGTGTTTTACTGTATAGTGTTATACTGTATAGTAATTATACCGTATAGTGTTATACTGTATAGTTTTATACCATATAGTGTTATATTGTATAGTGTTGTCCTGTATAGCGTTATACCGTATAGAGTTATACTGTAAAGTGTTTTACACTATCCAAATTTTTGGCATTTCCGAATGGCCACGAGGTTATATTGTATAGTCTTTTACTGTATAGGGTTATACCGTATAGTGTTATACCGTATAGTGTTTTACCATATAGTATTATACCGTATAGTGTTTTACTGCATAGTGTTATACCGTATAGTATTATGCAGTATAGTATTATACACTAGTGTTATACCATATAGTGTTATACCGTATAGTGTTATACACTATCCAAATTTTTGGCTTTTCCGAATGGACACGAGGTTATATTGTATAGTCTTTTACTGTATAGTGTTATACCATATAGTGTTTTACCGTATAGTATTATACCATATAGTGTTTTACTGTATAGTGTTATACCGTATAGTGTTATACTCCATAGTGTTATATTGTATAGTGTTTTACCGTATAGTCTTATACCGTATAGTGTTTTACCATATAGTGTTATACCGTATAGTGTTTAACTGTATTGTGTTATACTGTATAGTGTTATACCGTATAGTGTTATACCGTATAGTGTTACACCAGATAGTGTTACACCGTATAGTGTTATACTGTACAGTGTTATACCGTATAGTATTATGCAGTATAGTATTATACACTAGTGTTATACCATATAGTGTTATACCGTATAGTGTTATACACTACACAAATTTTTGGCATTTCCGAATGGACACGAGGTTATATTGTATAGTCTTTTACTGTATAGGGTTATACCGTATAGTGTTATACCGTATTGTGTTTTACAGTATAGTGTTTTACTGTATAGTGTTATATCGTATAGTTTTATACTCTATAGTGCTATATTGTATAGTGTTTTACCGTATTGGGTTATACCGTATAGTGTTTTGCTGTATAGTGTTATACCGTATAGTGCTATACCGTATAGTGCTATACCGTATAGTGTTTTACCGTTTAGTATTATACGTATAGTGTTATACCGTATAGTATTTTACCATATAGTGCTTTACTGTATAGTGTTATACCGTATAGTGTTTTACTGTATAGTGTTATACCGTATAGTGTTATACTCTATAATGTTATATTGTATAGTGTTTTACCGTATAGGGTTATAACGTATAGTGTTATACCATATAGTGTTATACTGTATAGTGTTACACTGTACAGTGTTATACCGTATAGTGTTATACCAATTAGTATTATGCAGTATAGTGTTATACACTAGTGTTATACCGTATAGTGTTATACCGTATAGTGTTATACACTATCCAAATTTTTTGCATTTCTGAATGGCCGAGAGGTTATATTGTATAGGGTTATACCGTATAGTGTTTTACCGTATAGTATTATACCGTATAGTGTTTTACTGTATATTGTTATACCATATAGTTTTATACTGTATAGGGTTATATTGTATAGTGTTTTACCGTATAGTGTTATATACTATCCAAATTTTTGGCATTTCTGAACGGCCACGAGGCCGATGGTGAACGTTCTTCGGCCTTCCGATCGTTTGGAAATTGCGCTACACACACTAATGAGAAAGGGAAGGTACCGTCGGATCTGACAGTATCATCTGTTTCTCGTTACTGTCTGTACCCACCTTAAACATAGGTTTAATTTAACCTTTTCAATAATCCAATTATTTTATTTCCCATAAGTAGTTAATTATGAGCTGTATTGGGTTGCAGAACATTTACCCAGTTACATCCTATTATTATACATAGGCTAGGAAAGGTGGGTTCCAAAGGAGGGATTCATTAAAGGCATTTCATGGACAGATGGGAGCTCAGTGTGCCACCATTTTTTTAGGCCACTCTCACGTTAAAGTAAAATTTCATTATATTGTACTTGCCCCTAGACTTTTTCCTGCATAAATAATGTTCCTCTTACTAAAATACAAGTATATCAGAAATCACCCAGAAGTTCCTTGACCATTTAACCTATGTTGCAGGTGCAAACCTCATTATAGTGGGATCAGGTCCTGTATAAGACGTAGCCTATTGAAGCCCTACCTACCTCCACCCAGATTGCCCCACTGCAGACCAACCTGGCCCTGCCTATGCCCTGCCTCCCATGGGATAAAGCTTAAGATTGGGTCTGTCACAATGAAAATGGGACGGTTGGGGGTAAACCTTGTTCCTTTATGCCCCTTCAAACATATCCAGTGTGTGTAAGATTAGTGTTTAGTACTGTGAGCAGTAGCTGTACTAAAGAGATTAGCTGATATGTTATATATAGAGATAATGAGTATGAAGATTATAAAGTTCCCATTCGTGCTATGGTGTAGCCTCTGTCACTGTCTATGTGATCAGTTTACATTCCTCCTAATAAGAGAGACGTGTGTAAGGGTTAAAAATGTTTTGGCCTTGCCTGTCTTAACCAGCAGAAAGGGGGGATTATGGACACGTGTAACCCCCCTAAAATCTCTCACAGGTGATGAAGCCCAAGTAGTAAATACCACCTTGTACAATGACCCTCAGTACATTGTGTTAACAGCATTGGTATTTATACAACCACCGACTAAAGCTGGGAACGCACCATCCAATATTTCGACATTTGATGGTTTCTTCATTCGGACACGTCCGACATCCGGCCGTTCGTTCATCCAAATGAACGAACAATCAGATGTGTTGGAAAACCACAACCAATCATGCAGTCCTCTACCGACTGCACGCTCAGCTACTTTTGCCATGGCCGATGGTCCTTTGTCCTGGCCACCGGGATAAAAGAGCGAACGGTCATTAGGGACGAAGGATTGGCACGTGTGTACCCACCTTATAAAGAAAAGGAAACAGAATTACTGACCAAGATATATTAAAAATAATCAGTGTGATCTACACCCCCCACCGCACACGCATGTGTTAATATAATCATTAAAGCACAATGAACATTTGAGTATTTATTGATGTAGAATCACTGTATTGTACACAGCATTACATTACAACCATACAGAGCATTAACATAGGAAGGATGTGCAAATAATTGAAAATATAAAACTAAAATTAAAAAATGCATGTTCTATGTATAAACAAAGCGGGTATACACAAAGAAAGTCTTGCACATTATTGAGCACTGAGCACTATACTTTCTGGCAGGGAGGAGGTTAAAAAAGAAAACATTTGAATTCCTTGGGAGATAAAGGTAAGTGGGAGGGACTTATACCTCCACCCCTTCAGCCTTTCCCCGCCCAATCGCTTGACTTGTAGTGCACTGGTGAACTTTCTCAGTAACAGCAGGTGCTCCAGGCAGGTAAGAGACCCTCAGCATTACCTGCCTCATTACATTGATCTCCCTGTCTATAAAATCACCATCAATGGGCAGTACTGGGACCTGGAGGAATTTGTTGCTTTACAGCATGTCAGATGGAACATTTCAGGATCCTGTATGTAAAGGTGTCATATTGTTTGTCTGATTGTAAGCTCTGCAGGGCATCATAACTGATACAGGAACCACTGAATACAGCTGCACTATTTATGTACGTGTAAATATCTAGATCTGGGGAACCATTGCTTACTTTCTTTGCACTAACATAGCTAAAAGAAACACTCAGTGGCACCTGTATACCGTATATATTCACAGTGCTATCTGTACAGTATACAGTATATATTTACAGTGCTATCTGTACAGTATATATTCACAGTGCTATCTGTACAGTATACAGTTTATATTCACAGTGTTATCTGTACAGTATATATTCACAGTGCTATCTGTACAGTATACAGTATATATTCACATTGCTATCTGTACAGTATATATTCACAGGGCTATCTGTACAGTATACAGTATATATTCACAGTGCTATATTACATAATATATTCACAGTGCTATTTCATATAAGTAATATTCACGAGTGCTATGCTGTGCTCAGTGCGTATACAGTGGGCACTTATATTCCCAGTGCTATCTGTACAAAGGTATATTTCGGTTACTGTCAGTATATGTGTAGTGTATGTTAGCAGGTATGATTCACAGTGCTATATGTACAGTATACAGATATATTCACAGTGCTATCTGTACAGTATACAGTATTATTCACAGTGCTATCTGTCAATATACAGTAATATATTCACAGTGCTATCTGTACAGTATACAGTATATATTCACATTGCTATCTGTACAGTATACAGTATATATTCACATGGCTATTGTACAGTATACAATATATATGTGCTATCTGTACAGTATACAGTATATAGTCCACAGTGCTATCTGTACAGTTATATATTCACAGTGCTATCTGTACAGTATACATGTATATATTCACAGTGCTATCTGTACAGTATATATTCAATCACAGTGCTATCTGTACGTAATCATATATTCAGTGCTATCTGACTACAGTATACAGTATATATTCACAGTGCTATCTGTACAGTATACAGTATATTCTTCACAGTGCTATCTGTACAGTAATGTATATACACAGTGCTATCGTACAGTATGTATTCACAGTGCTATCTGTACAGTATAAATATATTCACAGTGCTATCTGTACAGTATACAGTATATATTCACAGTGCTATATGTACAGTATATATTCACAGTGCTATCTGTACAGTATACAGTATATATTCACAGTGCTATCTGTACAGTATACAGTATATATTCACAGTGCTATCTGTACAATATACAGTATATATTCACAGTGCTATCTGTACAGTATACAGTATATATTCACAGTGCTATCTGTACATTAACAGGGGGTGATATATTCACTGCTATCTGTACAGTATACGTATATATTCACAGTGCTATCTGTACGTATACGTATATATTCACAGTGCTATCTGTACAGTATACAATATATATTGTGCTATCTGTACAGTATACAGTATATAGTCACAGTGCTATCTGTACAGTATATATTCACAGTGCTATCTGTACTTATACATTATATATTCACAGTGCTATCTGTACAGTAATATTTCACAGTGCTATCTGTACAGAAGTATATAACAGTATATATTCACAGTGCTATCTGTACAGTATACAGTATATATTCACAGTGCTATCTGTACAGTATACAGTATATATTCACAGTGCTATCGGTACAGTATGTATTCACAGTGCTATCTGTACAGTATGTATTCACAGGGCTATCTGTACATTATACATATTATTCACAGTGCTATCTGTACAGTATACAGTATATATTCACAGTGCTATCTGTACAGTATATATTCAGGGTGCATCGTACAGTAATACAGTAATATATTCACAGTGCTATCGGTACAGTATACAGTATATATTCACAGTGCTATCGTGTACAGTATTATTCACAGTGCTATCTGTACAGTATATATTCACAGTGCATCTGTACAGTATACATATATATTCACAGTGCTATCTGTACAGTATACAGTATATATTCACAGTGGCTATCTGTACAGTATATATTCAGATGCTATCTTGTACAGTATACAGTATTATTTCACAGTGCTATATGTACAGTATATATTCACAGTGCTATATGTACAGTATATAGTATATATTCACAGTGCTATATGTACAGTATATATTCACAGTGCTATCTGTACAGTATACAGTATATATTCAGAGTGCTATCTGTACAGTATACAGTATATATCACATTGCTATCGTTACAGTATTATTCACGTGCTATCTGTACAGTATGTATACACAGTGCTATCTGTACAGTATAAAATAATATTCACGTGCTATCTGTACAGTATACAGTATATATTCACATTTGCTATCTGTACTATATATTCAAGTGCTATCTGTACAGTATACAGTATAATTCACAGTGCTATCGTGTACAGTATACAGTATATATATCACAGTGCTAATCGGTAACAGTATGTATATTCCAGTGCTATCTGTACAGTATATATATCACAGTGCTATCTGTACAGTATACAAATATATTCACAGTGCTATCTGTAAACAGTATATATAAACCGTATATATTCACAGTGCTATCTGTACAGTATATATTCACAGTGCTATCTGTATACAAGTATACAGTATATATTCACAGTGCTATGTAACAGTATATATTCACGTGCATCTGTAACAAGTATATAGTATAAACTATTACACCATGCTATATGTACAGTATATATTCACAGTGCTATCTGTACAGTATATATTCACAGTGCTATCTGTACAGTATACAGTTTATATTCATAGTGCTATCTGTACAGTATATATTCACAGTGCTATCTGTACATTATATATTCACAGTGCTATCTGTACAGTATACAGTATATATTCACAGTGTTACAGAGTTTGTTTTTATTGGTAAAAGTTGGCTATGTATACAGAATTATCCGTACTAGATCTGTATTTCCATAGACAATACTAGCTGGTATTTCTGCCTTTGATTAGATGTTATCAGGTCTTTTGTAGTTTAAAACATTAAAGCTGGGTACACACATGTTTATCTGCATGCGATCAGCCAATGGCCCTGCGAGTCAACAAACAATGCCTGAGTGACTTCACACGTAAAATGATCATCCATTACAGCTGTTTGGTGGTTGTTCGTTAGTCAGCAGTGTACGTGTTGTTACCTCTAATTTAAAATCGTCTGTGTGCGCAGAAATAAATTTCCTGTGTGCATACAAAATGAAATTGTACACACTACACACCACAGCATTTTTTTGTGTGCGCACCACTGTACCCTGTGTGCACAGCCCTGCAGAGTTGTGTGCTCACAGCTTAGAGGGAACACTGATCACACATCTATATGAGCCTTTAGAATTACACATTTTGCATGTTTTTTATGAAAAAAGAGATTTGTATTGGATTTGATATATTTCCCTATGTGGATGGATTTTAACAAGCATGTAGTATGGGAAAAGCCTTCCTTTACATAGTGGGATCATTCATGTGTGTGAGATATAATTCTAAAATATTGTGCAAATATTTATATTATATATTATTTTGCAGTTCCGTTGTATAATGGAATCTGGAATAAAGATTATTAAAAAATATGTATTTAAACTATTGGGTATCAGTCATCTGACCACAAAAGCATTCTGCCAGCATTCTTACCCCAATCCTACTGTATAGGTGTCCATACATTATCTGCCAGCATTCTTACCCCAATCCTACTGTAAAGCTATCCATACATTATCTGCCAGCATTCTTACCTCTATCCTACTGTAAAGGTGTCCATACATTATCTGCCAGCATTCTTACCCCAATCCTACTGTAAAGTTGTCCATACATTATCTGCCAGCATTCTTATCCCAATCCTACTGTAAAGGTGTCCATACATTATGTGCCAGCATTCTTACCTCAATCCTACTGTAAAGTTGTCCATACATTATCTGCCAGCATTCTTATCCCAATCCTACTGTAAAGGTGTCCATACATTATCTGCCAGCATTCTTACCTCAATCCTACTGTAAAGGTGTCCATACATTATCTGCCAGCATTCTTACCCCAATACTACTGTAAAGGTGTCTATACATTTTTCTGCCAGCATTCTTACCTCAATCCTACTGTAAAGTTGTCCATACATTATCTGCCAGCATTCTTACCCCAATCCTACTGTAAAGGTGTCCATACATTATCTGCCAGCATTCTTACCTCTATCCTACTGTAAAGGTGTCCATACATTATCTGCCAGCATTCTTACCTCTATCCTACTGTAAAGGTGTCCATACATTATCTGCCAGCATTCTTACCCCAATCCTACTGTAAAGGTGTCCATACATTATCTGCCAGCATTCTTACCTCTATCCTACTGTAAAGGTTGCAAATCGTTTTTCCTTTTTTTCCAGCAAAACTGAGCACAAGACTAGAGACTGAACTAAAGCTGGGTACACACAGTAACAATAAGCCCCGATACCATCGGATCCGACGGTATCGGGGCTTTATCGTTACGGTGTGTACGTTCGTTTCCCGAACGAGCGCGTGGCCGCCGAACGATCGGGTCGGCCGAACGCTCGTTCGGGAAAGGCCGAAAATTTCCATCGGCCGTGCTAGACTCCCTATAGGAGTCTAGCGTGGCCGATGGAAACACACAGTCCCCGTTCTCCCTATAGGGAGAACGCTCGGGACTGTGTGTATGCAGATCTTTGAAAGATGGCAGACGGATCTTGCAGATCCTGTCTGTCATCTTTCAGAAATCGTTACTGTGTGTACCTACTTTAGGTGTATGCACACTACACCCTTTACCGCAGCTGATTTACAGAGATTTCACACTGATTTTTTAAAGTCTGATGGGATCTGTTGGTAATTTGACACACTCTCTGTTCAGGTGCCCTACACCACTCAAGATAGCTAATGGCAGGGCCGTTTTTAGTCAGCCGCCTAGGCAAAGAACTAGGCCGTCTATGTTGATCCAGGGCCCCTATCTTCTCCCTAGCATCTCCCTGTCAGCTGTTACTTGCTGTGATAGATCTGCTCTCCTTTTTCAGCTGTAACCTCAACATTGTATCTAGTACAGAGCCTGAACTCCACACTCTACATAGCAACAAATGTTGCAATTTGCAAATGATGAAGGTGAAGGAAGGGAGGGGGGATGATACCTCAGCTAATAGGACTGAGGGAACAGTTCTAAAATGTCGGAAAAAGCTGCTGCAGACTTATAACAGTGACCCTGTGACTAGCAGCCATGAGATTCCTATCCCTGCCTCTTTCTTCCTTCCATCCAACTCTCCAATTAGAACTTAGAGTAGGTGAGGCGTGAACAATCCAATGGAGGAGACATGGAAAGCGGTACATACTGTATATCATGTCAACGCTGGCAGCTGGAAGGGTTAAAGGTAATACTCTGCTGGCACTGAAAGTGTTAATGGCAATACTATGGGAAGTGTGCTGGCAATGAAGGGTTAATAGCAATTCTCTGAAAGGTGCGGCACTGAAAGTATTAATAGTAATGTCTGCTGGCACAAAGGGGTTAATGGTAATGTTCTGCTGGCACTGAATATTATGCCAATATTCTTGGAAAAGCACTGAAAGACTAAAACATCTCAATCTCACCAAATTTCCCTGTTCTGCCCTCCCCGCTGGAAACATTTCTGGGAGAACACTGGTACCACATACGGCACATCCACTGAAATCTATCCTGTCCTTCCAATCAGTATTTCATTGGTGGCCAGTGTCGCTGCATTCATACAAAAGTATGTATAACACGCCCGCCTCACCTGGTACAGCGTGTGCCTCTTACCAACTAGTAAAGCGGTTCCACTATAAAGAACGTCGCCATAGACAGTGTCCGAAGCAGAAAAGAATCCCAGCTGTAGTTTGACAGGCCATTTTTTTGTGTTTTTTGGGGGGGTCACTAGGTGGGAGTTGCTAGAAACCCCTGAGTGGCCCCCTATTCATATAGGAGTTATGGTCGCACACAGTAATTTTGGTCAAAAATGTCTCTCTGCTATTATAGAGATGGCGTGTGAATGCAAGACATGGGATTAGTCATATCTGATCAAAAATGTCCAACCTGTAGCCCTCCGATGTCTGGAAGCTACACTCCTACATACCCTGGCTGTCGTCTGTTATTGGGGAATGCTGGTATTGTGATTTTGTGCCTGTGCATGGCCAGTTTGAGGTGATAAAATATTAGATAGATTTGTTCTATAGACGTTTGTCTAATCTATCGAATATCTTAGCGTCAGCAATTTTTACTGTCTAATGTTCTTGCAACTTTCCTGCCTGGCCCATTCACTTGAGATCACCGTCGGTTGTTAAAAAAAAAAAAAAACGGGTCAGGTGGTTCCTTCAAAATCGCCTCGAACGTCAGAAGGCAAGTTCTAATGTATGGGCACCTATACAGTAAGGTTGGAGTAAGAATGCTGGCAGATAATGTATGGACACTTTTACAGTAGGGTTGTAGTAAGAATGGTGGCAGATAATGTATGGACACTTTTACAGTAGGATTGAGGTAAGAATGCTGGCAGATAATGTATGGGCACCTATACAGTGGGGTTGTAATAAGAATGGTGGCAGATAATGTATGGACACTTTTACAGTCGTATTGGGGTAAGAATGCTGGCAGATAATGTATGGACAACTTTACAGTAGGATTGAGGTAAGAATGCTGGCAGAAAATGTATAGACACCTTTACAGTAGTATTGGGGTAAGAATGCTGGCAGATAATGTATGACACCTTTACAGTAGGATTGAGGTAAGAATGCTGGCAGATAATGTTGGACACCTTTACAGTAGGATTGGGATAAGAATGCTGGCAGATAATTTATGGACAACTTTACAGTAGGATTGGGGTAAGAATGCTGGCAGATAATGTATGGACACCTTTACAGTAGGATTGGGGAAATGCTGGCGATAATGTATGGACACCTTTACAGTAGGATAGAGGTAAGAATGCTGGCAGATATGTATGGACACCTTTACAGTAGGATTGGGGTAAGATGCTGGCAGATAATGTATGGACACCTTTACAGTAGGATAGAGGTAAGAATGCTGGCAGATAAGTATGGACACCTTTACAGTAGGATAGAGGTAAGAATGCTGCAGATAATGTATGGACACCTTTACAGTAGGATTGGGGTAAGAATGCTGGCAGATAATGTATGGACAACTTTACAGTAGGATTGAGGTAAGAATGCTGGCAGAAAAATGTATAGACACCTTTACAGTAGTATTGGGGTAAGATGCTGGCAGATAATGTATGGACACCTTTACAGTAGGATTGAGGTAAGAATGCTGGCAGATAATGTATGGACACCTTACAGTAGGATTGGGATAAAATGCTGGCAGATAATGTATGGACAACTTTACAGTAGGATTGAGGTAGAATGCTGGCACATAATGTATGGACACCTTTACAGTAGGATTGGGATAAGAATGCTGGCAGATATGTATGACAACTTTACAGTAGGATTGGGGTAAGAATGCTGGCAGATAATGTATGGACACCTTTACAGTAGGATAGAGGTAAGAATGCTGGCAGATAATGTATGGATGCTTTACAGTAGGATTGGGGTAAGAATGCTGGCAATAATGTATGGACACCTATACAGTAGGATTGGGGTAAGAATGCTGGCAGAATGCTTTTGTGGTCAGATGACTGATACCCAATAGTTTAAATACATATTTTTTAATAATCTTTATTCCAGATTCCATTATCAACGGAACTGCAAAATAATATATAATATAAATTTTGCACAATATTTTGAATTATATCTCACACACATGAATGATCCCACTATGTAAGGAAGGCTTTTCCCATACTACATGCTTGTTAAAATCCATCCACATAGGGAAATATCAAATCCAATACAAATCTCTTTTTTCTAAAAAAACATGCAAAATGTGTAATTCTAAAGGCTCATATAGATGTGTGTCAGTGTTCCCTCTAAGCTGTGAGCACACAACTCTGCAGGGCTGTGCACACAGGGTACAGTGGTGCGCACACAAAAAAATGCTGTGTGTGGTAGTGTGTACAATTTCATTTTGTATCACACAGGAAATTATTTCTGCGCACACAGACGATTTTAATTAGAGGTAAACACGTACACTGCTGACAACGAACAACCACCAAACAGCTGTAATGGATGATCATTTTACGTGTGAAGTCACTCAGGCATTGTTTGTTGACTCGCAGGGCCATTGGCTGATCGCTGCAGATAAACATGTGTGTACCCAGCTTTAATGTTTTAAACTACAAAAGACCTGATACATCTAATCAAAGGCAGAAATACCAGCTAGTATTGTCTATGGAATACAGATCTAGTACGGATAATTCTGTATACATAGCCTTTTACCAATAAAAACAAACTCTGTAACACTGTGATATATACTGTATACTGTACAGATAGCACTGTGAATATATAATGTACAGATAGCACTGTGAATATTACTGTACAGATAGCACTATGAATATAAACTGTATACTGTACAGATAGCACTGTGAATATATACTGTACAGATAGCACTGTGAATATATACTGTACATATAGCACTGTGAATATATACTGTATACTTTACAGATAGCACTCTGAATATATACTTACTGTACAGATAGCACTGTGAATATATACTGTACATATAGCACTGTGAATATATACTATATACTGTACATATAGCACTGTGAATATATACTGTACATATAGCACTGTGAATATATACTGTATACTGTACAGATAGCACTCTGAATATATACTGTACAACGATACCTGTGAATTATACTGTATCTGTACAGATAGCACTGTGAATATATATGTATACTGTACAGATAGCACTGTGAATATATACTGTACAGATAGCACTGTGAATACATACTGTACCGATAGCACTGTGAATATATACTGTATACTGTACAGATAGCACTGTGAATTATACTGTATACTGTACAGATAGCACTCTGAATATATACTGTACAGATAGCACTGTGAATATATACTGTATACTGTACAGATAGCACTGTGAATATATATTTTATACTGTACAGATAGCACTGTGAATACATACTGTACAGATAGCACTGTGAATACATACTGTACCGATAGCACTGTGAATATATACTGTATACTGTACAGATAGCACTGTGAATATATCGTATACTGTACAGATAGCACTGTGAATATACTGTAATCTGTACAGATAGCACTGTGAATATATACTGTACAGATAGCACTGTGAATATTACGTATCTGTACAGATAGCACTGTGAATATATACTGTACAGATAGCACTGTGACTATATACTGTATACTGTACAGATAGCACAATATATATTGTATACTGTACAGATAGCACTGTGAATATATACTGTATACTGTACAGATAGCACTGTGAATATATACTGTATACTGTACAGATAGCACTGTGAATATATACTGTATATGTACAATACACGGTATATATACTGTATACTGTACAGATAGCACTGTGAATATATACTGTATACTGTACATATAGCACTGTGAATATATACTGTACATATAGCACTGTGAATATATACTGTACAGTAGCACTGGGAATATATACTGTATACTGTACAGATAGCACTGTGAATATATACTGTAACTGTACAAATAGCACTGTGAATATATACTGTACATATAGCACTGTGAATATATACTGTATACTGTACAGATAGCACTGTGAATATATACTGTATACTGTACAGATAGCCCTGTGAATATATACTGTACAGATAGCAATGTGAATATATACTGTATACTGTACAGATAGCACTGTGAATATATACTGTACAGATAACACTGTGAATATAACTGTATACTGTACATAGCACTGTGAATATATACTGTACAGATAGCACTGTAAATATATACGTATACTGTACAGATAGCACTGTGAATATATACGGTATACAGGTGCCACTGAGTGTTTCTTTTAGCTATGTTAGTGCAAAGAAAGTAAGCAATGGTTCCCCAGATCTAGATATTTACACGTACATAAATAGTGCAGCTGTATTCAGTGGTTCCTGTATCAGTTATGATGCCCTGCAGAGCTTACAATCAGACAAACAATATGACACCTTTACATACAGGATCCTGAAATGTTCCATCTGACATGCTGTAAAGCAAACAATTCCTCCAGGTCCCAGTACTGCCCATTGATGGTGATTTTATAGACAGGGAGATCAATGTAATGAGGCAGGTAATGCTGAGGGTCTCTTACCTGCCTGGAGCACCTGCTGTTACTGAGAAAGTTCACCAGTGCACTACAAGTCAAGCGATTGGGCGGGGAAAGGCTGAAGGGGTGGAGGTATAAGTCCCTCCCACTTACCTTTATCTCCCAAGGAATTCAAATGTTTTCTTTTTTAACCTCCTCCCTGCCAGAAAGTATAGTGCTCAGTGCTCAATAATGTGCAAGACTTTCTTTGTGTATACCCGCTTTGTTTATACATAGAACATGCATTTTTAATTTTAGTTTTATATTTTCAATTTTTGCACATCCTTCCTATGTTAATGCTCTGTATGGTTGTAATGTAATGCTGTTGTACAATACAGTGATTCTACATCAATAAATACTCAAATGTTCATTGTGCTTTAATGATTATATTAACACATGCGTGTGCGGTGGGGGGTGTAGATCACACTGATTATTTTTAATATTCTTGGTCGTAATTCTGTTTCCTTTTCTTTATAAGGTGGGTACACACGTGCCAATCCTTCGTCCCAATGACCGTTCGCTCTTTTATCCCGGTGGCCAGGACAAAGGACCATCGGCCATGGCAAAAGTAGCTGAGGCGTGCAGTCGGTTAGAGGACTGCATGATTGGTTGTGGTTTTCCAACACATCTGATTGTTCGTTCATTTGGATGAACGAACGGCCGGATTTCGGACGTGTCCGAATAAGAAACCATAAATTCGAAAATTTGGATGGTGCGTTCCCAGCTTTAGTCGGTGGTTGTATAAATCCAATGCTGTTAACACAATGTACTGAGGGTCATTGTACAAGGTGGTATTTACTACTTGGGCTTCATCACCTGTGAGAGATTTTAGGGGGGTTACACGTGTCCATAATCCCCCCTTTCTGCTGGTTAAGACAGGCAAGGCCAAAACATTTTTAACCCTTACACACGTCTCTCTTATTAGGAGGAATGTAAACTGATCCATAGACAGTGACAGAGGCTACACCATAGCACGAATGGGAACTTTATAATCTTCATACTCATTATCTCTATATATACATATCGCTAATCTCTTTAGTACAGCTACTGCTCACAGTACTAAACACTAATCTTACACACACTGGATATGTTTGAAGGGGCATAAAGGAACAAGGTTTACCCCCAACCGTCCCATTTTCATTGTGACAGACCCAATCTTAAGCTTTATCCATGGGAGGCAGGGCATAGGCAGGGCCAGGTTGGTCTGCAGTGGGGCAATCTGGGTGGAGGTAGGTAGGGCTTCAATAGGCTACGTCTTATACAGGACCTGATCCCACTATAATGAGGTTTGCACCTGCAACATAGGTTAAATGGTCAAGGAACTTCTGGGTGATTTCTGATATACTTGTATTTTGTAAGAGGAACATTATTTATGCAGGAAAAAGTCTAGGGGCAAGTACAATATAATGAAATTTTACTTTAACGTGAGAGTGGCCTAAAAAAATGGTGGCACACTGAGCTCCCATCTGTCCATGAAATGCCTTTAATGAATCCCTCCTTTGGAACCCACCTTTCCTAGCCTATGTATAATAATAGGATGTAACGGGTAAATGTTCTGCACCCAATACAGCTCATAATTACTACTTATGGGAAATAAAATAATTGGATATTGAAAAGGTAAATTAAACCTATGTTTAAGTGGGTACAGACAGTAACGAGAAACAGATGATACTGTCAGATCCGACGGTACCTTCCTTTCTCATTAGTGTGTGTAGCGCAATTTCCAAACGATCGGAAGGCCGAAGAACGTTCACCATCGGCCTCGTGGCCGTTCAGAAATGCCAAAAATTTGGATAGTATATAACACTATACGGTAAAACACTATACAATATAACCCATACAGTATAAAACTATATGGTATAACATATACAGTAAAACACTAACGGTATAATACTATACGGTAAAACACTATACGGTATAACCCTATACAATATAACCTCTCGGCCATTCAGAAATGCAAAAAATTTGGATAGTGTATAACACTATACGGTATAACACTATACGGTAATAACACTAGTGTTAACACTATACTGCATAATACTAATTGGTATAACACTAACGGTATAACACTGTACAGTGTAACACTATACAGTATAACACTATATGGTATAACACTATACGTTATAACCCTATACGGTAAAACACTATACAAATACATTATAGAGTATAACACTATACGGTATAACACTATACAGTAAAACACTATACGGTATAACACTATACAGTAAGCACTATATGGTAAAAATACTATACGGTATACACTATACGTATAATACTAAACGGTAAAACACTATACGGTATAGCACTATACGGTATAGCACTATACGGTATAACACTATACAGCAAAACACTATACGGTATAACCCAATACGGTAAAACACTATACAATATAGCACTATAGAGTATAAAACTATACGATATAACACTATACAGTAAAAACACTATACTGTAAAACACAATACGGTATAACACTATACGGTATAACCCTATACAGTAAAAGACTATACATATAAACCTCGTGTCCATTCGGAAATGCCAAAATTTGTGTAGTGTATAACACTATACGGTTATACACTATATGGTATAACACAGTGTATAATACTATACTGCATAATACTATACGGTATAACAGTACAGTATAACACTATACGGTGTAACACTATCTGGTGTAACACTATACGGTTATAACACTATACGGTATAACACTATACAGTATAACACAATACAGTTAAACACTATCGGTATAACACTATATGGTAAAACACTATACGGTATAAGACTATACGGTAAACACTATACAATATAACACTATGGAGTATAACACTATACGGTATAACACTATACAGTAAAACCATATATGGTATAATACTATACGGTAAAACACTATATGGTATAACACTATACAGTAAAAGACTATACAATATAACCTCGTGTCCATTCGGAAAAGCCAAAAATTTGGATAGTGTATAACACTATACGGTATAACACATATGGTATACACTAGTGTATAATACTATACTGCATAATACTATACGGTATAACACTATGCAGTAAAACACTATACGGTATAATACTATATGGTAAAACACTATACGGTATAACACTATACAGTAAAACACTATACAGTATAACACTATACGGTATAACCCTATACAGTAAAAGACTATACAATATAACCTCGTGGCCATTCGGAAATGCCAAAAATTTGGATAGTGTAAAACACTTTACAGTATAACTCTATACGGTATAACGCTATACAGGACAACACTATACAATATAACACTATATGGTATAAAACTATACAGTATAACACTATACGGTATAATACTATACAGTATAACACTCTACAGCAAAACACTATACGGTATAACACTATACAGTAAAACACTATACAGTATAACACTATACAGTAAAACACTACTCCAAAATGTAAAGAATAGGGATGTCCAGTCGTTTATAGTATTTCAAGGGGTAATCCCTTTTATTGCAGAAACACAAACACGACGTTTAGCTGCTCAGCCTTTATCAAGTGGAATAAAGGTTTAATGCTTATGTGAAATCCCTGTAAGTGCTTGCTTCTTTGGACTCTATATATATCTATGTATTATATATATATAATACATACTAGTAAAAGTGTGCCCGTTGGTGCACAGTGGGAAATATGTGGGTGTATGTTAGCTATATGTGGATACAGATGATGTAAAATCTTTATACACACTCCTATAAAATTTAGGGATTTGTATGTACACAAAAATAAGGCAAGATGTTAAAAAAAAAAGAAATACTGTGAAATCCTGGTCTATCAGTGTCACATCCCTAAATGAATTTTTACACAATATACAGAGGCAGAAGGGAACCTAATAGGTGTATCCCAATAGGTATTAGAGGGACATATATGCACACATCTTTTGGATTGTACTGGAAGTGTCAGTGCTTTAGAAAACATGTTAAATATACATAAAGTGCAGCCTACATCTAAATCAGACAGACATAGCCATCTTATATTTGTTATATAAACACTATCACATTTTCTGTTTTGTTTATTGATTTGTTTTGAAATCTATACAGGAAGATATTTAAATCCAGGGTTTTGAGAGATTGGCGAGACTGCTAAAATCCATTCCGCCTGTGGACCTGGAAAACGTACATACATCCAGAATTTAAATAAAAATAACTTTCCTCACGATTGAACTATTTTCAAGATACGCATTCTATTTTTGAGGGTCACTGAAATTTTAGAAAATTAGAATTTTAAAGAATTTCGAAAAATTTGTAAAAATGATACAGTAACTTACTGTAAATGGCTCTGGGACCTGGGAAATGGTCTTTCAAATCAGAATTGGTTTAATCAATTTTTTCAGAAAAAAACTGATTGGTATACTAACCAATGAGATTCTTTCTGAAAGAATCTAATTGTAACCAATTCTAATTGGAAAAGAATCTGATTGGTATACTAATCAAACAGAATCTTTCTGAAAGAATCTGAACGTAACAAATTCTGTTTAGAAAATAATTTGATTGGTTAGTATACCAATCAGATTCTTCTGAAAGATTGATTTTATCCAATCAGAATTGGTTCAATCAGATACTTTCAGAAATAACTTTATTGGTACGCTTTCTGGAAGAATCTGATTGTAACTAATCAGAATTAGTTACAATAAGATTCTTTAGAAATAATCTGATTGGTATACTAACCAATTAGACTCTTTCTGAAATAAGCTGATTGAAACCAATTCTGATTGGAAAAGAATCTGATTGGAAAATAATCTGATTGGTTAGTATACCAATCAGATACTTCCTGAAATAATCTGATTGTATCTAATCAGAATTGTTACAATCAGATACTTTTAAATAATGTTCTTGGTATGCTTTCTGGAAGAATTGATTTCAACCAATTGTGATTGGGAAAGAATCTGATGGTACTAACCAATCAAGATTGTTTCTGAAAGAATCTCATTGTAACCATTCTGATTGGAAAATAATCTGATTGGTTAACCAATAAGATTCTTTCTAAAACTTGCAACTATATCAGCGTCAGGGGATCTGTCAGTCATGCGTTGTCTGCATTCATACCACATCTGCTAATGGTTAGATTAAACTGCACTGATTCTATTTTAGACTTTCTTCATGATTTCAATAGGAGTCCTATGTTTTATTTGGTGATCTGGTATCTCTATGCATTGCAGTTTTTTTTAACCAGCTGTTAAATTTTCGTTGCCTTCTGGGAAGTAGCTCTTCTTCAAACAATAAAGACCGTCCAGCCAGTGCAGCTTCTATTTTGAGCAGAGGAATTTGCATAGCTCCCACCTGGCCAGGTTAATTGCTGAAGATTTAAGACCAGAGTAAAGCTGAACCTGACTGACGTCTGCAAAATAAACACAGCTTCAGTAAGTGAAGGGTGGGTTGGGTCTTTAGTGATTAGGACACGTCACGGAATCCTGCACAAATTTTTGCAATGGTTCTGCATGATCATAAAACTGTAGGGCTAGGCCACACTGCCGTGTTTTAACATGTAATCCAATCGCGTGTCAAAAAACGCACACTAGTGTTGGCCACTAGGTGCGCTGCTGTGCGTTGTGCTGTGATCTATATGAAGCGAATGCGATCTGCAATTTTCTTGCACAATCGCAGAGCACAGCTACATGCACCAAAAACACCAGGACTTTGTTTTTTCACAAATACAGTAAGTCGTAACTGTCTGAAGTCTAACAGGAGATTCAATAAAGTTCTTATCGTTTATAAAGGTGCTAATTTTGCCCCAACCAATCAGATCTTATTTAACATTTGTAAGCTTGCATCTGATTGGTTGGGGCAAAATTAGCACCATTTAAATGATAAGAACTTTTATTAATAACCCTGTTAGTGTTACAATGGGCAAGATCATAACAGAACTACAATTTTTCCTAGACTAGGGGCCCACATTGCAGTCACCAGCAAGCTAATTGGATGTCAGTGCTGATTACCTCACTTAGGGATTGCCCACTTCCTGCAACAGAACACTGGCAAATGTAAATGACTGGCTGCCCATTAAACATTTGGAAAAATGACTAAAAATTCACTAATGTTTGACTTTGTTAATGTTTTTACTTAAAATTTGTCGCACAAAGGTACCAAGTCAAAATATTCTGAAAGCATCTTTGTTCCTGGCCTGGACTTGGATGGAGAAAATAAAACATAACATGTGCCTCACCTATTAAACCACAATCTGGACTTTTTTTTTTCAATTATCAAAGCAAAAATCCATGCTCAGGGCACCATACTGATCATATACTATTCCATTCTGGCCTAACCAGTGTCATAAGCCTGGTAAAACAAGTGAATTATCTTAAGATTAATGATACAAAATAGAAAAACACACTTTAGCTTCTGCCTCACAAGACTAGGACATTTACTGCTTTGAAAACAATTCGTAAAGGCCTAAAAAGTAAATACTGCAGAGCAACAGATTGCCTGTGTGGAGACATTTGTGTCAAATGAAAGGTGTAAGCAGTGAATGACGGAGCATAACTATGTCAATAATTAGTGCTGTCTCAATCCAGACAGGTGAATATACCAACCCTTGAGCTATTGTGTGGAAAATTCTATCTTTCTAAGGAAGTGACTGCTAGCGGTGACCTAAACATCCCAAAGCATGAACCCCCATGAAAAAAAATGCCCACCTGTTTATAAAGGGAGAATGTCATGTGCTGTCATATGCGGTCTTCTGTGGTATCAAAGCAGGAAATTTCCACTGCTATATTAAAGGAACTGTAAACTCTAAAAACAAGTGTTTGCCAATCGTTTCTATTATCACCAGGGAGGTGAGAATGCTTATTTCACCTCCTGTGAATAATAGTTTGCTCAGGGGACACAGCCGAACTTACCTTACCTGGCGCTCCACTCGCTACTTCTGATCTGACAGCCGCGTTGCCCCTGTCTCCCGACCACGTGTCTATCTTTGGGCGCATGCGCACCAATACAAAAGATAGGCGTGCAATCGGAGAGCAGGACCGCGGCTGTCAGTTCAGAAGGACCTGCGAGTGGAGCGCCAGGTAAGGTAAGTTCAGCTGTGTCCCCTGAGCAAACTATTATTCACAGGGAGGTGAGAATAAGCGTTCTTACCTCCCTGTGAATAATAGAAACTATTGGCAAACACTTGTTTTTTTAAGTTTACAGTTCCTTTAAAAGGACAACTGTAGTGTTTTTGCTTCCCTGCTGCTTACCCTTTAGCCTTGCAAATATATAATATATATTCAGTCAGACAGATCACCAAAATGTGCATAACTCAACGATAATTGTCAAGCATTTCTCACCAGTTCCAAATATTGGCCCTATAATTATAAGACACACTGGGTTAGCAGTAAGTTGATAAACCTAATTTTTAATGGATAATGTTGCACCCTACAGTTTAATATAAGGATATTACAACACTGAAGGAGTTCTTTGACCCTTTATACAGGGCAGGGAACTCTAAGTGACTCAATATCATTATGTTATAATTTGAAGGGGCCATTATTTCTTATAATACAGATGGTTTATATTTTCTTTTTTGCCTTAAGGCTGTGAACAGCTTTAATAACAGTTATGTCATAGGTAGCATTGCAATACGTCATTTTAAAAGTAAATAAGTAGAAGAAACTGCCCATGGTTTACTTTCTTTTCCAAACTCCATAATTCTCAATTTAAAACATATGGGGTTGGAACAGTGGATGACCATAAGGATATGGAGCTGCAGAGCAACAGCTTCTTATAATAATCACTCAGTGACATAGCCAGGTGATTATTTATAAGAAAATATTCACTGCGGCTCCCATTATAATTTGAGCCTCTTATCATACTGTTATTTGATGTAACTTTTATTGCTCATGTCATATTATTTTGCTTACAAATAAACATTCCATTAGCTGTTGTCATTAGATTTAGATTGTACAGCAAAATACCAAAGATTAGTACATGGTCTGGCTATTGAAAGATCCAGTGGAAATGAATGAATGAATGTAATGAACAGAGAACACTTAGCAGTGAGACATGCAAATGTTTGCCCATGCATGCTATTCATTTAAAGCAACCAATCATGTTTCCTAACTGCAGAAACACAGGCCAATGTTTGTACCTCTAATTGCATCACCACTTAAATTGTAAATAAGGACCAATTTCATGCAAGCAAAGACATCACAGTGTAGGTGAGAGGAATAAAACAGAAAGATTGTAATGAGATGGGTGAAATATGATTCTTGATGCGTATAGGTATAATTGTGAACGTGAACGTTTGGGAAATTCATGAACAAAGGGGCTGATTAAATGATTGCCCTTAATGCTATAAATTTGTAGCAACCAATAATATGCTATCTAACAGCAGTAACCCAGTAAAAAAGCTAACATCTGCTTGGTTGCTGCAGATTAAAAGCACAGGCAGATTTTGCAAGGTTTTATTATTGAAATCCCCAAAGTGTCTGTTCCACTAATGGGCATCTACGTGCCATATACATCAGTGAATATAAATCCAATTATATACATAAATGCACAGTGCTATCAAAAAGAATTTCAGACTCTCTCCCATTTCCACATTCTTACAACAGTCATATAAGGCTGTACACGCAAGTAAATTTTCCCTTTAGAAAGACTAGCATTCAGGAAACCAGGCTGTTTGGTGGGAATTAAAGCAGTGCTGACAATATTTTGTCCCATCCAATTGTGTGGCCCATTTATATACAGCTGGCAAACACCTACATGAAAACAACTATGGCAGGGCTGATCAATGAATGAAGACATGCTCCTTGTAGTTGCATACCAGGTGATGGGGGAATGTCTGGAGCCATCTTTCAGGAGATGGGGTGGTGGGTCACAATTGCCTTTAAGTACAATCCTTACTATAATTCTGGAAAAAAAAATCTGACACGGATATTTGGGAACAATAAAGTTTTAATATATTTAGAATATTACATTTTTTCCAGTTCATTTTAACAGCCCTGTAAGACAGGAAGAAAAAAAGTGCAGCATTGCTATATATACAAATAATTACATATAATTGTGGCACGTTTTATATTAGAACATATAGTATTGCTATAAACAATAATGCTGTAGTAAGAGCTAATAAAATGGTATCAAATGAACAGTCTTAATATACACAAATCACAAACATAAGTAACCATTTATTTAGACGGGTTTCTTTTTGAGCAGTGCTATTTATTTTCTGTGTAGGGGTCAAGCAACAGAGGAGCTCTACTGACTCTGTTCGCCTGTACACTGATAGACTTGGCCTATTATATCATCTCTAGAAATGCTGCATGTGATTAGCAGTATAGTCCTAATGGTCTGCCTTTGATGGCACCAATTAACATTAGGAAATCTGCATCTACCCATGTGATGTCAGAAGACAAACCAGTGATTAGGACAACTCCTCAAAACCTTGGATATCCTGAAGAACTTGCCCAGAAAACAAACATAATGAGACAACCAAGTGATCTTGATTATAAAAACACGTGAAATCATCCTGTAACTTGGTAAATTGATTGTTTTGATCATAAAATTGTGCAATGGTTTATTTCAATAAAACCTATCCTGCCCGCAACCGGTATTTCAAATGGGCTTTTTATGGCAGAATGAGCGTAATTTCTTAGATTTTATCTGAGGTAGAAACTTTCTGTCTATAGGAAATCTCGGGTCCCCTGAGGAGAGAATCTTTTAGGCAACTTTCTAAGAATAGCCCATTCTGAGATTTATGGAAAAAAAAAAAAATTGTAGACCTTTAAAAAAAAAATTTAGCAAAATAATTTTACAAAATAAAAAAAAATGTTATGTTAAATAAATATTAAGTAAAAAAAAAAAAAAAACTTCATACCAAAAAAAACCATTTACATCCCAGAGAATGTTCTCAGAATATCACATTCTACGTAGAGGAGTAAACACAATACGCGCTTCTTACACTGAAATTTCTAAGTATGTGGTATTTGTAAGGTTTGGGTAATAGTGCTAAATAGCCCATTAGTAGCCTGTAGAGACTATTTCCTTCCCACTGTAATTATTTACCAAGGGAACATCAACAAATTTGACCAACACCTCTATCTAAGCTGAGCCATACAGCCGAAGGACAGTTTTTTTTTAGTGCTTTTTACATAAATAATTGCTTGTTTCCAATCTGAAAAATGGCTTTAGCATATCAGGAAAACCAGTAGACCAGTGACCAGAAAATCTGTGTGTTTATGTTCTAGAATTGTTTAAACTTAGAATCAATGTGAGAAAGGTTAACTACACTCTGAGCCAAGAAAGAAAACCAACTATCACAAGAAACCTGGTAACAAATTATTTCTAGGCTTCTTCATGTATTGCAAAAAAAAATCCTAATGAGATAAAAGGCAACTAAGGCACACACCATTCCAACAACTTTCCTCTACTAAATAAAACATTTTGAATTCAAATTCCTACCCATTCTGTACGATGCACAATATTCTGCACAGATTGCGTATATATGCGATATATGGTTTTAGTCTAGTACAGGGAAGATGATGCACAGTAAGAGACACTGATCAAAAGAAATTCAAAGTAGAAACTGAAAAAAAATGAAAAAAACTCTGCTCTCCAATACTTTGAAATTTGAGTACTTCCTTTGGTCAGACAAGTGTAACACATATTTTCAACCTGTCTGTCACAGGATCAGGATCCCATCCAAGCCACAGACTAACTGCAGGCTATAGAGAGAGAAAGTGGCCTACGCCAAACTATTGTGGGAAAAGACTGCATGTTCCAGTACAAGAGACAAAGTCTAGATTGTAAACAGAAAGAACTGCATAACCCTTTAATGTTTACACTATTAGGCCATGCTACACAGCAGTTCATTGTCTACAACATCTCTTTGCTAAGTGCATTAGGATGAATTGTCTGTTCCTAGCATGGTAATACCTCAATACTGTTCCAAACTGCTGAAAAGTTAGGGCCTGCACAGAACATCTCCAAAAACCATTCACACAAGATTATTTATGCCCTAGAGCTGTTCATTAAAATCAGTGCTTAAAGGGGAACTGTGGTCTCTACAATATTCTAAATGAAAGGCCACTTTTAAAAGGAGCCACCAACCACCTCTCTATGTGCTGCACAGCCCAAGATATGAAGAAATCATTGATCAGAAAGATAAGAGGGTGGGAGGTTCTAAATCTGCAGTTACAAATACTAGTTCCTCCCTCTATTCTGCGGTTGGCACATGCTAAGTGCAGGAGAAAGCAAAAGAAACCAGGAAGAGATTGAGTTACACTGACTGAAGTGGTGGGAGAGCCACGGGGTTTCAAGGGACTGCAAGGGGAGGGGTCACAGGGAAGAGGGACTGGTCACATGGTTTCAGAGCAGTTACCTTTAAGAATTCTATTGGTAATTTGGCTTTCACAAAGGAAACAAGGTAAAAGTGATCATTTACAGTGCTTTAAATTACTAATAAGAAACATAATTCTTAAGTTCAACTTATACAATAGAGGGTTCCAGTGTATCATTATTGTGTTGCTTCTCGAAAATGTTTTTTTCAGGGCAACAATATCACTTTTTTGCTTAAAGCTCTGCATACATTCACACAAGCACTGGTACTCCCCAAATGAGTATCATCCAGAAATGTATTTCCCATTACCTAACTCACATAAATTTCCTCAAACCTACACGGTCCTTAATCTGATTCCAATGCAAAGATTCAACCCATATAACTCTTATGAGCTTAACTTGTTTTTACCGTTTTTAGAAAATATGAACATTTTAACCTCCAAATAAACTGAGATAATATGGTGGCTCACCTGCTATTGAACAGAGAAATGGAAATGTAACATTATTTAAATCTAAATACCCAGCAGCTAGTGGGCATATACATTGTCAGACTAATCTCACTCGCTCCAGTAAGCAACATTAACCAATAGGCAATTAGCCAATATTGAAAATAAATGGTATTTCCATGTATGGATCTTTGGCATTTCTTGAGGTTGCAAGAATATCCGTTCCAAGTACTGGTTCTTCTAACTCAAACAGTCTTATTCGAGACAATAATGTAAATAGCAAATACAGATTACATTATATTTTCCATCTTTGTCCAAACAATCACAAACAGAATGTACTGCAAGTCTTGCTCTATACTGCCTATGACATAAAGACCCTGCTTGTTTTCCAACTATCACCAAACAACTCATGTTGTTCAGACTTCCTAATACAATTCAGACAAACCACTGGCAGAGGTCAAACCTCACCCAGGCAGATCCATCAACAAACATGCCCTCACACAGGGATGCAGCAATGCTTGAATTAGCATTTGAATATTTCCTATGGACTCACCAACATCTTGAGTCTATGGCTGGCGTTAGCACGTTTGTTGGTCTGGTCCGCTTCATCACTGCCCATTTAAATGTCAAGGACAAGTACCGCCTTACCTACTACATACACAACAAGACTATCAGACACTGTGCAGTTAAGTGATGGACACAACTGTTATTCCAAACTTATATGCTGGTAGAGAAGTGATTAGCACCAGAGCCTCTGACCAGTACAAGATACAGACTGTACAGTTTGTGCAAACTATAGCTTACTGAGCCAGTATCATTCTTTTTCAACTGCATTATAATGAATAACTTTGTGTATCTTTAAAAGTTGGAAGGTTTCCATGATTCCCAAGCAAAACAAATGGCCCTCTCAATACGTCCACCCTACTGCTGCCTGGCAATGTAAAAGCACAGCTATTTCTCCTGTCTAGAGAACTCAAATGCAGATATACTGCAATGTCAATGCCTGTAAAGTCATATGCGGCAAAGTAAAAACGGAACATTCATTAAAAATGTCATAGGCTGGGGTAAGCTTTCTACCCTTCCAATCTGATACAAGTGTCTCGATGGGCATATTCTTGTCATCCTGTGCATTGATATAACACTGAAAACATGAGAGAAACATTTATCTAACCAGGTAAAAAACAGAAACACAGAATAGATTGACGTACTAGAGGAAATCTAGAGACTCCGAACAGTATTTTTTGCGGTGAACCTTGACCAACTCTCAGTTTGCTCTTTCTTACCTTTTCGGACATGAGGTGTAAATAGCAATATCGACATTAATATTGCAAATGACAAAGCTTTGGCAATTTGCTATTGTCTATCATCAGCCATAACGGTCCCAGCACGCCTGAAATCCCTCTTCACAGAGGACTTTGTATTTTTCAATCCACCTGGGTGAATGTTAATGAAACCACAAAGATTTAATGTCTGAGGAAGATTGCATAACCACATAAGACAATGATAACTTTGGCTTTACTAGTCTAGCTCCTACTCTGATTAGCGAATAACATCTCCAACAGAACCCAACGTCAAACCGCTTTGACAGCGGTAGCCATGATAGTCTTAAAGAGGGAAAATCCACTAGACCTTCTAAGCCTTGACCGAAAATAGGTGGTCATAAGAAATGTAATGTGCTCTGGCCGTACGACCTTCAGAATGTTTCTGTGCTTTTGTCTGTACTCACCACCATTATAAGAGCATCAGGATCCTGGGAAGTTCGGTTGCTGTTGATAAAGTGTGGCTTGCATGTCCACATTGATACAAAAGAGTCCAGGCATTAATTGTCTTTGATATTCCTCCCACTTTTGCATCATGTCCATCAATGAGATGTTGCTTCTTACCCATCTGGGCAAACATTCAGTGGAACTAAAGACCTGAGAACTGGTAGACTCTGAGCTCTTCTCAATTCCATGTGGTAACAGAGCCTACAAAATAAGAGAAACATTATAATTATCTTATTGACTTGACTTACTCATATTCATGTATGGGGGAACTAAAAGGACCATATAAATTATAGCATAAGAATTTTTGTAATTGGTTGAAATTGGTTTAAAAAACATTTTAGATAAAGATTTCCTTAAAGGGCATGTATATAACAAAAAAAAAAACTGGTGACTTGTCGGTTATCCGCCCACCATCCCAATATCTTGCCGTTGCTATCTGGGATTGTTAGCTACAGCGAAATCTAGTAGAACCCCCAATTCTTTTTCCATTAGAGATTAACAGCACATGCATTTGTAACCAGATATTTAATGATATCTCTTCCATTGTCATAGGTACTGCCTCCTCTCTCTGCTCAATGAGCTCTTTTATAAGCTTGAGCATGTACAGTGGAGGCAGAAGGGAAAACATCAGTGAATCATTGGTTGTAATGTCAGCAGTCACAGCCTTGATTGATTGCATGGAGGGAGGAGCCAGCTTACCTGAATCTGAACTGAATCTATCAGCTGGGGTTGGGCAGGTAAATGTTTGTTTTAAAAGTGGACATGCCCTCTAATGTACCAGTCTGTATTTTTATTCAAATAAAAAAACTTTTCATAAGGACTCTGTAATCTGGATTCTGAATAGAAATATATACTGGCAGTTATTGGTGTCCTAGTTGCTTTTAGCATGCGTAATACATAGCGACAGACTTTCCTGGTTCTGATCCTATCCACTCATATCCTCAGGGACATCAGGAAGCCACTCGAAAAGCCTGTAGACAGGTGAGAAAAACCACTGAAAGGTTCATTTCTGCTGATTATTGGTGATATGTATGCAGGTGCATGCAGAGTAATTCAACATACTTATATAACATTAGGGCAGTCACCTTTTGCACTTGTCTGTACCTGACAGTGAATGAAACAGCAGATTCGAGCGGTAGAGATTATATGGCAGCATCAGTGCGGACGCCAGGCGCACAGGCGCAGGTTGGATATAGACAAATACACACTGCGTTTTTCTGCACAGGCTTCCAAAGAGCTATGGGAGGGGGAAAAAAGATTGTAAGGTCTTTGGCAAAACAGAAAAATTGTATAATATATATATCCCTTATATTATATGAATACATTTATAAATTCATGGGGAATACATTGGGTTTTCAGAGGTACTATGCTTGTGGGGTGGGTAAAAGTAATATACATAGGGACAGTGATTATGTGTTGTTTAAGCAACTAAATAAATAGTTTATATCAATATTAAAATGTAGAAATATTTAAGTATATAGAAAGTAAATAAGGCAAAATAGATAAATAAATAAAAGTACAGCATAGTCCCCACTCCTGTTTTGTAATGGAATCTTAAAAGGAGTGTTTTGCCACACCTCAGGAAGTTTTACATGGAGGCAATGTAAGCTTAAAAAGGAAACACATTTTATCCAGTTTATTAATCCATCAGATCTCTCACCTTTTCAGGGATACTCACTATCCCTGCCTTTCATGTCCATGTGTACCTTTCCAACACCGTGTACCTTAATTCCTCTGCTCTATGGATTGCACGTTAAGTGTCCTTTAATTTAATCCTTCTTTGTACCAGGATGCACAAATACCTTCCCTTTTAACAGATTACAATGTTGCAATCCATACATGGATGCATTCATACCCTTGTGCTGTTCAACCAACATCCCTTTTCTGTTTTAGTCTGAAACATGGAAAACCTTACTATAGACCCTATCGACCTACCTCCGATAGGATATTAATTAATTAACAGGGGGTTTGAAATTCCTCTATTATAGGATATGAATCCTTCAAAAAGTGCCAATGCTTTTTGATCCCATTTGTAACGCACCAAGGTGCATCAAACTCAGTAATATAGGAGATCCTTCTATTTGACTTTATCCTCTCTCTACCCCCCTTCAGGGATAGCCAATCTTTGTTGTGTGGATTCCAATAGTTTGTTTCTAAATTTTTAACACATTTGTTCAATTGTATTTCTTAATCTCAGGGTCTTATACAAGTCTATAATTCTTGTAAGCGACTCTTTGGGATTTATCACTTAACGTGTAGAGCTGATTGGTGTACAACAGCAGCTGGTTTCTGTCTGTGGGCTTTTGATATAACTGTGTTCGATATCCCATCTCTCTTAACCACTAGGACGTCTTAAAAAAGAAATTTACTATTCATCAAGCTCCATTCAGAAATCTGTGGAACCACACAGGGTGTCAGGGTATCTATCTCTCTGTCTATCTATCTAACTATTTGACAACCAGGTGTTATCTTACTGCAGTAACCCAGTAAAAAGCTACTTTCTGATTGGTTGCTGTGGATTAAAAGCACAGGAACACTTTGCACCACTTTTTATACAGCCCCCAAAGTGTATAGAACATGGTGTTTTACCCTGGTTAAGTCTCTGGGGAAGATGCTCAAATATGTGGTTTTCAGCAGCCTGTCAGTTCAGTATTGTCTGCAGATGACTGTTCTCCTTCACTGTTCTCTTCATTGTCTGGATCTCAGGAGCAGGAAGAGGTAGAGGTCTACTAGGCTTGGTCTGTTCAGGAGCCCTATGAACAGATACAATTACTATGTTTATTCATAATGACATGGAGATATAAAAAACCTATATTTGTACACAGCACCAGTCAATCCACACAAATACAACGATATTTCAGTTATTTAACCCAACATGATCATAAAATAGAAAGAAAATAAAAGTAAAAAGGTTTAAACCAAAATTATTGTTAAAAAATAATTTAAAAGACAAGCATCTATTAAGGTAATCCGAGTACAATAACTGGGTGACTGTGTCATAAAATTATTTATCTTCTTAGTAGCCTATAGCCTCCTGCATGATTGTTCCTTCAAAACATTACCACTATAGATGATCGGTAGGGGATTTTCAAAGGTGGGGGGGGGGGTTCTGAATGGGTCCCCCCGAACAAGCGAAGTAGGAGGTTAAAACCAAAATACACCCCTATATTCTATTATATATGGATTGTAATATGGATTGTATATTAATATTATATATATTCTCTACTTGCCATGATTATCATCAGTTATCCAATATAGATATCACCTTTAGTTTTGTTATAAAGATCCGAAGAATTGGCTGAATATTTTCAGTATCCAGACCAATCGGGAAAGATGGAAAATTTTAAATTACCGGCTCCCTTTATACAGTAAAAGGAGACAAATCTTTGGACCAAGTATAGGCACATCGAATGATTGTTCTGTATAAAGAATATACAGAATCATTGCTTTTGTGTATATATAAATATATATCATACTATAATTTAATGTTGCCAGTCGGCCAGCGGAGCCTAAGTGGGTACACACAGTAACAATAAGCCCCGATACCATCGGATCCGACGGTATGGGGCTTTATCGTTACTGGTGTGTACGTTCGTTTCCCGAACGAGCGCGTGGCCGCCGAACGATCGGGTCGGCCGAACGCTCGTTCGGGAAAGGCCGAAAATTTCCATCGGCCGTGCTAGACTCCCTATAGGAGTCTAGCGTGGCCGATGGAACACACAGTCCCCGTTCTCCCTATAGGGAGAACGCTCGGGTGTGTATGCAGATCTTTGAAAGAGGCAGACAGGATCTTGCAGATCCTGTCTGTCATCTTTCAGAAATCGTTACTGTGTGTACCTAGCTTTAGGTGTAATGCACACTACACCCTTTACCGCAGCTGATTTAACAGAGATTTCACACTGATTTTTTAAAGTCTGATGGGATCTGTTGGTAATTTGACACACTCTCTGTTCAGGTGCCCTACACCACTCAGATAGCTAATGGCAGGGCCGTTTTTAGTCAAAGGCCGCCTAGGCAAAGAACTAGGGCGTCTATGTTGATCCAGGGCACCTATTCTTCTCCCTAGCATCTCCCTGTCAGCTGTTACTTGCTGTGATAGATCTGCTCTCCTTGTTCAGCTGTAACCTGCAACATTGTATCTAGTACAGAGCCTGAACTCCACACTCTACATAGCAACAAATGTTGCAATTTGCAAATGAACTGAAGGTGAAGGAAGGAGGGGGGAGGATGACCTCAGCTAATAGGACTGAGGGGAACAGTTCTAAAATGTCAGGAAAAAGCTGCTGCAGACTTTATAACAGTGACCCTGTGACTAGCAGCCATGAGATTCCTATCCCTGCCTCTTTCTTCCTTCCATCCAACTCTCCAATTAGAACTTAGAGTAGGTGAGGCGTGAACAATCCAATGGAGGAGACATGGAAAGCAGGTACATACTGTATATCATGTCAACGCTGGCAGCTGGAAGGGTTAAAGGTAATACTCTGCTGGCACTGAAAGTGTTAATGGCAATACTATGGGGAAGTGTGCTGGCAATGAAGGGTTAATAGCAATTCTCTGGAAAGGTGCTGGCACTGAAAGTATTAATAGTAATGTCTGCTGGCACAAAGGGGTTAATGGTAATGTTCTGCTGGCACTGAAATTATTAATGCCAATATTCTTGGAAAAGCACTGAAAGACTAAAACATCTCAGATCTCACCAAATTTCCCTGTTCTGCCCTACCCGCGTGGAAACAATTTCTGGGGGAACACTGGTACCACATAAGGCACATCCACTGAAATCTATCCTGTCCTTCCAATCAGTATTTCATTGGTGGCCAGTGTCGCTGCATTCATACAAAAGTATGTATACACGCCCGCCTCACCTGGTACAGCGTGTGCCTCTTACCAACTAGTAAAGCGGTTCCACTATAAAGAACAGTCGCCATAGACAGTGTCCGAAGCAGAAGGAGAATCCCAGCTGTAGTTTGACAGGCCAAGTTTTTTGTGTTTTTGGGGGGGGTCACGTAGGTGGGAGGGTGCTAGAAACGGCCCTGAGTGGCCCCCTATTCATATAGGAGTTATGGTCGGCCACAGTAATTTGGTCAAAAATGTCTCTCTGCTATTATAGAGATGGCGTGTGAATGCAAGACATGGGATTAGTCATATCTGATCAAAAATGTCCAACCTGTAGCCCTGCCGATGTCTGGAAGCTACAACTCCTAGCATACCCTGGCTGTCGTCTGTTATTGGGGAATGCTGGTAATTGTGATTTTGTGCTGTGATGGCCAGTTTGAGGTGATAAAATATTAGATAGATGTTCTATATAGACGTTTGTCTAATCTATCGAATATCTTAGCGTCAGCAATTTTTACTGTCTTGTTCTTGCAACTTTCCTGCCTGGCCCATTCACTTTGAGATCACGTCGGTTGTAAAAAAAAAAAAAAAACGGGTCAGGTGGTTCCTTCAAAATCGCCTCGAACGTCAGAAGGCAAGTTCTAATGTATGGGCACCTATACAGTAAGGTTGGAGTAAGTGCTGGCAGATAATGTATGGCACTTTACAGTAGGGTTGTGTAAGAATGGTGGCAGATAATGTATGGACACTTTTACAGTAGGATTGAGGTAAGAATTCTGGCAGATAATGTATGGGCACCTATACAGTGGGGTTGTAATAAGAATGGTGGCAGATAATGTATGGACACTTTTACAGTCGTATTGGGGTAAGAATGCTGGCAGATAATGTATGGACAACTTTACAGTAGGATTGAGGTAAGAATGCTGGCAGAAAATGTATAGACACCTACAGTAGTATTGGGGTAAGAATGCTGGCAGATAATGTATGGACACCTTTACAGTAGGATTGAGGTAAGAATGCTGGCAGATAATGTATGGACACCTTTACAGTAGGATTGGGATAAGAATGTGGCAGATATGTATGGACAACTTTACAGTAGGATGGGGTAAGAATGCTGGCAGATAATGTATGGACACCTTTACAGTAGGATTGGTAAGAATGCTGGCAGATAATGTATGGACATTTCACTGGATTAAGTAAATGATAGTGGCGTAGTAATGAGATAAATGAGAAATAAGGTAAATATGAATTATTTATTAATCTTATATAGGGCTGAATATACTGCACAGCTATTGGTTTATCTATTTACATGAGTCCTTTTCCAAATATCTTGGAAATATATCTCAAGAAAATAAAATAACAGGGAGAAAATAAAGTAAAACTTCTTGTAGATGTAGCCAAAAACGGATTTGAACCCAATGCCCCAGCACTGCAATGATTCAGGGTTAGCGTAGCCAGTTTGCCACTGTACTGATGAAATAAGTAATGTCAGTCCCTTTTAAGTCAACTGGACTGGTACTCAAGAAATGCCCAAGAAGACATTAGAGAATTACCCTGAACGCGTTAATTTTTAGGTTAATGTAGTTATGATGAATTTATTTATTTACAAAAGACTTCCGTTTAATGGTTTTATTTATCTTTTCTTAATCTCAATATAAACTGCCAGAGAGTTGGGATAATGGGCTGGGCTAATGCTTAAAGCTGTGACCCTGAAAAAAATGCAGAATTTCATACCATCCCTCCATATTCATAACACTGTCAGAACCAGAGAGACGAGAAACGTCCTAGAAGTCATTGTGATTCTAATCCATGTGCCTAGGAAAGTCATTAGAGAAGGTTTCAAGAAAAGCACAAAGCAATTTCACACCACAGGTTTACTTACCTTTCTGGTTTTCTTATTCTGACAAATGACAGGGAAAAGGTAGACAGCTAAAATGGCAGCATGTCTCCACCGTGGGGTCCTGAATCTTTGGAAGATTTTACTTAAAGAAATGGACCAAGAGGGTATGTGTGTGTGTGTGGTTTCATTGTTTCCTAAGGCATCATTGGCTACTGAATAGCAACGGTATGGAAACACACCAAAGGCCCCCCACTTCACCCAAGATTAAATAAATTAAGAAGGCAGGCACTGATGTGGAGGAATAAAATAGCCCACGGTCATATGAACCTTTTATGGCCAGTTAACATATTATGCCCGCAGGTGCCCAAGTAAGGACAGTTGGCATGAAGAAATGCACCATACCAAGAGTTCCTTTCCACAAAGAAGGCAAAACTGTGAGCTGCCATGCAGCTTTAAAAAAAGTGCAATCCCATCATTTTCATCCGTTTTGTCCAAAATAAAGGTCTAAACACATAATAATACAAACATGCAAAACAAAATATATACAGCAGATAAGGGAGGGTGAGGGGAACTTTCTCTGTGGCAACTGTACCCAAACTGATGTTGGGAGCTAAAACTGCAACAGAAAACCGTGAGGTGATACTAGAAGGGGGCCAATCAGGAGAATGGGATTTAAAAGGATAACTTTCCATTGGTGTAGCAGCTGTGGCCCATCGCCCTGGGCAAAGCAATTGAAGTGGAGCATTTCATGTTGTAATGGAACACATATCATCCCCAAATCCTTTAAAACTTTTTTTTTAGATTTTCTTATGCAAAATCAAGTTGTGTTCTGACCCTGACCTGTATGTGTAAATCAAACTGGGATTTTCTGTTTCATGACACATTTATTTTGTGCACAGTGACAGCTTCTATTTGCCTTACAGGGAGGTTTAGTAAAGGCCCAGGTGGAGAGGAGTGGAGATAATAACACAACATGTGACTTTGCATGTCAAAGCTTGTGGACACCTTGTGACACCTTGTCATATGTTCTGGCATCTGCACCTGTCGTGCACTGCATGTCAGTAACCTTCATGTTCTAGTACCTGACAAATGCTGGTTCATGATAGGAAGGGGCAATACAGGATAATATGTGTGTCATACTGCATGCTAATAAATAGCACAAACTAGAAAGGAAAAGTATTAACTTTGAATTTGGCTTGAATGACAGCATCCTGATGGCAACACACCATGTCTGCACAAAGATCTGTTAATGTGTGTGTCTGTGTGTGCTGTTTGTTTCAAAACTCCATTAAAATCTGAAAGAGGGCGTGAAGATTTCAAACTTTGCTCTGCGTAATAATGTATTTTTATTATGGGGCTTTTATTTTGTCCTTTTAGGACTTTTATTTTGAAAGAGTGTGTTTAAGGGATAGACGGTGTGAATCAGGCCATTCCCAACTGATTTTTCAATAATTTTTCCTATTGAAAATTGGATTGGAAGAACCGATCGAAATAACCCCATTTGTGTATGAAATCTGAGGAAAATCTAAGAGAAAACAATCCGTGTGACCCAATCACTGTTTTCCTGATCGACCACTGAATGTCATCAATCGGTTCTTCGAAAATTCAGTAAAATGCTCATCAATCAAGAGAGAGGTAATCGGTGTCAATTACATCTATGACACACCTGAATGCAATCAAGAGAGAGGTAATCAGTGTCATTTACATCTATGACACACCTGAATTCAATCAAGAGAGAGGTAATCAGTGTCATTTACATCTGTGACACACCTGAATTCAATCAAGAGAGAGGTAATTGGTGTCGATTACATCTGTGACACACCTGAATTCAATCAAGAGAGAGGTAGTCAGTGGCAATTACATCTCTGACTTGTTCATTCCAGTCTATGGGCAAAAAAAGGTCAGAAATGTTGTGATAACTTGAAAATGCTTCCACGGTAAAGGATAGCACACTGTTATAATATGTTCTGCACTTCTGTCATTTCCTGTCTCTAGCTCTGAGACTGTTATAGGAGATACAGTTCAAAAATGGGTGGAATAAAAGAGAAGAAGAAATAGAATGAACAGCAATTTGGTATTTTCAAGCTAAATGAACCAGATAAAACGGTAGATGGATCCACTTGGGTCATAGGAAATAATGGTGACGGGCATTCAACATTTCTAGTGTTCTCTATGGAACTGACTATCTAAAAAAGTATACTGGGCAAGGGGCAACATCAGGGGAATCTTGCTAAATATGCACTGTTCAGCCTCTGCGCTCTGGATTGCATTTTTCACTTCCAGTAAAGCTGGGTACACACTTAATGATAAAAGGGAAAATTTGATGGATCCAATGGACCGAAGATCACCGTTGGCCTTGGGATCTGCCCAAAAAGTTTCCTAGGCCGTGGACAGTACCCTGTAGTAAAGTATAAGGCTTTGCTCAGGGCTGAAGGAAATGTGCAGCCCTAAACATTCTCCCTGTGCTTTATATAGGGAAAGGCTCGAACTGACTGTGTGAAGGGTGATCTTTAAAAAATCTTTCAAAATCTTTAGTGTGTCACACCTTAAGTGTCATTGCAATGGAATTAACTGCACTTCCATGTATGATATATTGTAAGGAGATTTCAGCTTGAAAATGTTCACCAGTAAAATTGACTTCCATTTGCCAGCCTAAAGTAGCAACTATAAACTGCCAAAGGACTACTATATTGTCCCATGTTAGAGCTGCATTGTTTGGCAGGTTAATGTGGGCCACAAATATTTGAGATGCGATTGATCTTACAAAGCACTTTCCCAGCTTAATTTTGGCCCTTGTAACTTTTGTAGGTATGCTATAGTCAATATGTGGGTGATGGCAGAACATCAGGGTAAATATGGTAATAGAAAACATTGGGCTATTGGGACCCTTTAACACTACATTCAAGCATAGTGTACAAAACAAAGGATATTTAATTTGAAACACAGAATAATGGCACACGCTGAAATAGTTAACGTTGGCAGCTAGTGAGTTCATGCCTGGCTTGGCTGGAATAGTGTTACGTGGCAGAATGCTTTGACTGTCGCATTGTTTAACACTAAGACATAATAAGCTGATTAGTGACCTAAGTCCGTAATCTCTATGAATTACTGTTATTGTTATTGGAAGAATAAGAAAGCTTGATTTACCCCCTTGTGAGCATTTTATTTAATGATGGATCTGTGGACTTTCCTATCTCCTGCTGTAGGCTGTTATCTCACAATAAAAACTCTGTTTTGAAAACCCCAGATGAAATATTTATAAGAAATGTCCAGCCTTTTGACCTTCAACTTGTTTGTTGACCTTCATGCTGCATTCTTCTTCTGGGGATGCTGTTTGTTACCTAGAGGGTGCCTGGCAGTGTTCCCTCTAAGATGTGTGCTTGTGCATGCGCACAAAACTATGCACCCATGTGCACACAAAAATTTTGTTGCAATGTGGAGCGCACACAATTTAATTTTGTATGCGTACAGAAAATATATTTTTCGGAGCACACAGACATTTTTAAATTAGTGGGAATATCAATGCCCGGTCAAATTTTTGGGTGCACAGGCTGGCAGACTGACATCTCTAGTTCTGTGAAAATTTAGCCATTGATAGTGGCAGAAAATGTAATAAGCTTTTAAACCAATTTGAAATAAATGATATGTTTTATTGAGTGCTGCTCATTTGGAACTTTCTTATAGCAGACTGACATGCCTGCAGTCTGGGAGATGGCCCGGTGACCACATCTGTGTGGTTATTAGGCCTGCTTAGCTTACAATAAAAGATCCACTTTGCACACGTGCCTCTGACTCCCTTTCTTTGAAAGTGCCGCTAGCAAAGGTATCTGGCTCCCTGTAGTGAGCCGTTCCTGTATTGGGCTGTGTAGTGTCTGGTATTTACACTACAACTCCCAGCATGCTCAGCCATGCACACATTTCGCAGTACGAATACAAACATCTCCAATTAGGTCAACACTGTATACATTTTTGTGCCCTTTATTTGCATCCCAATCATCTGCTCACTTGGCAGTACCTCTGTGAACGCAATCATTGAAACATATTCAAATAGCTGTTTAAAGCAAATGCTTTTCTCTGCCTGTAGGTAAATTAAAACCTGGTCATTACCTTGTAAATGGAACACAGGGACATGTAAATATTGTGGTTAACACCATGTGGTTTACAGCTATACGGATCTTTAAATCTGTTGATTGCAAAGCCAAAACAATAAACTGCACAGTATTGACATTAATAACACACCAGTCTGTGTGTCCCCTGGAATTTTACACTGGTCTGGTTAGCATCCTGGGAAAATTCTATGCACATTTTCTAGATGTGGTAACTGTGCAGGGTGGTTATTAAAGATCTTCGTTGGGAATAACCAGCTGTGGTCATTTCCCTGATGCCGAATTATCATCCTCAGATTTACTGCTATCTGTTAGTAAGCAATTATAGGATTCATGCAGGGACAGATATGTTTTAGTTTAAGTTCTACTTTAATTTGTAATTGTGTGCATTACCATTAGCTCTGAAATGAATACTGTAATAGCAGCCCATACACATTAGATAGCTGCTTGATGGTGGCGCTGATTGAGGCATTTCGACTGGAAGTTGATAGGAAGCACCAATCAAACTGCACAATTATACGCCCTCCAACATTCAGCTTGAAACCTGCTCAAAGATGATGCAGAAGCTGATGAAATTGTGGGAAAACTTTACAACAGGTGCAATCAGCTTCCGTTAATTAGACAGCTTGATATTGCTGTGTAGAGTATTGATGCCTCCTAAGAAACACAAGAAGATTAGCAGAACAATAGTAAGAACAATAAAAACAAATGTGTAAAGGATTGCATTTTTATGAAAGGGGGCACTAATCTCAAAAAAAACATTTTTATGAAAACTAAAATACATCACTATTTCCGCCTTTTAACTACTTTTAGAAGCGTAACTACTAGGAGAGCCCCAGTGACCACAGATACAGCCCCCACCATAGAAAACTGCTGTAGATGAAGCAGGGGGCTCCTTTCTAGTTTGGCAGGGGGGTCCGGTGATTACTAGTTATGTCACTGCTTAGCCCAGTGTTGCCATTGGTAGTGCTCGAGCAGTACAGTCAGCAACTCCCCTCGACATGGCCTTATTTCTTACATAGGCTGGATCCAGAAGGTGGCGGGGACCAGAGGCAGACCTGACAGCTGCGTATGAAGTTATATTCAAATACTGATACTGATATTGAGAAAATATATTGAGCCCTATCCACCTGTTTTTTTGAAGGCTACTTTTGGTAAATAGAGTATGGTGGCTCAGTTGTGAGCATTGATTCCTTGCAAGTGCTAAAAGTCCACCCTAGGCCACATCTAGGAGGAGTCTGTCTGATTTTCCTGGTCTACTGATTAGTGTTGAGTGTCATATAGAACTTGTCCATATAAAGATGAGATATTTACTACATCCTGTAAATACCGCGGTTGAGCCTCATTAGAATGGTAATGTTTGAAAACCACTGAATTGCCTTTAGTAAATAGTGACCCCAGTATTTACTGTTGGTATTTATTGGCAGAGGTAATTACTGCAGTTTAGCCATATGCCACATCACGTCACATGTTGGCATAATGTGAAGGAACAGACTCACTTTGAATCAGTGAAATATGTTCCAGAGTAATAAAAAGAAATCAGTCTAGTATAGGGGTTAACCATGGGGGGGAATCAAATTATTGGGCATATGGGATTGGATCTGAATGATAATTGGGGATCCTGTAGATTTTAACATTTCAGCAGAAGGGGACATATTGGTTAATCCATTGGAGTCTGTAGTTTTTATCAGTTCACTGAAAAATGTTCCAATGTGTAACTACCTTGATGTTTCTATATAGTATGAGGGCAGATAATCTGGGCAAGTTGCCATCAGCCAATGGTCACGTGCAAGGTTATCCTGAATATAACCAGCAGATGAAAAACATACATCACCACCACTTATTATTCTGAAGCCCCCTATTTAGATGTCAGTTTTGTAGGATCAGCATTAATATAGAACTATGTGTGATGTGGCAATTAACTGTGCACCAGTTCCATACAGTGATGCCCACACTGACAATGTTGACTTCATTGTTTTGTCCTTAATTTCACTGTTTGTTTGGGGTTTTTTTGCATGTGTTTGTTCTGTTCTTCTCAAAATAACTTAAAGGCTTATGACACATTTAAAAAAACGATTGCTGTGTCCTTTGAAGTAAGAAGCAGAACTGCCTGGTATTTTCTCACAGTCTCCAGAATTCATATTGATTAGTGTTGCTCCAAGACAAGGTGTAGGAGGAGAGCATTAATGGGTGACAATACAATGGCCTTTGTCCCAGTGATCTTCCCTAAATAAAGCCAGTTTGGGATTTGCCTTATTTAAGGTGTGTGAGTCAAAAAGGAATATTATTATTGGCTCCCTTTTCTTCAAGTAGAAGGAGTTGATACAATATACTGTGTATGGGTGCCCAACCATTTCATCCCTATGCATCCTACCCTGGCTTTGGCTTTGCATGTTGGTATAGCATGTTAGTGTGCATTTTTATTGGTTGGACCACCAGTCCACGGAAGGAGGTGGGATTGTGATTTATAATACTGCAATTAAATGTCCCTGATATAAATTTCTCTTTCATTAAGCAGAACTTAAATAGGAATCAAACACCACCAGGCTAACAAACAGGTATAGCACTAAACACTTATTTCCTTGTTATTTTTCAAATGGTGGAATACAAGTTACGTAAACAGAAGGCAAATGTCAGACTGTCTAATCCCTGGGAGGATATTGTCAATAGCCGTGTGTAATTATTTAACCAATCTGGCAGCTGCTAGACTGAGTAAAGGACGGGGTGTTACACAGGCCTATAAAGGTATAAATGAGCTGTAGTACCTGCACACCAATGTTTCCTCAAAATTTCACACCTGTGTGTGCCATCTTTACACACACAATGGTTTAATATACCATTGCATGTGTACTGTAATAAAGCAATTTCATCGACTTCTGTTATATTTACCTAGGCTTTTATAGTTATTATATAGTTATTGTCTATCAGTTTTCATAGAAGTTATTTCATTTGCAATTTCAGTGGTTGTGTTTATATCTTTAAATAAGACTCCTAGATATGAAATGATTTATCTTAAGATGTTTAGAGAGCTTAGTCCAGTTTATCTAGACCATTATCTTTTCAGATTCACTTTTGTCTAGCGATGTGTCTCTGGAGTGGAAAAAAGCTGATGTAATACCAATATTCAGAGAAGTTAGTTGTTTGCAGACTGGTAACTATAGACCTGCAAGTCAGTGGTAGGGAAGATAATAGGATTTAGATTCTAGCATAGCAGTGGATGTAGTATACATGGATATTTCTAAAGCTTTTGATACTGTGCTGCACAGGCGACTTATGTAAGTCTGTTGGCCTCGAAATTTTTTTTTTTACATGGATTGGTTGTTTGATCGCGTATAGAGATTAGCGGTAAATGGATCTACATCTATGTGAGCTCTATTCAAAGCCTAGTTCTAAGTGAAATGCTTTAAGGTTCTTTTTAAAGGGTATGTCAAACCTAAAATAAAACTTTTTCCGTAGTGTAAGGAGGCACAGGCGCGACTTCTGGTTATTGAGAATGCCGATGGAACGCATTCTGGTAAGTACGTTTCTGGGGGCTTTTTTACAATATAACTATGGCGGTTAGGGTTGGCAGAATAGACACTGCAGCATGGAGTCATTTGGAGGGTAGGAGGGAGGGGGGCTCCCCTACGCATGCCAGAAACCTCAATAAGGACAAGGAAGAAACAGGCATCCGGATGACTCACAGACAGCTCTTCTCTTTAACCATTTGAAGCAAAGGAGTATGGTAAGGGTTTTTTCAACATTACACAGTGGGGCCAGTAGTGGGTTAAATTTTAGTTTTGGAGTTGGACATGCCCTTTCATTTGTTTATAACTGACTTAGAAGTGGTTATTGAAAGCAAGGCCTCTGTGTTTACTAATAACACTAAACTATGCAGAGCTTTGAATAGGAATCATGGATAGTTTATCAAAATGGGCAGATGAGATTCCTTGTTGATATTGTAAGATGATACATTTGGAGTTTAACTATCCTTGTGCCACCTACGCCATAAATAACTAAGTGAATCTCTAATGGCAAAAAAGTTTTGGGGGTTCTAGCAAACTTGGCTGTAGCAAGCAGTGCCAGACAGCAATGGCGAGAACTAGCAAGATATTGTCTTGTGTAAAGAGGGGAATAGATTCAAGGGAGAAAAATATTATTCTCCCTTTTTACAATGCACTGGTAAGGTCTCATTTGGAATATGCAGTGCAGTTTTGGAATCCCATATACACAAGGGACATCTTAGAAATGGATGGCGTTCAAAGAAGGGCAAGTAAAATAATACTAATGGAGCCTTGACTATACAGGCAGATTAGATAAGTTAGGGCTATTTACACTGGAGAAGTGGTGATTGAGATTACTTTATATAAATATAAAAAATATATTATAATGGGCCATATAATAAAATCTCTGGTGCATTGTTCACTAATAGGTAATAGGAGAGGACTCATGGACATCCTTTAAGATTAGAAGAAAAGAAGTTTCATCTTCAGGTTAGGAAAGGTTTCTTTACAGTGAGAATGGTGAAACTGTGGAACTGTCTTCCAGCAGATGTGGTAATGGCAAGTTCATTAAATAGCTTTAAAAGTGGGCTAGATAAGTTTCTGAAACGAAAAAATTTGAGAATCACTGGTATTAATACATATTCTGTAGTTTTGGTTGATCCTGGGAACCATTTGTGAGAAATTAAGAAGGATTTTTTTTGGGGGGGGGGATAGGTAACCACAATATCTGGTGGCGTGCTCACAACATTTGGGAGCATGGCCTTGATGGTTTGGGTATAAGCGTGACTGTGATGTTTGGGTGTGTGGCTGTGACAGCAATATCTAGGGGCATGGTCACATTCCAGGAGGCTCTGCTTTAAACTTCTTAGCATGACAATAACTGTGTAAAATAGTTTTTCCAGGGTTTATATTTGTATATAAATGTGATTCATATCAACATTAGTAACATAGTCTTTCCAGGGTTTATATTTGTATATAAATGTGATTCATATCACCAATAGTAACATAGTCTTTCCAGGGTTTATATTAGTGTATAAATGTGGTTCATATCACCAATAGTAACATAGTCTTTCCAGGGTTTATATTTGTATATAAATGTGATTCATATCACCAATAGTAACATAGTCTTTCCAGGGTTTATATTTGTATATAAATGTGATTCATATCACCAATAGTAACATAGCCTTTCCAGGGTTTATATTTGTATATAAATGTGATTCATTTCAACATTAGTAACATAGTCTTTTCAGGGTTTATATTTGTATATAAATGTGATTCATATCACCAATAGTAACACGTAGGTAAGTTCATTTGGAATATGCAGTGCAGTTTTGGAATCCCATATACACAAGGGACATCTTAGAAATGGATGGCGTTCAAAGAAGGGCAAGTAAATAATACTAATGGAGCCTTGACTATACAGGCAGATAGATAAGTTAGGGCTATTTACACTGGAGAAGTGGTGATTGAGATTATTTATATAAATATAAAAAATATATTATAATGGGCCATATAATAAAATCTCTGGTGCATTGTTCACTAATAGGTAATAGGAGAGGACTCATGGACATCCTTTAAGATTAGAAGAAAAGAAGTTTCATCTCAGGTTAGGAAAGGTTTTTTACAGTGAGAATGGGTGAAACTGTGGAACTGTCTTCCAGCAGTGTGGTAATGGCAAGTTCATTAAATAGCTTTAAAAGTGGGCTAGATAAGTTTCTGAAACGAAAAAAATTTGAGAATCACTGGTATTAATACATATTCTGTAGTTTGGTTGATCCTGGGAACCATTTGTGAGAAATAAGAAGGATTTTTTTTGGGGGGGGGATAGGTAACCACAATATCTGGTGGGGGCTGCTCACAACATTTGGGAGCATGGGCTTGATGGTTTGGGTATAAGCGTGACTGTGATGTTTGGGTGTGTGGCTGTGACAGCAATATCTAGGGGCATGGTCACATTCCAGGAGGCTTGCTTTAAACTTCTTAGCATGACAATAACTGTGGTAAAATAGTTTCCAGGGTTTATATTTGTATATAAATGTGATTCATATCAACATTAGTAACATAGTCTTTCAGGGTTTATATTTGTATATAAATGTGATTCATATCACCAATAGTAACATAGTCTTTCCAGGGTTATATTAGTGATAAATGTGGTTTCATATCACCAATAGTAACATAGTCTTTCTGGTGATATATACTTACTATAGCACTGTAAGATATACTGTGACTGTACAGATAGTCACTGTGAATTATACTGGTATACTGTACAGATAGCCTGTGAATATATTAACTGTACAGATAGCAATGTGAATATATACGTGTTACTGTACAGATACCACTGTGAATATATACTGTCAGATAACCACGTGAATATCACTTATACTGTACAGATAGGCACTGTGAATATTCTGGTACAGATAGCATGTAAATAATATAACTGTACTCTGTCAGATAGCACTGTGAATATATACTGGTATACGTTTGCCAGTGACTGAGTGTTTTCTTTTAGCTATGTTAGTGCAAAAGAAGTAAGCCATGGTTCCCCCGATCTAGATATTTACACGTACATAAATATGGCAGCTGTATTTCAGTGGTTTCCGTATCAGTTATGATGCCCTGCAGAGCTTTACAATCAGACAAACAATATGACAACCTTTACATACAGGATCCTGAAATGTTTCCATCTACATGCGTAAAGCACAAATGCCTCCAGTCCCATACTGCCCATTGAATGGTTTATTTATAGACAGGGAGATCATGTAATGAGGCAGTAATGCTGAGGGTCTCTTACCTGCCTGGAGCACCTGCTGTTACTGAGAAAGTTCACCAGTGCACTACAAGTCAAGCGATTGGGCGGGGAAAGGCTGAAGGGTGGAGGTATAATCCCCCCACTTACCTTTATCTCCCAAGGATTCAAATGTTTTTCTTTTTTAACCTCCCCCTGCCAGAATAAGTGCTCAGTGCTCAATAATGTGCAAGACTTTCTTTGTGTATACCCGTTTGTTTATACATAGAACATGCATTTTTTAATTTAGTTTTATATTTTCAATTATTTGCACATCCTTCCTATGTTAATGCTCTTATGGTTGTAATGTAATGCTGTGTACAATACAGTGATTCTCATCAATAATACTCAAATGTTTCATTGTGCTTTAATGATTATATTAACACATGCGTGTGCGGGTGGGGGGTGTAGATCACACTGATATTTTTAATATATCTTGGTCGTAATTCTGTTTCCTTTTCTTATAAGGTGGGTACACCACGTGCCAATCCTTCGTCCCTAATGACCGTTCGCCTCTTTTATTATCCCGGTGGCCAGACCAAAGGACATCGGCCATGGCAAAGTAGCTGAGCGTGCAGTCGTAGAGACTGCATGATTGGTTGTGGGTTTTCCAACACATCTGATTGTTCGTTCATTTGATGACGAACGGCCGGATGTCGGACGTGTCCGAATGAAAAAACCATCAAATGTCGAAATATTGGATGGTGCGTTCCCAGCTTTAGTCGTGGTTGTATACCTACATGCCTGTTACACAATTACTGAGGTCATTGTACAAGGTGGTATTTACTAACTTGGGCTTCAATCCCTGTGGAGAGTTTTAGGGGGGGTTACACTTGTCCATAATCCCCCTTTCCTGCTGGTTAAGACAGGCAAGGCCAAACATTTTTAAACCCTTACCCCGTCTCTCTATTAGGAGGAATGTAAACTGATTCACATAGCAAGTGACAGAGGCTACACCATAGCACGAATGGGAACTTTTAATCTTCATACTCATTATCTCTATATATAACATATCAGCTAATCTCTTAGTACAGCTACTGCTCACAGTACGAAACACTAATCCATTACACACACTGATATGTTTGAAGGGCATAAAGAACAAGGTTTACCCCCAACCGTCCCATTTTCATTGTGACGACCCCATCTTAAGCTTTATCCCATGGGAGGGCAGGGCATAGGCAGGGCCAGGTTGGTCTCAGTGGGCAATCTGGGTGGAGGTAGTAGGGCTTCAATAGCTACGTCTTATACAGGACCCTGATCCCACTATAATGAGGTTTGCACCTGCAACATAGGTTAAGTCAAGGACACTTCTGGGTGATTTCTGATATACTTGTATTAGTAAGAGGAACATTATTTAAGCAGGAAAAAGTCTAGTAGGGCAAGTACAATAAATAAGAAATTTTACTTTAACGTGAGAGTGGCCTAAAAAATGGTGCACACTTGATGCCCCATCTGTCCATGAAATGCCTTTAATGAATCTCCTTTTGGAACCCACCTTTCCTAGCCTATGTTATAATAATAGGATGTAATGGGTAAATGTTCTCAACCCAATACAGCTCATAATTAACTACTTATGGAAATAAAATAATGGATTATTGCAAAGGTAAATTAAACCTAGTGTTTAAGGTGGGTAACAGACAGTACGGAAAACAGATGATACTGTCAGATCCGACGGTACCTTCCTTTCTCATTAGTGTGTTAGCGCATTTCCAAACGATCGGAAGGCCGAGAACTTCACCATCGGCCTCGTGGCCGTTTCAGAAATGCCAAATTTGGATAGTATATAACACTATACGGTAAAAACCTATACAATATAACCCTATACAGTATAAACTATATGTATAACACATACAGTAAACACTATAACGTATAATACTATACGGTAAAACACTATACGGTATAAACCCATACAATATAACCTCCGGCCATTCAGAAATGCAAAAATTTGGATAGTGTATAACACTATACGGGATAACACTATACGGTTATACACATGTGTATAACACTATACTGCATAATACTAATTGGTATAACACTATACGGTATAACACTGGTACAGTGTAACACTATACAGATAACACTATATGGTATAACACTATACGTTATAACCCTATACGGTTAAAACAACATATACAATTCATTATAGAGTATAACACTATACGGTATAAACCTATACAGTAAAACACTATACGGTATAACACATATACGTAAAGCAACTATATGGTTAAAATACTATACGGTATACCCTATACGTATAATACTAAACGTAAAACACTATACGGTATAGCACTATACGGTATAGCACCTATACGTATAACACTAATACAGCAACCAACTATACGTATAACCCAATACGGTAAAACACTATACAATATACACTATAGAGTATAAAAACTATACGATATAACACTATACAGTAAACACTATACTGTAAAACACTACGGTATAACTATACGGTATAACCCTATACCATAAAAGACTATACAATAAAACCTCGTGTCCATTCGGAATTCCAAAATTTGTGTATGTATAAACACTAACGGTATAACACTATATGGTATAACACTAGTGTATAATACTATACTGCATAATACTATACGGTATAACACTGTACAGTTAACACTATAGGTGTAACAATCAATCTGGTGTACACTATACGGTATAACACTACGGTAAACACTATAACAGTATAAACAAACGTCTTTAACACTATACGGTAATACACTATATGTAAAACACTATACGGTATAAGTTACTATACGGTAAACACTATACAATATAACACTATGGAGTATAACACTATACGGTATAAACACTATACAGTAAAACACTATATGGTATAATAACTATACGGTAAAACACTATATTGGTATAACACTATACAGTAAAAGACTATACAATATAACCTCGTGTCCATTCGGAAAAGCCAAAAATTTGGATAGTGTATAACACTATACGGTATAACACTATATGGTATAACACTAGTGTATAATACTATACTGCAATACTATAAAGCGGTATAAACACTATGCAGTAAAACCCTATACGGTATATACTATTGGTAAAACACTATACGGTATAACACTATACAGTAAAACACTATACATATAACACTATACGGTATACCCTATACAGTAAAAGACTATACAATATACCCCTCGTGGCCATTCGGAAATGCCAAAATTTGGGATAGTGTAAAACACTTTACGTATAACTCTATACGGTATAAACGCTATACAGACAACACTTCCATAACACTATTGGTAAAAACTATACAGTATAACACTATACGGTAGAATATACTATACAGTATAACACTCTACAGCAAAACACTATAACAGGTATAACACTATACAGTAAACACTATACAGTAATAACACTATACAGTAAAACACTACTCCAAAATGTAAAGAATAGGGATGTCCAGTTCGTTTAGTATTTCAAGGGGTAATCCCATTTATTGCAGAAACACAAACACGCGACTTTTAGCTGCTCAGCCTTTATCAATGGAATAAAGGTTTAATGCTTAATGTTGAAATCTCCTGTAAGTGTCTTGCTTCTTGGACTCTATATAATATCTATGTATTATATATAATAATACATACTAGTAAAGTGTCCCGTTGGTGCCCAGTGGGAAATATGTGGTGTAAATGTTTGCTATAATGTGGATACAGATGATGTAAAATCTTTATACACACTCCTATAAAATTTAGGGATTTGTATGTACAAAATAAAGGCAAGATGTTAAAAATAAAAGAAATACTGTGAAATCCTGGTTCTATCAGTGTCACATCCTAAATGAATATTTTACACAATATACAGAGGCAGAAGGGAACGCAATAGGTGTTCCCAATATGTATTAGAGGGACATATATGCACACATCTTTTGGATTGTACTACTGGAAGTGTCATGGCTTTAGAAATACATGTGAAATATACATACAGTGCAGCCTAACATCTAAATCAACAGACATTAGCATCTTATATTTGTTATATCACACTATCACATTTTTCTGTTTTGTTTTTTTGATTGTTTTTGATAAATCTATACGAAGATATTTAAAATCCAGGGTTTTGAGAGATTGGCGAGACTGCTAAACATTCCGCCTGTGGACCTGGAAACGTACATACATCACGAATTTAAATAAAAATAACTTTCCTCACATTGAACTATTTTCAAGATTACGCATTCTATTTTTGAGGGTCACTGAAATTTTAGAAAATTAGATTTTAAAGGAATTTTCGAAAAATTTGTAAAAATGATACAGTAACTTACTGTAATGGCTCTCGGACCCTGGGAAATGGTCTTTCAAATCAGAATTGGTTATAATCAATTTTTTCAGAAAAAAACTGATTGGTATACTAACCATGAGATTCTTTCTGAAAGAATCTAATTGTAACCAATTCTAATTGGAAAAGAATCTGATTGGTATACTAATCAAACAGAATCTTTTCTGAAAGAATCTGAACTAACAATTCTGTTTAGAAAATAATTTGATTGGTTAGTAATACCAATCAGATTCTTTCTGAAAGAATCTGATTTATCCAATCAGAATTGGTTACAATCAGATACTTTCAGAAATAATCTTATTGGTACGCTTTCTGGAAGAATCTGATTGTAACAATCAGAATTAGTTACAATAAGATTCTTTAGAAATATCTATATTGGTATACTAAACCAATTAGACTCTTTCTGAAATAAGCTGATTGAAACCAATTCTGATTGGAAAAGAATCTGATTGGAATAATCTGATTGGTTAGTATACCATCAGCAATACTTCCTGAACATAATCTGATTGGTATCTAATCAAATTGGTTACATCGATACTTTTAGAAATAATGTTCTTGGTATTGCTTTCTGGAGAATCTGATTTCAACCAATTGTGATTGGGAAAGAATCTGATTGTATACCTAACCATCAAGATTGTTTCTGAACAGAATCTACATGCGCCTCGTTGAACCAGAGTTCTGATGGTGGGTAGTGGGTGGGGGCACAATTCTCTGAATATTACTGCATACTAAAAAACCAATGAAGATTCTTTCTAACTTGCAACTATATCAGCGTCAGGGGATCTGTCAGTCATGCGTTGTTCTGCATTCATACCACATCTGCTAAGGTTTAAGATTACACTGCACCTGATTCTACTTTTAGACTTTCTTCATGATTTCAATAGGATCCTATGTTTTAATAATATGTGGTGTCGGTATCTCTATGCATTGCAGTTTTTTATTTGGTTTGTGCTATTTGTACAGTATACAGTATATATTCACAGTGCATCTGTACAGTATATCAGTATAATTCCCAGTGTATCGGTACAGTATAATCAACAGTGCATATGTACAGTAATATTCACAGTGCTTATATGTTACACGTATATACAGTATATATTCACAGTGCTATCTGTACAGTATACAGTATATATTCACAGTGCAATTGTTACAATATACAGTATATATCACAGTGCTATCTGTACAGTATACAGTAATATTCACAGTGCATCTGTACAGTATACAGTATATATTCACAGTGCTATCTGTACAGTATACATAATATTATTGTGCTATCTGTACAGTATACAGTATATAGTCACAGTGCTATGTACAGTATATATTACCAGTGCTATCTGTACAGTATACAGTATATTTCACAGTGCTATCTGACAGTATATATTCACAGTGCTATCTGTACAGTATACTATAAGTCACAGTGCTATCTGTACAGTACAGTATATATTCACAGTGCATCTGACAGTATACAGTATATATTACAGTGCTATCGGTACCGTATGTATTCACAGTGCTATCTGTACAGTATTATCACAGTGCTATAGTACAGTAAAATATTATTCACAGTGATCTGTACAGTATACAGTATATATTCACAGTGGCTATTGTACAGTATATATTCAGAGTGCTATCTGTACAGTATACAGTATATATCACAGGCTATTCGTACAGTATACAGTATATATTCACAGTGCTACGGTACAGTATGTATTCACAGTGCTATTGTACAGTATATATTCACAGTGGCTATCTGTACAGTATACAATGATATATTCACAGTGCTATCTGTTACAGTATACAGTATATATTCACAGTGCTATCTGTACAGTATATATTCAGAGTGCCTATGTACAGTATACAGTATATATTCACAGTGCTAATACAGTATATATTCACAGTGCTATATGTACAGTATATAGTATAATTCACAGTGCTATATGTACAGTATATATACAGTGCTATCTGTACAGTATACAGTATATATTCAGAGTGCTATCTGTACAGTATACAGTATATATTCACAGTGCTATATGTACAGTATATATTCACAGTGCTATCTGTACAGTATATATTCACAGTGCTATCTGTACAGTATACAGTTTATATTCATAGTGCTGATCTGTACAGTATATATTCACAGTGTATCTGTACATGTATATATTCACAGTGCTATCTGTTACAGTATACAGTATATATGCACAGTGTTACAGAGTTTGTTTGTATTGGTAAAAGTTGGCTATGTATACAGAATTATCCGTACTAGATCTGTATTCCATAGACAATACTAGCTGGTATTTCTGCCTTTGATTAGATGTTATCAGGTCTTTTGTAGTTTAAAACATTAAAGCTGGGTAACAACATGTTTATCTGCATGCGATCAGCCAATGGCCTGCGAGTCAACAAACAATGCCTGAGTGACTTCACACGAAAATGATCATCCATTACGTTGTTGGTGGTTGTTCGTTAGTCAGCAGTGTAGTGTTGTTACCTCTAATTTAAAATCGTCTGTGTGCGCAGAAATAATTTCCTGTGTGCATACAAAATGAAATTGTACACACTACACACCACAGCATTTTGTGTGTGCGCACCACTGTACCTGTGTGCACAAGCCCTGCAGATTGTGTGCTCACAGCTTAGAGGGAACATGATCACACATCTATATGAGCCTTTAGAATTACACATTGCATGTTTTTTATGAAAAAGAGATTTGTATTGGATTTGATATATTTCCCTATGTGGATGGATTTTACAAGCATGTAGTATGGGAAAAGCCTTCCTTTAATAGTGGGATCATTCATGTGTGTGAGATATAATTCTAAAATATTGTGCAAATATTTATAGATATATTATTTGCAGTTCCGTTGTATAATGGAATCTGGAATAAAGATTATTAAAAAATATGTATAAACTATTGGGTATCAGTCATCTGACACAAAGCATTCTGCCAGCATTCTTACCCCAATCCTACTGTATAGGTGTCCATACATTATCTGCAGCATTCTTACCCAATCCTACTGTAAAGCTATCCATACATATCTGCCAGCATTCTTACCTCTATCCTACTGTAAGGTGTCCATACATTATCTGCCAGCATTCTTACCCCAATCCTACTGTAAAGTTGTCCATACATTATCTGCCAGCATTCTTATCCCAATCCTACTGTAAAGGTGTCCATAAATTATGTGCAGCATTCTTACCTCAATCCTACTGTAAAGGTGTCCATACATTATTGCCAGCATCTTATCCCAATCTACTGTAAAGGTGTCCATACATTATCTGCCAGCATTCTTACCTCAATCCTACTGTAAAGGTGTCCATACATTATCTGCCAGCATTCTTACCCAATACTACTGTAAGGTGTCTATACATTTTTCTGCCAGCATTCTTACTCAATCCTACTGTAAAGTTGTCCATACATTATCTGCAGCATTTTTACCCCAATCTCTGTAAAGGTGTCCATACATTATCTGCCAGCATTCACCTCTATACTACTGTAAAGGTGTCCATACATTATCTGCCGCATTCTTACCCTATCCTACTGTAAAGGTGTCCATACATTATCTGCAGCATCTTACCCCCATCCTACTGTAAAGGTGTCCATACATTATCTGCCAGCATTCTTACCTTATCCTTGTAAAGGTGTCCATACATTATCTGCCAGCATTCTACCCCAATCCTACTGTAAAGGTGTCCAACATATCTGCCAGCATTCTTACCCCAATCCACTGTAAGTTGTCCATACTATCTGCCAGCATTCTTATCCCAATCCTACTGTAAAGGTGTCCATACATATATGCCAGCATTCTTACCTCAATCCTACTGTAAAGGTGTCCATACATTATTGCCAGCATTCTTACCCCAATACTACTGTAAAGGTTGTCTATACATTTTCTGCCAGCATTCTTACCTCAATCCTACTGTAAGTTGTCCATACATATCTGCCAGCATTCTTACCCCAATACGACGTAAAAGTGCCTACATTATCTGCCACCATCTTATACAACCCACTGTATAGGTCATACATTATCTGCCAGCATTCTTACCTCAATCCTACTGAAAAGTGTCCATACATTATCTGCCACCATCTTACTACAAACCCTACGTAAAAGTGGCCATACATTATCTGCCAGCATTCTTACTCAACATTATGTAAGGTGCCCATAAATTAGAACTTGCCTTGACGTTCGAGGCGATTTTGAAGAACCACCTGACCCGTTTTTTTTTTTTTTTTACAACCGACGTGATTCAAAGGGAATGGGCCAGGCAGGAAAGTTGCAAGAACATTAGACAGTAAAAATTGCTGACGCTAAGATATTCGATAGATTAGACAAACGTCTATAGAACAAATCTATAATATTTATCACCTCAAACTGGCCATGCACAGGCACAAAATCACAATTACCAGCATTCCCCAATAACAGACAGACAGCCAGGGTATGCTAGGAGTTGTAGCTTCCAGACATCGGCAGGGCTACAGGTTGGACATTTTGATCAGATATGAAATCCCATGTCTTGCATTCAAACGCCATCTCTATTAATAGCAGAGAGACATTTTTGACCAAAAATTACTGTTGCCGACCATAACTCCTATATGAATAGGGGGCCACTCAGGGCCGTTTCTAGCACCCTCCCACCTACGTGACCCCCCCCAAAAAAACACAAAAACTTGGCCTGTCAAACTACAGCTGGGATTCTTCCTTCTGCTTCGGACACTGTCTATGGCGACTGTTCTTTATAGTGGAACCGCTTTACTAGTTGGTAAGAGGCACACGCTGTACCAGGTGAGGCGGGCGTGTATACATACTTTTGTATGAATGCAGCGACACTGGCCACCAATGAAATAATGATTGGAAGGACAGGATAGATTTCAGTGGATGTGCCGTATGTGGTACCAGTGTCTCCCCAGAAATTGTTTCAGCGGGTAGGGCAGAAAGGGAAATTTGGTGAGATCTGAGATGTTTTAGTCTTTCAGTGCTTTTCCAAGGAATTGGCATTAATAATTTCAGTGCCAGCAGAACATTACCATTAACCCCTTTGTGCCAGCAGACATATATTAATACTTTCAGTGCCAGCACCTTCCAGAGAATTGCTATTAACCTTCATTGCCAGCACACTTCCCATAGTATTGCCATTAACACTTTCAGTGCCAGCAGAGTATTACCTTTAACCCTTCCAGCTGCCAGCGTTGACATGATATACAGTATGTACTGCTTTCATGTCTCCTCCATTGGATTGTTCACGCCTCACCTACTCTAAGTTCTAATTGGAGAGTTGGATGGAGGAAGGAAGAAAGAGGCAGGGATAGGAATCTCATGGCTGATAGTCACAGGGTCACTGTTATAAAGTCTGCAGCAGCTTTTTCCTGACATTTTAGAAATGTTCCCCTCAGTCTATTAGCTGAGGTCATTCCTCCCCCCTCCTCCTTCACCTTCAGTTCATTTGCAAATTGCACACATTTGTGCTGATGTAGAGTGTGGAGTTCAGGCTCTGTACTAGATACAATGTTGCAGGTTACAGCTGAACAAGGAGAGCAGATCTATCACAGCAAGTAACAGCTGACAGGGAGATGCTAGGGAGAAGAATAGGTGCCCTGGATCAACATAGACGCCCTAGTTCTTTGCCTAGGCGGCCTTTGACTAAAAACGGCCCTGCCATTAGCTATCTGAGTGGTGTAGGGCACCTGAACAGAGAGTGTGTCAAATTACCAACAGATCCCATCAGACTTTAAAAAATCAGTGTGAAATCTCTGTTAAATCAGCTGCGGTAAAGTGGTTTGTAGTGTGCATTACACCTAAAGCTAGGTACACACAGTAACGATTTCTGAAAGTGACAGACAGGATCTGCAAGATCCTGTCTGCCATCTTTCAAAGATCTGCATACACACAGTCCCGAGCGTCTCCTATAGGGAGAACGGGGACTGTGTGTTTCCATCGGCCACGCTAGACTCCTATAGGGAGTCTAGCACGGCGATGGAAATTTTGGCCTTTCCGAACGAGCGTTCGGCCGACCCGATCGTTCGGCGGCCACGCGCTCGTTCGGGAAACGAACGTACAACACAGTAACGATAAAGCCCCGATACCGTCGGATCCGATGGTATCGGGGCTTTATTGTTACTGTGTGTACCCAGCTTTAGTCTCAGTCTCTTAGTCTTGTGCTCAGTTTTGCTGGAAAAACAGGAAAAACGCTTTTCACTGGATTAAGTAAATGATAGTGGGTAGTAATGAGATAAATGAGAAATAAGGTAAATATGAATTATTTATTAATCTTATATAGGGCTGAATATACTGCACAGCTATTGGTTTATCTATTACATGAGTCCTTTTCCAAATATCTTGGAAATTATCTCAAGAAAAAAAATAACAGGGAGAAAATAAAGTAAAACTTCTTGTAGATGTAGCCAAAAACGGATTTGAACCCAATGCCCCAGCACTGCAATGATTCAGGTTAGCGTAGCCAGTTTGCCACTGTACTGATGAAATAAGTAATGTCAGTCCCTTTTAAGTCAACTGGATGTACTCAAGAAATGCCCAAGAAGACATTAGAGAATTACCTGAACGCGTTAATTTTTAGGTTAATGTAGTATGATGAATTTATTATTTACAAAAGACTTCCGTTTAATGGTTTTTATTATCTTTTCTTAATCTCAATATAAACTGCCAGAGAGTTGGGATAATGGGCTGGGCTAATGCTTAAAGCTGTGACCCTGAAAAAAATGCAGAATTTCATTACCATCCCTCCATATTCATAACACTGTCAGAACCAGAGAGACGAGAAACGTCCTAGAAGTCATTGTGATTCTAATCCATGTGCCTAGGAAAGTCATTAGAGAAGGTTTCAGAAAAGCACAAAGCAATTTCACACCACAGGTTTACTTACCTTCTGGTTTTCTTATTCTGACAAATGACAGGGAAAAAGGTAGACAGCTAAAATGGCAGCATGTCTCCACCGTGGGGGTCCTGAATCTTTGGAAGATTTTACTTAAAGAAATGGACCAAGAGGGTATGTGTGTGTGTGTGGTTTCATTGTTCCTAAGGCATCATTGGCTACTGAATAGCAACGGTATGGAAACACAACAAAGGCCCCCCACTTCACCCAAGATTAAATAAATTAAGAAGGCAGGCACTGATGTGGAGGAATAAAATAGCCCAGGTCATATGAACCTTTTATGGCCAGTTAACATATTATGCCCGCAGGTGCCCAAGTAAGGACAGTTGGCATGAAGAAATGCACCATACCAAGAGTTCCTTTCCACAAGAAGGCAAAACTGTGAGCTGCCATGCAGCTTTAAAAAAAGTGCAATCCCATCATTTTCATCCGTTTTGTCCAAATAAAGGTCTAAACACATAATAATACAAACATGCAAAACAAAATATATACAGCAGATAAGGGTGAGGGTGGAGGGGAACTTTCTCTGTGGCAACTGTACCCAAACTGATGTTGGGAGCTAAAACTGCAACAGAAAACCGTGAGGTGATACTAGAAGGGGGCCAATCAGGAGAATGGGATTTAAAAGGATAACTTTCCATTGGTGTAGCAGCTGTGGCCCATCGCCCTGGGCAAAGCAATTGAAGTGGAGCATTTCATGTTGTAATGGAACACATATCATCCCCAAATCCTTTAAAACTTTTTTTTTAGATTTTCTTATGCAAAATCAAGTTTTGTTCTGACCCTGACCGTATGTGTAAATCAAACTGGGATTTTCTGTTTCATGACACATTTATTTTGTGCACAGTGAAGCTTCTATTTGCCTTACAGGGAGGTTTAGTAAAGGCCCAGGTGGAGAGGAGTGGAGATAATAAACACAACATGTGACTTTGCATGTCAAAGCTTGTGGACACCTGTGACACCTTGTCATATGTTCTGGCATCTGCACCTGTCGTGCACTGCATGTCAGTAACCTTCATGTTCTAGTACCTGACAAATGCTGGTTCATGATAGGAAGGGGCAATACAGGATAATATGTGTGTCATACTGCATGCTAATAAATAGCACAAACTAGAAAGGAAAAGTATAACTTTGAATTTGGCTTGAATGACAGCTCTGATGGCAACACACCATGTCTGCACAAAGATCTGTTAATGTGTGTGTCTGTGTGTGCTGTTTGTTTCAAAACTCCATTAAAATCTGAAAGAGGGCGTGAAGATTTCAAACTTTGCTCTGCGTAATAATGTATTTTTATTATGGGGCTTTTATTTGTCCTTTTAGGACTTTTATTTGAAAGAGTGTGTTTAAGGGATAGACGGTGTGAATCAGGCCATTCCCAACTGATTTTTTCAATATAATTTTTCCTATTGAAAATTGGGATTGGAAGAACCGATCGAAATAACCCCATTTGTGTATGAAATCTGAGGAAAATCTAAGAGAAAACAATCCGTGTGTGACCCAATCACTGTTTTCTGATCGACCACTGAATGTCATCAATCGGTTCTTCGAAAATTCAGTATAAATGCTCATCAATCAAGAGAGAGGTAATCGGTGTCAATTACATCTATGACACCCCTGAATGCAATCAGAGAGAGGTAATCAGTGTCATTTACATCTATGACACACCTGAATTCAATCAAGAGAGAGGTAATCAGTGTCATTTACATCTGTTGACACACCTGAATTCAATCAAGAGAGAGGTAATTGGTGTCGATTACATCTGTGACACACCTGAATTCAATCAAGAGAGAGGTAGTCAGTGGCAATTACATCTCTGACTTGTTCATTCCAGTCTATGGGCAAAAAAAGGTCAGACAGAAATGTTGTGATAACTTGAAAATGCTTCACGGTAAAGGATAGCACACTGTTTAATATGTTCTGCACTTCTGTCATTTCCTGTCTCTAGCTCTGAGACTGTTATAGGAGATACAGTTCAAAAATGGGTGGAATAAAAGAGAAGAAGAAATAGAATAACAGCAATTTGGTATTTTCAAGCTAAATGAACCAGATAAAACGGTAGATGGATCCACTTGGGTCATAGGAAATAATGGTGACGCGGCATTCAACATTTCTAGTGTTCTCTATGGAACTGACTATCTAAAAAAGTATAATGGGCAAGGGGCAACATCAGGGGAATCTTGCTAAATATGCACTGTTCAGCCTCTGCGCTCTGGATTGCATTTTCACTTCCAGGTAAAGCTGGGTACACACTTAATGATAAAAGGGAAAATTTGATGGATCCAATGGACCGAAGATCACCGTTGGCCTTGGGATCTGCCCAAAAAGTTTCCTAGGCCGTGGACAGTACCCTGTAGTAAAGTATAAGGCTTTGCTCAGGGCTGAAGGAAATGTGCACGCCCTAAACATTCTCCCTGTGCTTTATATAGGGAAAGGCTCGAACTGAGTGTGTGAAGGGTGATCTTTAAAAAATCTTTCAAAATCTTTAGTGTGTCACACCTTAAGTGTCATTGCAATGGAATTAACTGCACTTCCATGTATGATATATTGTAAGGAGATTTCAGCTTGAAAATGTTCACCAGTAAAATTGACTTCCATTTGCCAGCCTAAAGTAGCAACTATAAACTGCCAAAGGACTACTATTGTCCCATGTTAGAGCTGCATTGTGGCAGGTTAATGTGGGCCACAAATATTTGAGATGCGATTGATCTTACAAAGCACTTTCCCAGCTTAATTTTGGCCCTTGTAACTTTTGTAGGTAGCTATAGTCAATATGTGGGTGATGGCAGAACATCAGGGTAAATATGGTAATAGAAAACATTGGGCTATTGGGACCCTTTAACACTACATTCAAGCATAGTGTACAAAACAAAGGATATTAATTTGAAACACAGAATAATGGCCACGCTGAAATAGTTAACGTTGCAGCTAGTGAGTTCATGCCTGGCTTGGCTGGAATAGTGTTACGTGGCAGAAGCTTTTGAGTCGCATTGTTTAACACTAAGACATAATAAGCTGATTAGTGACCTAAGTCCGTAATCTCTATGAATTACTGTTATTGTTATTGGAAGAATAAGAAAGCTTGATTTACCCCCTTGTGAGCATTTTATTTAATGATGGATCTGTGGACTTTCCTATCTCCTGCTGTAGGCTGTTATCTCACAATAAAAACTCTGTTTTGAAAACCCAGATGAAATATTTATAAGAAATGTCCAGCCTTTTGACCTTCAACTTGTTGTTGACCTTCATGCTGCATTCTTCTTCTGGGGATGCTGTTTGTTACCTAGAGGGTGCCTGGCAGTGTTCCCTCTAAGATGTGTGCTTGTGCATGCGCACAAAAACTATGCACCCATGTGCACACAAAAATTTTGTTGCAATGTGGAGCGCCACAATTTAATTTTGTATGCGGTACAGAAAATATATTTTTCGGAGCACACAGACATTTTTAAATTAGTGGGAATATCAATGCCCGGTCAAATTTTTGGGTGCACAGGCTGGCAGACTGACATCTCTAGTTCTGTGAAAATTTAGCCATTGATAGTGGCAGAAAATGTAATAAGCTTTTAAACCAATTTGAAATAAATGATATGTTTTATTGAGTGCTGCTCATTGGAACTTTCTTATAGCAGACTGACATGCCTGCAGTCTGGGAGATGGCCCGGTGACCACATCTGTGTGGTTATTAGGCCTGCTTAGCTTACAATAAAAGATCCACTTTGCACACGTGCCTCTGACTCCCTTTCTTGAAAGTGCCGCTAGCAAAGGTATCTGGCTCCTGTAGTGAGCCGTTCCTGTATTGGGCTGTGTAGTGTCTGGTATTACACTACAACTCCCAGCATGCTCAGCCATGCACACATTTCGCAGTACGAATACAAACATCTCCAATTAGGTCAACACTGTATACATTTTTGTGCCCTTTATTTGCATCCCAATCATCTGCTCACTGGCAGTACCTCTGTGAACGCAATCATTGAAAATATTCAAATAGCTGTTTAAAGCAAATGCTTTTCTCTGCCTGTAGGTAAATTAAAACCTGGTCATTACCTTGTAAATGGAACACAGGGACATGTAAATATTGTGGTTAACACCATGTGGTTTCAGCTATACGGATCTTTAAATCTGTTGATTGCAAAGCCAAAACAATAAACTGCACAGTATTGACATTAATAACACACCAGTCTGTGTGTCCCCTGGAATTTTACACTGGTCTGGTTAGCATCCTGGGAAAATTCTATGCACATTTCTAGATGTGGTAACTGTGCAGGTGGTTATTAAAGATCTTCGTTGGGAATAACCAGCTGTGGTCATTTCCCTGATGCCGAATTATCATCCTCAGATTTACTGCTATCTGTTAGTAAGCAATTATAGGATTCATGCAGGGACAGATATGTTTTAGTTTAAGTTCTACTTTAATTTGTAATTGTGTGCATTACCATTAGCTCTGAAATGAATACTGTAATAGCAGCCCATACACATTAGATAGCTGCTTGATGGTGGCGCTGATTGAGGCATTTCGACTGGAAGTTGATAGGAAGCACCAATCAAACTGCACAATTATACGCCCTCCAACATTCAGCTTGAAACCTGCTCAAAGATGATGCAGAAGTGATGAAATTGTGGGGAAAACTTACAACAGGTGCAATCAGCTTCCGTTAATTAGACAGCTTGATATTGCTGTGTAGAGTATTGATGCCTCCTAAGAAACCAAGAAGATTAGCAGAACAATAGTAAGAACAATAAAAACAAATGTGTAAAGGATTGCATTTTTATGAAAGGGGGCACTAATCTCAAAAAAACATTTTTATGAAAACTAAAATACATCACTATTTCCGCCTTTTAACTACTTTTAGAAGGTAACTACTAGGAGAGCCCCGTGACCACAGATACAGCCCCCCCATAGAAAACTGCTGTAGATGAAGCAGGGGGCTCCTTTCTAGTTTGGCAGGGGGGTCCGGTGATTACTAGTTATGTCACTGCTTAGCCCAGTGTTGCCATTGGTAGTGCTCGAGCAGTACAGTCAGCAATCCCCTCGACATGGCCTTATTCTTACATAGGCTGGATCCAGAAGGTGGCGGGGACCAGAGGCAGACTGACAGCTGCGTATGAAGTTATATTCAAATACTGATACTGATATTGAGAAAATATATTGAGCCCTATCCACCTTTTTTGAAGGCTACTTTTGGTAAATAGAGTATGGTGGCTCAGTTGTGAGCATGATTCCTTGCAAGTGCTAAAAGTCCACCCTAGGCCAATCTAGGAGGAGTCTGTCTGATTTTCCTGGTCTACTGATTAGTGTTGAGTGTCATATAGAACTTGTCCATATAAAGATGAGATATTTACTACATCCTGTAAATACCGCGGTTGAGCCTCATTAGAATGGTAATGTTTGAAAACCACTGAATTGCCTTTAGTAAATAGTGACCCCAGTATTTACTGTTGGTATTTATTGGCAGAGGTAATTACTGCAGTTTAGCCATATGCCACATCACGTCACATGTTGGCATAATGTGAAGGAACAGACTCACTTTGAATCAGTGAAATATGTTCCAGAGTAATAAAAAGAAATCAGTCTAGTATAGGGGTTAACCATGGGGGGAATCAAATTATTGGGCATATGGGATTGGATCTGAATGATAATTGGGGATCCTGTAGATTTTAACATTTCAGCAGAAGGGGACATATTGGTTAATCCATTGGAGTCTGTAGTTTTTATCAGTTCACTGAAAAATGTTCCAATGTGTAACTACCTTGATGTTTCTATATAGTAGAGGGCAGAATCTGGGCAAGTTGCCATCAGCCAATGGTCACGTGCAAGGTTATCCTGAATATAACAGCAGATGAAAAACATACATCACCACCACTTATTATTCTGAAGCCCCCTATTTAGATGTCAGTTTTGTAGGATCAGCATTAATATAGAACTATGTGTGATGTGGCAATTAACTTGCACCAGTCCATACAGTGATGCCCACATGACAATGTTGACTTCATTGTTTTGTCTTAATTTCACATGTTTGTTTGGGGTTTTTTGCATGTGTTTGTCTGTTCTTCTCAAAATAACTTAAAGGCTTATGACACATTTAAAAAAACGATGCTGTGTCCTTTGAAGTAAGAAGCAGAACTGCCTGGTATTTTTCACAGTCTCCAGAATTCATATTGATTAGTGTTGCTCCAAGACAAGGTGTAGGAGGAGGAGCATTAATGGGTGACAATACAATGGCCTTTGTCCCAGTGATCTTCCCTAAATAAAGCCAGTTTGGGATTTGCCTTATTTAAGGGGTGTGAGTCAAAAAGGAATATTATTATGGCTCCCCTTTCTTCAAGTAGAAGGAGTTGATACAATATACTGTGTATGGGTGCCCAACCATTTCATCCCTATGCATCCTACCCTGGCTTTGGCTTTGCATGTGGTATAGCATGTTAGTGTGCATTTTTATTGGTTGGACCACCAGTCCACGGAAGGAGGTGGGATTGTGATTTATAATACTGCAATTAAATGTCCCTGATATAAATTTCTCTTTCATTAAGCAGAACTTAAATAGGAATCAAACACCACCAGGCTAACAAACAGGTAGAAGCACAAACACTTATTTCCTTGTTATTTTCAAATGGTGGAATACAAGTTACGTAAACAGAAGGCAAATGTCAGACTGTCTAATCCCTGGGAGGATATTGTCAATAGCCGTGTGTAATTATTTAACCAATCTGGCAGCTGCTAGACTGAGTAAAGGACGGGGTGTTTACACAGGCCTATAAAGGTATAAATGAGCTGTAGTACCTGCACACCAATGTTTCCTCAAAATTTCACACCTGTGTGTGCCATCTTTACACACACAATGGTTTAATATACCATTGCATGTGTACTGTAATAAAGCAATTTCATCGACTTCTGTTATATTTACCTAGGCTTTTATAGTTATTATATAGTTATTGTCTATCAGTTTTCATAGAAGGATTTCATTTGCAATTTCAGTGGTTGGTGTTATATTTAAATAAGACTCCTAGATATGAAATGATTTATCTTAAGATGTTTAGAGAGCTTAGTCCAGTTTATCTAGACCATTTTTTCAGATTCACTTTTGTCTAGCGATGTGTTCTGGAGTGGAAAAAAGCTGATTGTAATACCAATATTCAGAGAAGTTAGTTGTTTGCAGACTGGTAACTATAGACCTGCAAGTCAGTGGTAGGGAAGATAATAGGATTTAGATTCTAGCATAGCAGTGGATGTAGTATACATGGATATTTCTAAAGCTTTTGATACTGTGCTGCACAGGCGACTTATGTAAGTCTGTTGGCCTCGAAATTTTTTTTTTTACATGGATTGGTTGTTGATCGCGCGTATAGAGATTAGCGGTAAATGGATCTACATCTATGTGAGCTCTATTCAAAGCCTAGTTCTAAGTGAAATGCTTTAAGGTTCTTTTTAAAGGGTATGTCAAACCTAAAATAAAACTTTTTCCGTAGTGTAAGGAGGCACAGGCGCGACTTCTGGTTATTGAGAATGCCGATGGAACGCATTCTGGTAAGTACGTTTCTGGGGGCTTTTTTACAATATAACTATGGCGGTTAGGGTTGGCAGAATAGACACTGCAGCATGGAGTCATTTGGAGGGTAGGAGGGAGGGGGGCTCCCCTACGCATGCCAGAAACCTCAATAAGGACAAGGAAGAAAACAGGCATCCGGATGACTCACAGACAGCTCTTCTCTTTAACCATTTGAAGCAAAGGAGTATGGTAAGGGTTTTTTCAACATTACACAGTGGGGCCAGTAGTGGGTTAAATTTTAGTTTTGGAGTTGGAACTGCCCTTTCATTTGTTTATAACTGACTTAGAAGTGGTTATTGAAAGCAAGGCCTCTGTGTTTACTAATAACACTAAAATATGCAGAGCTTTGAATAGGAATCATGGATAGTTTATCAAAATGGGCAGATGAGATTCCTTGTTGATAGTGTAAGATGATACATTTGGAGTTTAACTATCCTTGTGCCACCTACGCCATAAATAACTAAGTGAATCTCTAATGGCAAAAAAGTTTTGGGGGTTCTAGCAAACTTGGCTGTAGCAAGCAGTGCCAGACAGCAATGGCGAGAGAACTAGCAAGTATGTCTTGTGTAAAGAGGGGAATAGATTCAAGGGAGAAAAAATATTATTCTCCCTTTTTACAATGCACTGGTAAGGTCTCATTTGGAATATGCAGTGCAGTTTTGGAATCCCATATACACAAGGGACATCTTAGAAATGGATGGCGTTCAAAGAAGGGCAAGTAAATAATACTAATGGAGCCTTGACTATAAGGCAGTTAGATAAGTTAGGGCTATTTACACTGGAGAAGTGGTGATTGAGATTACTTTATAAATATAAAAAATATTATAATGGGCCATATAAAAAATCTCTGGTGCATTGTTCACTAATAGGTAATAGGAGAGGACTCATGGACATCCTTTAAGATTAGAAGAAAAGAAGTTTCATCTTCAGGTTAGGAAAGGTTTCTTTACAGTGAGAATGGTGAAAACTGTGGAACTGTCTTCCAGCAGATGTGGTAATGGCAAGTTCATTAAATAGCTTTAAAAAGTGGGCTAGATAAGTTTCTGAAACGAAAAAATTTGAGAATCACTGGTATTAATACATATTCTGTAGTTTTGGTTGATCCTGGGAACCATTTGTGAGAAATTAAGAAGGATTTTTTTGGGGGGGGGAGGGGATAGGTAACCACAATATCTGGTGGCGTGCTCACAACATTTGGGAGCATGGCCTTGATGGTTTGGGTATAAGCGTGACTGTGATGTTTGGGTGTGTGGCTGTGACAGCAATATCTAGGGGCATGGTCACATCCAGGAGGCTCTGCTTTAAACTTCTTAGCATGACAATAACTGTGTAAAATAGTTTTTCCAGGGTATATTTGTATATAAATGTGATTCATATCAACATTAGTAACATAGTTTCCAGGGTTTATATTTGTATATAAATGTGATTCATATCACCAATAGTAACATAGTCTTTCCAGGGTTTATATTAGTGTATAAATGTGAGTTCATATCACCAATAGTAACATAGTCTTTCCAGGGTTTTTATGTTATAAATGTGATTCATATCACCAATAGTAACATAGTCTTTCAGGGTTTATATTTGTATATAAATGTGATTCATATCACCAATAGTAACATAGCTTTCCAGGGTTTATATTTGTATATAAATGTGATCATTTCAACATAGTACATAGTCTTTTCAGGGTTTATATTTGTATATAAATGTGATTCATATCACCAATAGTAACATAGCCTTCCAGGGTTTATATTGTATATAAATGTGATTCATTTCAACATTAGTAACATAGTCTTTCAGGGTTTATATTGTATATAAATGTGATTCATATCACCAATAGTAAATTGGGTAAATAATATTGATTGGTTGGGGGCAAAATTAGCACCATTTTTAACGATAAGAACTTTTAATAACATCTCCCTGTTTAATGCGCAAAATATTATTTTATGACGTTTGCCGAGTATTGGTTGTGTCTTGAGGTCCTGCATGAGGGAAACATCCAAACATTCCGCCCTGGTGAGATTACTCTACACCTGTCAAATAGATTCTCAGACCCTTCCTGCCTCTTCACAATTCATTGGGACTTCATTCATCTGCAGATTATACCTGAATCCAGCTACCAGACTGAGCATTTTAACACAGACATTTATTATTTATATTTAGGAAGCTGAGAGATGGAATTCTTGGTTAGTCTTAAACATATGCTGGGAGATTCAATAAAAGTTTTTATCGTTTAAAATGGTGCTAATTTTGCCCCAACCAATCAGATGTTAGCTTTCAAATGTTAAATAAGATCTGATTGGTTGGGGCAAAATTTAAATGATAAGAACTTTATTGAATAACCCTGTAAGTTTAAAAAGAATTTCTTTATGAGTGAAACATGGCAAAACACCAAGAGCCACAATCCTCTGTCTGGTGCCAACGTGCCAGTAATGTTATATGCTGATAGCGTCTTTTGGTGCATCGCGAAGCGAGGTCAACTAATGGTCAGCCTCTATCGCTATATAATGGAGCTTGCGATGACTGCGTGGTTAAAGATGTAATATCGGTTAGCATGACCTTGGTGCATTGGCCTGAAAGTTTAGATAAATGCAAAGGACCTGTGGTTTGCTAATGCACACAAACATTTTAGGTTGTAAAGTTCAGGGTGTGGGTTGAAAAAAATTAATATTCACTTTTATTTTAACTGCAGTTAGATCAGTTATTTGACTGTCTAAATAGGAGAAACCGGAATGCCAAAATAAAAAAAAAGGTTTACTAAATACAAACACAGTCAGGGAGATTTAATGAGACCTACAAGTGATTTCTGTTAATTAATATCCTGTATTCAATCGGATTTTACCCCTGTGAAACTTTAACTGCGCCATTAAATAGCTTGTTAGCTTGTGGAGAGTCCAAAACCAGCACGGCTCCCTTCTAAAGCTAGGTACACACATCACAGATTTCTGAAAGATGACAGACAGGATCTGCAAGATCCTGTCTCCATCTTTCAAAGATCTGCATACACACAGTCCCGAGCATTCTCCCTATGAACTTCATAAGGAGAACGCTCGGGACTGTGTGTTTCCATCGGCCGCGCTAGACTCCTTATAGGGAGTCTAGCGCGGCGATGAAAATTTTCGGCCTTTCCCGAACGAGCGTACGGCCGACCCGTCGATCATCGGCGGCCGCGGCTCGTTCGGGAAACGAGCGTACACACAAAATGATAAAGCCCCGATACCGTCGGATCCGACGGTATTGGGGCTTTATCGTTATGTGTGTACCCAGCTTTAGATTTGGAATTGGCTTATTGTGACTTTAAGACAGGAACTTAGCACTTGGTCCATGACAATACATATAGTAGAGTCCTGGTTTCTATTTAGAACTGCCAGTAAAGAAAATCCGTGGATCCGCTGAAATTTTTAAAAATTCAGAGAACAATATTGAGCAGAATGTGTTAATTAAATCAAATATTTGAAAATTGAGATTAAAAATCCAAAAAAAATCTGATTCAATTGGGTTCAGGATGGATAAAAATCAATGACTTTAAAAAAAAAAAAATCAGATTTTTTTTTTATTTAAATGAGATTTTTTTAAATTTAAATCAGATTTTTTTTTTAAATAAAATGCTTTCTGAGGAAACTATATTACCATCCAACGGTTATTCCATCATGAAATAAAAGATTAGTGTTTTTAATTATGTAGAATAAGGCTGTATATGTTTAATTTTTGGTAAATAAATTCCATTAATCCATTCACAATGTCATTCTCTTCCAGAGGTTTTTCTAAGATTATTGGGCAGTTTCTCTGCCTACAAGATATTATCACAGATGCTTGGTTTACTTTTGCAGTTCTCAAAACTGAATTTGACTCAACAGAGTTAACGTGCCTCTTCTTCACAGCAAAAATGTTTATAACATGAACAGAGTTGAGAAAAAGACCTTAATCCTTATGTACTACAAACCTATAAATACACAATCAACCCCTTCAGTGCTAAGTTTCAAGAACTTCGGTGAAAAGAATAGAAACAATATTTTTCTGATAGTTTGGAGTGGAGTTTGGATCTGGATGTTTGTTTATGCAGTTGTTGCTGTATATGTATTGTTTCAGTTGAGTAAATCTATTTAAATTTGTTTACTCTAAAAATCTTCATCTACTTGCATATTAAAGTTATACCAGCAAGAATTAGTCTTTATGTAGAAAACTACGATTTAAATCAAGCCTTACCTACTAGTGATTTAAATTAGTTAACCAGTTAAGTTAACTATCTTTTTATACTACAGTTTAATCACTTTAGAGTTGTTCCACATAGACCTTATTTCTAATTAATTTTTTAACATAAAAAAGAATTCTGTATGTACTTGCGACTTTCGTTCTGAACAGTGAAACCTTTTAAAGCTCCAAAAAATCAGATTCTATCCCAATCGGGTGGATTTTTTAAATCAAATGAGTTAAAGGATAAGTGCACTGTAAAATCAAGTAATGTTCATTTGGAAGCTGCACCTTTAAAAATACCGTTGCCATAATTTTTTTTACCTATGCCCCTCCAGAGCCTAGCTTTGTGCCTTGGAAGTTGTTGACATCTTGTTACTGGTTTGCTGAATGTATATTATTGGTATTTTTAAGCTGCAGCTCCAAATGAACATAACTTGATTTTACAGTGCACTTATCCTTTAAATCAGTTTGATTTAAACAAATCCACCCTGATTGGGATAGAATCTGATTTTTGGAGCTTTAAAAGGTTTCACTGTTCAGAACGAAAGTCGCAAGTACATACAGAATTCTTTTTATGTTAAAAAAATTATTAGAAATAAAGGTCTATGTGGAACAACTCTAAAGTGATTAAACTGTAGTATAAAAAGATAGTTAACTTGGTTACCAATCTGCTAAGCTACTACTAAAAATAACATCTGCTTGACAATTATTTTGTGTGGATTAGGTGCCAGTTGTCCCCTAGTTCACTTTGTACCAAAAATACATATAGTTGACAAGAATAAATTTATCAACAAAAAAATATACATTTATATATGCACAGAAAAAAAAATTGTCACAAAATCCAATTTGTTATTACAATAATCAAACGTTGTCACCACATAATATACCTAGCTGTTGAAAATATATATATAGATATAAAGTTTCTTTGCAAAAGGAAGTAGGGCAAAAATTGTGCCCATTTGCTGTGTCCCCCAAATTATTTTGTCAGCAGAAAATGTACATTGCAGAGACAAAAATTATTTGTGATGGCAAAATTAATTTCTGAGCAGTTTTATTTGCTGCAGCAAAAATGTTTTGTGTCAGATATATATATATATATTCATCCACCAATCGACAGCACTCCATGTGGATGATTATTTTGTTGGAGAGACACCCGGGCGTATTGAACCAGTGTGTGGAGTGCAATCAGGTCGTATGTTGTTATATATAATATATAATATATATATATATATATTTATTCATCTGTGGCTAACACATGACGACTGATGAGCAGACATAAAACGGGTGTTTTAGGGCACGGCCACACTGCAATTTCATTGCGTTTGCGCATGTGTTTTTTTATTAACTATTGAAAAACACATGCGATTGCGATTAAAATGCGGAAAGCAAATCGCAATCACAATCACGGTGCGTTGCAGCGTTTTCAATGATATGAAAAAAACGCAAGCGCAAACGCAAAAAAGCGCAGCAGTGTGGCCTAACCCTTAGGCGATAATTTAATGGCCACAAAATAACGCCCAAAATCGTTGGTTGCTGTGTGTGCCATCACACATGAATAAGGGGACAAATGACTCCTTATATTGTATACAGACAACAAAAATCTTTGTTGTAGTTTATTTTGCCATATTTTGCGGGGGGGGGGGGGAGGAGGGGGACTTTTTTGTGTTAATTCTAATTAGTGGTTACTTGTTGTAAGCCACAAAACCACAACACTTATTGCAAAAAACTTTTCTAGATAAGGTTGCTGTCTTAGAACATTGTTGAATCCGGCATTTTGTGACATCATGGGATTTGGCACACCATCCCTATTTGTGCTATTCTGAACTCCGTGGCAATGTTCCCTTTTATGTGGATTGTGCTGACAAAATGTTATACTTTCCTGTGAATATAAAAGGTTGCACATAGAACAGTCATGGTGATTTATTGATACCTGTTCAGAGGATTACTGCTATTTACCTTGGTGTCGTTTATTTTCCTTTCCCTTAGATCTTTCTTACGCTGTGCATTTAATACATTTTAGCTTCAAATCGGTAATTTCAGTTGTGAAAACAATGCCGATCAAAAACATACACATGGCCGATTATCACCAGTAGCGCACTTTGCACTGTTTTGCGCTTTCTTCTGATTCTGTATGATATTACATTAAATAAACATAAATATAAATATGGCTTTTTTAGTTTCGACACGCAAAGTTATGTTAGTTTCTTACTGTAGTGCCTTGTGTTTGTTCAGAAAGCAAATAAGAAACTGATTTAAGTGCCTGGAATTCACAAAACACAGTTAGGCTTATGATTAGATTTGGCTAAATGATTGTTTTAAAGTCACAACAACCTATTTAAGAGAGGGTTTGCAGTGGCTGCGCCAGTTTTCTGGAAGCAAGACGTGCAGGCACTACAACCCAATTTAATATTGCTGCTCCGTACCTTTGTAACTCTCTCTCTCTCTCTCTCTCTTCGCCAGGTGACATCCATTAATATCTAGACTGTTATCCTACCTTTCTGAGCATCAGTACAAAAAAATGCTTGTTAGCCACCTTAAGCACTTTGTAATCATCCCCCCACTTGTATCTGTATGTTGTCCCACCCACTTAGATTGTAAGCTCTTCGGGGCAGGGATCTTATTCCTAATGGTCAAGGCATGCTGCACTTATATTAAATTATCCAGAATTTAATGATATGTGTTCTTAACTGATGTATGAAATTGTATTTGATTTTATTTATCTGTTATAAATGCTTGCACTTATGCCCTTGTTTGTATACTCTGTATTTTATGTATGTATAATTGTACAAATAAAATTATACATACATACATACAAAAAGTGATTTACCATGATCGCATGTGACCTTAACCATAGCTGCTATCGATAAATAAGGCCAAACTGCTTCTCTGGTAGACTCATATCCCAAACAACAAAAAAACTGTGGTCCCCATGTTTGCATTTGCAGATCCCAACACAACTCTAGACCTGGGGTTTCAAAGGGTATGAGACAGATGTTGCCCTCCACAGTTTGGTAGTGGCCATATCTTCACCAATATAAAGTATAGTACAGCATGGTATATAAAGTATAATATATTACAGTATAGTATAATATAGTATAGTACATTATAGTAAAGTATAATACAAAATAGTATATAGTACAATACAGTACAGTATAGTAAAGTCGGTATAGTATACATTATAATATAGTATAGCACAGTATAGTACATTACAGTACAATTAGTACAGTATAGGATATATCGTACTATATATTATAGTACAGTATAGTATAATATAGTACAGTATAGTACAGTATGGTAGATTACTGTATAGTACCGTACAGTAGAGTAGAGTATAGAACAGTAAAGTATAGTATAATATAGTACAGTATAGTACAATATAGTATAGTAGTACAGTATGTATAGTACTGTATAGTACAGTATGGTATGATAGTATAGTACAGTATGGTATAGTATAGTACAGTATGGTATAGTACAGTATAGTATAGTACTGTAGGGTATAGTATAGTACAGTATGGTATAGACAGTATAGTATAGTACAGTATGGTATAGTATAGTACAGTATGGTATAGTACAGTATAGTATAGTACAGTAGGGTATAGTATAGTACAGTACGGTACAGTATAGTATAGTACAGTATAATTTAGTATAAACAGTATGGTATAGTACATATGGTATAGTAATTATAGTTAGTACAGTATGGTATGGTATAGTATAGTACAGTATAGTGCTGTATAGTACAGTATAGTATAGTATAGTACAGTATACCCATTCCAGCACTTATACCCATTCCATGTATCTGTATGTTTCCCACCTAACTAGATTGTGAGCTCTATGGGGCAGGGACTTCCTTTCCTCTTGTGGCAAAGCTTAGCACTTCCATTTATATAATTTAATATTTATGTACTGAACTATCTATGTACTGTTCCCTTTTTGACTTTATTGTATTTTGTGTACTGTACAGTGTTGCGTCCCCAAATGGCGCTTATAAATAAACTATACATACATACATATAGTATTGGAATTGAGGTTGATAAAAGTCCATAAAGAACAAACGTCCATGTAGTCCAACCTACCCAGCAATACCCACATGTCATGCCTAACAGTTGATCCAGAAAAAGTCACAACCCCCCCCCGTAACCACATTTTTGTTATGTTGTACGATAAAAAAAACTGTATGTGTTATAATAACAATTCAATGCACTCATTGATTATAATCAAATTTGATTACAAAATACATTATACAGTGCACATAATATGGCTAATTACAACATTAATATCCATATCCAAAATAAATTCAAATGGACGCTCCAAAATTTCTTTGAAAAATGCAATTTGTTTTGATTCCCCATCTGTGAGTTATCTCTCCAGCAATGTTAGAGGTGAACCTCCACCCTTTATTAAGTTTAGAGAGAGAGTGACCACAACAAACTTTTATCCAGTGTGTCCTCCATTTTGTGGGCAGGACTAATTAATTATCATACAAAATGTGATTGCAATGATACAATCTTATCAATAATCAACAATATAAATTACTAGACATTAAGCGCCGCTACAATAACAGGCGCTGAAAGCACAGAGTGCCCCCTTAGTGCCAAGGCCATAGTTCCTCTCATGTTCCAAGGCCAGAGTACCCTCTTAGTGTCCCGGCCAGAGTCCCCCCTCTGTCCAAGGCCAGGGGCCCCCTCTGTCCCAAATCCAGCCCCCCCCTCTGTCCCAAATCCAGGGCTCCCCCTGTACCAATCCAAGCCCCCCCCTCTATACCAAATCCAGGGCCCTCCCTCTGTCCCAAATCAGGGGGCCCCCTCTGTCCCAAATCCAAGGGCCCCCCCATCTGTCCCGAATCCAGGGCACCCCCTCGTCCCAAATCCAGGGGCCCCTCTGTCCCAAATCCTGTCCCAAGCAACCTTACTGCAGTCTGTTTAAATGCTGTTTCCCTCTGTGTGTTTCCTGTGTTTCTCCCTCTAGTGGTGAGTCAATAGGAAAATGCAGACACTCTCCCTCTAGTGGTGAGTCAATAGGAACTGCAGAGACTCTCCCTCTAGTGGTGAGTCAATAGGAACTGCAGAGACTCTCCCTCTAGTAGTGAGTCAATAGGAACTGCAGAGACTCTCGCTCAGTGGTGAGTCCATAGGAACTGAAGTGATACACACACGGACCCAGGGACGCACACTTAGGGTTTTATTATATAGGATAACAATATATTTATTAAGGTGCTTATATATTTTAAAGTGCTAACACAACAAAAGTTTTTGTGGTACAGCAAGTTTCCATTTAACTCAATACGCATATGTTTTTAAAAGTACTGAAGAATTTGCAAATGTGTGTTTGCATAGCTTTCCTTGTCCAAACAAGTGCAATTACACAAAGAATAAGGGCAAATATATGAATAAACTTAACCTTTCTACTTTTATATTTCTGAACTGTCCCGGTTTTGTCAGGACTGTCCCTATTCTGGGGATCTGTCATGCTGACCTAGATATGTCAGCCATGTCCTGGAATTGTGGACATTTCTTGGAGGATGTAACTAATGTCAGAACTGTGGTTAGATTTGTTTGGACACTGCTATTTGCAGCTTATCAGATGTGTATTGCCAGTTTTACCTGTACTGCGTGGGGCAGCCTATCACATTACTGACAGTTTACTGCTATTGACTTTAAGTCAACAGTATAGAGTAAAACAAGTTGCATTTATGTGGAAGAATATCCTTATATGCAGATTTATTTTATGTGACCTAATAGCACTTCAATAGCACCTTTACCACTAAGAACTACTTTATTTAAAGCTGGCTTGTTTTTTCAAGGAAATTAGTTTAAATATATATTGTAATAAGCAAAAATGTCAATTGTGTTATTTTTGTAATAACAAGTCATACCATACAATTATTATTATTATTGTGGATTTAATAGTGCCAACATTTCCGTGGCGCTTTACACATTGCATTAAAATACATAAGCAAAACATACATGTAACATAAAAGGGTAGTGCAAGTAATACAAAGTGCAAAAAATGTAAGTGCTGGTCCAGCAGCATCCAGTGTGGTAAGTTACATCATTACTGTGGTACAATAAGATGGAGGGCCCTGCCCGAGAGCTTACAGCCTAGAGGGGATGAGACATAAGGTGAAGCAGGTCAGTAGCTGTAACTAAGTTGTCAGTGGATTATAACTAGCGGGTCTGTGATGGGTCAGTAAGAGGTGTAGAAGTGTCCAGGCCCAGATTGTAACCTTGCCGGAAAAGGTGAGTTTTGAGGTTGAGTTTGAAGATATGAAGTGATGGCGGAGTGACGTTTAAAGAGAGGAAGAGAGTTCCAGAGCAGAGGGGCAGCATGAGAAAAGTCCTGTATATGGGTGTGGGAGGAGGTAATTAGAGCGGATGAGAGGAGAAGATCATTAGCAGAGCAGAGGGTACGCCTTGGGTAGTATCTGTTTATCAGATCAGAGATGTATGGATGAGAGAGCCTTGTAGGCTTTATGTGAAAATAAAGAAACCAGCCTGAATAGAGGTGGGGGGTTAGACACCAACTGTCTGCCATGTACAATGCTGTTTTAAACCTTACTCTGGGCGTTCCTATAACACCTCTTAGCCACTATCTAATCACACCCTTAACACCTGGCTGTGATATGCTAATTGGGATTTTCCAGGGTACATAATTGCCACAGATTCTTGTACAAGTCATTCTGAATTGAGAAAGCCAGTCGGATGACTAGCGAAACGTCTTCAAGAACTAAACTTTAAGTCCAGTTGATCTAATTGAATACAAACAGAATACATGACCCGGAAAGAATGAGAACCTCCACAAGCAAATGAAGAACAGGAGGTAAGACACAGCCCCTTTACCTCCGTTCTTCAATCAAACTGAATAGCAAAATTTTTTTTACTAATGGAGATACACTTTACTGATGATTTTATCAGATATAGGGGTATAAAATGTTTTCCTAGTAAGGGCATACCTACCTCTGATATACTGCGGAGAAGAGAAGAAAGAAGGAAGTGAAAAACTAAAGCGAACACTGTTGTGGAGATCATTATTCAGGAATGTCAAATAGGTGATGGGGTTTTTTGGCGATCAGGAAGACATATAGATTTTATATGGGAGTGGGAACGCCCTTTAAATTAAAAATGAACAAGTTTGCCAAACTAGTTTTAATAATCTTAAAAGGGAATGTCCAGACCCAGAACTAAAATCTATCTTTACCTTCCCCCCCCAAATCTTGAGATTGTTACAATTACTTACCTCCTCTTGGTCCCTGAAGTCCATAGTATGTAAATTTCAAAGTCAATGTGCTACCTATTAACTATAATATGCTAATATGCCCTGTGGATATGACTTATATGTCATGTTCTTTGCCTTACACCAAAATTTACCTCTAGCCTTGCACAAAAGTTTATGCAGGAATCAATTTTACTTTTTGGCATGATACAGCTTACATTCACTAATATATAAATTTGGCTGCAACAATTTTCTGAATTGAAGCAAAATACTGTGTGCCCCATCTGCGAAGTAGAATGTTTACTGTCCGCAAGTGCACACAAGACCTTTTGTTAGTTTGTGTCTCCACTGACTACTTAGTTTGGATGCAGTGTTCTAGGAGATTTTCTGTTGTTCCTGCTGCTTTAGATTGTGTCCATTGTATGTGGTCTGGTTATGTAACACAAGCAGTATGTTTAGTTGTGACTTAAAGGGATATTACACTGATTATAATAGAAAACCATATACATGAAACCATAATATAATACCCTATAAAAAGTGGCCCAGTCAGCATATAACAGCAAGGTGCATGGAAGGTGTTAATTTATTGTAGCCAAAAATTTATTAGACTTACCACTGACTTTCCTTGTTACAGGTGTGACGCCATTTGCAAAGCATTATCAGGCAGGAAATGTCTTAAGGCAAGAAAATGCTTCCTGACCCAACATTACTTTCTTTCAGTGTTGGGTTAGATGAGGGGGGTAGTACCAGGGAAGCAGTCTTCTGGGGGGCCCATCTTCTTATTTTCTTTATGACAAATATAGATTTCTCCCAGAAAACCACTGTAGATGAAGCAGAGGTAGGGGCCCCATTATAGTTTTGCTGGGGGGCCAGTAATTCCTAGTTATGCCACTGGTTCAAATTGATGTAACTTTTTTCTTTTTAGAAGGAACATAGTGAAGCAAAGGGCTCCAGTACATAAGAATGGAAGGTGTGGAGGCCGTGAGAGGTTCTTCTCCCATAAAAGGGACATGTAGGATACAGGAAATCCTACAAAAATCCATCTTCTCACTGATCACTCAGTCAGAAGAAATGATGGGGAAAGCTCATGAACTATTTCAACTCTGTGATAAGGAAGACAAGGGGTTAATCACCAAGGGTGACCTGCAGGTAACTAACATGTACGCTGGAAACAAAAAAGTAGAATACCTTAAAGGGAAAGTAAAATCATAAAATGTAAATTTCCTCCTTTAGAAGGCTAGCTTTCTATATTTTTAAGAAGAAAAAAAAACGAGCAAAAGAGAAAAGTAATAATCATCTTCCCTTGTTTCTTTTATTTTGCTGGTTTGACACAGATGTAGTTTTGGTTAGGAATAACTTGAACATATCTGAGAGTGAACACAGCAATGTCCCCTGTGTGTAAGAGCTACATTGCTACATTGACTGGCAGTGCACATAATAATATAATGGACAGTGAAAACTGGAGAACAGGAAGAGAAGAAAAACCATTGCTGCCAAGTGGCAGTAATAACTAGAAGGGGGAAAGTTTAAGTTAAAGTTTGAATTTGGCTGAAAGGCCGCATTTTTGGAAGGGAATGTGCGTGTTTGTGCTGCAGATTTTAAACTCAATAATGCCAATGATGAGGACATTGTTGTTTTTACTTACCCTTTAAATATGGCTGCACATGAATTAATGGTAAGTCAGTTGGTGGTGTACAGGTGTGTGTCAGGTTGGGGGATAAAAGACTAACTTTTTGATGATAATGATCAAAATTAGTTTTTTCAACTTGTTACCCTTAAGTACCCTTTAAGTATGGCTGCCACAGTAATGGAGGGTAGGTCAGTAGTGTGTACCTGGGTAAGGTTGGGGTTAAAAAAAGAACAACTTTGTTGATGGTAGTCAAAATTGTTTTTTTGGCTATAGTTACCCTTTAAATATGGCAGGGTTTATATTTGTATATAAATGTGATTCATATCACCAATAGTAACATAGTCTTTTCAGGGTTTATATTTGTATATAAATGTGATTCATATCACCAATAGTAACATAGCCTTTCCAGGGTTTATATTTGTATATAAATGTGATTCATTTCAACATTAGTAACATAGTCTTTTCAGGGTTTATATTTGTATATAAATGTGATTCATATCACCAATAGTAAATTGGTAAATAATATCTGATTGGTTGGGGCAAAATTAGCACCATTTTTAACGATAAGAACTTTTAATAACATCTCCCTGTTTAATGCGCAAAATATTATTTTATGACGTTTGCCGAGTATTGGTTGTGTCTTGAGGTCCTGCATGAGGGAAACATCCAAACATTCCGCCCTGGTGAGATTACTCTACACCTGTCAAATAGATTCTCAGACCCTTCCTGCATCTTCACAATTCATTGGGACTTCATTCATCTGCAGATTATACCTGAATCCAGCTACCAGACTGAGCATTTTAACACAGACATTTATTATTTATATTTAGGAAGCTGAGAGATGGAATTCTTGGTTAGTCTTAAACATATGCTGGGAGATTCAATAAAAGTTCTTATCGTTTAAAATGGTGCTAATTTTGCCCCAACCAATCAGATGTTAGCTTTCAAATGTTAAATAAGATCTGATTGGTTGGGGCAAAATTTAAATGATAAGAACTTTTATTGAATAACCCTGTAAGTTCTAAAAAGAATTTCTTTATGAGTGAAACATGGCAAAACACCAAGAGCCACAATCCTCTGTCTGGTGCCAACGTGCCAGTAATGTTATATGCTGATAGCGTCTTTTGGTGCATCGCGAAGCGAGGTCAACTAATGGTCAGCCTCTATCGCTATATAATGGAGCTTGCGATGACTGCGTGGTTAAAGATGTAATATCGGTTAGCATGACCTCTTGGTGCATTGGCCTGAAAGTTTAGATAAATGCAAAGGACCTGTGGTTTGCTAATGCACACAAACATTTTAGGTTGTAAAGTTCAGGGTGTGGGTTGAAAAAAATTAATTATTCACTTTTATTTTAACTGCAGTTAGATCAGTTATTTGACTGTCTAAATAGGAGAAACCGGAATGACCAAAATAAATAAAAAGGTTTACTAAATACAAACACAGTCAGGGAGATTTAATGAGACCTACAAGTGATTTCTGTTAATTAATATCCTGTATTCAATCGGATTTTACCCCCTGTGAAACTTTAACTGCGCCATTAAATAGCTTGTTAGCTTGTGGAGAGTCCAAAACCAGCACGGCTCCCTTCTAAAGCTAGGTACACACATCACAGATTTCTGAAAGATGACAGACAGTTTTACTGTAATTACTATACTTTGCTATACTATATTATTGTATACTAATACCGACTTTACTATACTGTACTGTATTGTACTATATACTATTTTGTATTATACTTTACTATAATGTACTATACTATATTATACTATACTGTAATATATTATACTTTAATATACCATGCTGTACTATACTTTATATTGTGTGAAGATATGGCCACTACCAAACTGTGGAGGGCAACATCTGTCTCATACCCTTTGAGAACCCCAGGTCTAGAGTGTGTTGGGATCTGCAAAATGCAAACATGGCCCACAGGTTTTTTGTTGTTTGGGATATAGTCTACCAGAGAAGCAGTTTGCCTTATTTATCGATAGCAGCTATGGTTAAGGTCACATGCGATCATGGTAAATCAGCTTTTTGTATGTATGTATGTATAATTTTATTTGTACATTATACATACATAAAATACAGAGTATACAAACAAGGGCATAAGTGCAAGCAATTATACAGTAAATAAAAATCAAATACAATTTCATACATCAGTTAAGAACACATATACATATAAATTCTGGATATTTTAATATAAGTGCAGCATGCCTTGACACATTAGGAATAAGATCCCTGCCCCGAAGAGCTTACAATCTAAGTGGGTGGGACAACATACAGATACAAGTGGGGGGATGATTACAAAGTGCTTAAGGTGGCTAACAAGCATTTTTTTGTACTGATGCTCAGAAAGGTAGGATAACAGTCTAATATTAATGGATGTCACCTGGCGAAGAGGAGAGAGAGAGAGAGTTACAAAGGTACGGAGCAGCAATATTAAATTGGTTTTGTGCCTGCACGTCTTGCTTCCAGAAAACTGGCGCAGCCACTGCAAACCCTCCTTAAATAGGTTAGTGTGACTTTAAAACAATCATTTAGCCAAATCTAATCATAAGCCTAACGTGTTTTGTTTTGAATTCCAGGCACTTAAATCAGTTTCTTATTTGCTTTCTGAACAAACACAAGGCACTACAGTAAGAAACTAACATAACTTTGCTGTCGGAAACTAAAAAAGCCATATTTATATTTATGTTTATTTAATGTAATATCATACAGAATCAGAAGAAAGCGCAAAACAGTGCGAAAGTGCGCTACTGGTGATAATCGGCCATGTGTATGTGTTTGATCGGCATTGTTTTCACAACTGAAATTACCGATATTGAAGCTAAAATGTATTAAATGCACAGCGTAAGAAAGATCTAAGGGGAAAGGAGATAAACAGACACCAAGGTAAATAAGCAGTAATCCTCTGAACAGGTATCAATAAACACCATGACTGTTCTTAGTGCAACCTTTTATATTCACAGTGGAAAGTATAACATTTTGTCAGCACAATCCACATAAAAGGGGAACATTGCCACGGAGTTCAGAATAGCAGCAAATAGGGATGGTGTGCCAAATCCCATGATGTCACAAAATGCCGGATTCAACAATGTTCTAAGACAGCAACCTTATCTAGAAAAGTTTTTTGCAATAAGTGTTGTGGTTTTGTGGCTTACAACAAGTAACACATAATTAGAATTAACACAAAAAAGTCCCCCTCCTCCTCCCTCCCCCCTCCCGCAAAATATGGCAAAATAAACTACAACAAAGATTTTTGTTGTCTGTATACAATATAAGGAGTCATTTGTCCCCTTATTCATGTGTGATGGCACACACAAGCAACCAACGATTTTGGGCGTTATTTTGTGGCCATTAAATTATCGCCTAAGGGTTAGGCCACACTGCTGCGCTTTTTTTGCGTTTGCGCTTGCGTTTTTTTCATATCATTGAAACCGCTGCAACGCACCGTGATTGTGATTGCGATTTGCTTTCCCGCATTTTAAATCGCAATCGCATGTGTTTTTCAATAGTTAATAAAAAAACACATGCGCAAACGCAATGAAATTGCAGTGTGGCCGTGCCCTAAACACACCCGTTTTATGTCTGCTCATCAGTCGTCATGTGTTAGCCACAGATGAATAAATATATATATATATATATATTATATATATATAACAACATACGACCTGATTGCACTCCACACACTGGTTCAATACGCCCGGGTGTCTCTCCAACAAAATAATCATCCACATGGAGTGCTGTCGATTTGTGGATGATATATATATATATATATCTGACACAAAACATTTTTGCTGCAGCAAAATAAAACTGCTCAGAAATTAATTTTGCCATCACAAAATTAATTTTGTCTCTGCAATGTACATTTTCTGCTGACAAAATAATTTGGGGGACACAGCAAATGGGCACAATTTTTGCCCTACTTCCTTTTGCAAAGAAACTTTATATCTATATATATATTTTCAACAGCTAGGTATATTATGTGTGACAACGTTTGATTATTGTAATAACAAATTGGATTTTGTGACATTTTTTATTTTTCTGTGCATATATAAATGTATATTTTTTTGTTGATAAATTTATTCTTGTCAACTATATGTATTTTTGGTACAAAGTGAACTAGGGGACAACTGGCACCTAATCCAACAAAATAATTGTCAAGCAGATGTATTTTTAGTAGTAGCTTAGCAGAATTGGTAACCAAGTTAACTATCTTTTTATACTACAGTTTAATCACTTTAGAGTTGTTCCACATAGACCTTTATTTCTAATTAATTTTTTTAACATAAAAAAGAATTCTGTATGTACTTGCGACTTTCGTTCTGAACAGTGAAACCTTTTAAAGCTCCAAAAATCAGATTCTATCCCAATCAGGGTGGATTTGTTTAAATCAAACTGATTTAAAGGATAAGTGCACTGTAAAATCAAGTTATGTTCATTTGGGACTGCAGCTTTAAAAATACCAATAATATACATTCAGCAAACCAGTAACAAAGTGTCAACAACTTCCAAGGCACAAAGCTAGGCTCTGGAGGGGCATAGGTAAAAAAAATTATGGCAACGGTATTTTTAAAGGTGCAGCTTCCAAATGAACATTACTTGATTTTACAGTGCACTTATCCTTTAACTCAGTTTGATTTAACAAATCCACCCTGATTGGGATAGAATCTGATTTTTTGGAGCTTTAAAGGTTTCACTGTTCAGAACGAAAGTCGCAAGTACATACAGAATTCTTTTTTATTGTTAAAAAATTAATTAGAAATAAAGGTCTATGTGGAACAACTCTAAAGTGATTAAACTGTAGTATAAAAAGATAGTTAACTTGGTTAACTAATTTAAATCACTAGTAGGTAAGGCTTGATTTAAATCGTAGTTTTCTACATAAAGACTAATTCTTGCTGGTATAACTTTATATGCAAGTAGATGAAGATTTTTAGAGTAATACACAATTTAAATAGATTTACTCAACTGAAACAATAACTTTACAGCAACAACTGCATAAACAAACATCCAGTCCAAACTCCACTCCAAACTATCAGAAAATATTGTTTCTATTCTTTTCACCGAAGTTCTTGAAACTTAGCACTGAAGGGGTTGATTGTTTATTTATAGGTTTGTAGTACAATAGATTAAGGTCTTTTTCTCAACTCTGTTCATGTTATAACATTTTTGCTGTGAAGAAAGGGCACGTTAACTCTGTTGAGTCAAATTCAGTTTTGAGAACTGCAAAAGTAAACCAAGCATCTGTGATAATATCTTGTAGGCAGAGAAACTGCCCATAATCTTAGAAAAACCTCTGGAGAGAATGACATTGTGAATGGATTAATGGAATTTATTTACCAAAAATTAAACATATACAGCCTTATTCTACATAATTAAAACACTAATCTTATTTCATGATGGAATAACCGTTGGATGGTAATATAGTTCCCTCAGAAAGCATTTTATTTAAAAAAAAAAATCTGATTTAAATTTAAAAAATCTCATTTAAATAAAAAAAAATATGATTTTTTTTTTTTAAAGTCATTGATTTTTATCCATCCTGAACCCAATTGAATCAGATTTTTTTTGGATTTTTAATCTCATTTTCAAATATTTGATTTAAATTAACACATTCTGCTCAATATTGTTCTCTGAATTTTTAAAAATTTCAGCGGATCCACGGATTTTCTTTACTGGCAGTTCTAAATAGAAACCAGGACTCTACTAATATGTATTGTCATGGACCAAGTGCTAAGTTCCTGTCTTAAAGTCACAATAAGCCAATTCCAAATCTAAAGCTGGGTACACACAGTAACGATAAAGCCCCAATACCGTCGGATCCGACGGTATCGGGGCTTTATCATTTTGTGTGTACGCTCGTTTCCCGAACGAGCGCGCGGCCGCCGAATGATCGGGTCGGCCGTACGCTCGTTCGGGAAAGGCCGAAAATTTTCAATCGCCGCGCTAGACCTCTCTTGATCCTACTCTCCGTGACACTCGTCCCGAGTCTATCTCCTCACTGTCCTTCTCTCTCCACTCCTTCTCCCTCTCCCTCTCCCTCTCCTCTCTTCCTCTCATCTCTCGCATCTTCTCTCCTCTCTCTCTCTTCGCCTCTTCTCCACTCTCTACTCTCTCTCCTCCCTCGCCGACTTCTCCGCTACCTCTCTTTCTCTCGTTCTCTCCTCAGCCCTGCTCTTCGCCTATAAAAAGAGGCGTCAGCGCGGCCGATGGGAAACCCACAGTTCCCCGAGCGTTCTCCTTATGAAGTTCATAGGGAGAATGGCTCGGGAACTGTGTGTATGCAGATCTTTGAAAGTGGCAACAGGATCTTGCAGATCCTTAAGACAGGAACTTAGCACTTGGTCCATGACAATACATATTAGTAGAGTCCTGGTTTCTATTTAGAACTGCCAGTAAAGAAAATCCGTGGATCCGCTGAAATTTTTAAAAATTCAGAGAACAATATTGAGCAGAATGTGTTAATTTAAATCAAATATTTGAAAATTGAGATTAAAAATCCAAAAAAAATCTGATTCAATTGGGTTCAGGATGGATAAAAATCAATGACTTTAAAAAAAAAAAATCAGATTTTTTTTTTATTTAAATGAGATTTTTTTAAATTTAAATCAGATTTTTTTTTTTAAATAAAATGCTTTCTGAGGAAACTATATTACCATCCAACGGTTATTCCATCATGAAATAAAGATTAGTGTTTTTAATTATGTAGAATAAGGCTGTATATGTTTAATTTTTTGGTAAATAAATTCCATTAATCCATTCACAATGTCATTCTCTTCCAGAGGTTTTTCTAAGATTATTGGGCAGTTTCTCTGCCTACAAGATATTATCACAGATGCTTGGTTTACTTTTGCAGTTCTCAAAACTGAATTTGACTCAACAGAGTTAACGTGCCTCTTCTTCACAGCAAAAATGTTATAACATGAACAGAGTTGAGAAAAAGACCTTAATCCTATTGTACTACAAACCTATAAATACACAATCAACCCCTTCAGTGCTAAGTTTCAAGAACTTCGGTGAAAAGAAGATAGAAACAATATTTTTCTGATAGTTTGAGTGGAGTTTGGATCTGGATGTTTGTTTATGCAGTTGTTGTGTAATGTTATTGTTTCAGTTGAGTAAATCTATTTAAATTGTTATTACTCTAAAAATCTTCATCTACTTGCATATTAAAGTTATACCAGCAAGAATTAGTCTTTATGTAGAAAACTACGATTTAATCAAGCCTTACCTACTAGTGATTTAAATTAGTTAACCAAGTTAACTATCTTTTTATACTACAGTTTAATCACTTTAGAGTTGTTCCACATAGACCTTTATTCTAATTAATTTTTTTAACATAAAAAAGAATTCTGTATGTACTTGCGACTTTCGTTCTGAACAGTGAAACCTTTAAAGCTCCAAAAAATCAGATTCTATCCCAATCAGGGTGGATTGTTTAAATAAACTGAGTTAAAGGATAAGTGCACTGTAAAATCAAGTTATGTTCATTTGGGAGCTGCAGCTTTAAAAATACCAATAATATACATTCAGCAAACCAGTAACAAGATGTCAACAACTTCCAAGGCACAAAGCTAGGCTCTGGAGGGGCATAGGTAAAAAAAAATTATGGCAACGGTATTTTTAAAGGTGCAGCTTCCAAATGAACATTACTTGATTTTACAGTGCACTTATCCTTTAACTCAGTTTGATTTAAACAAATCCACCCTGATTGGGATAGAATCTGATTTTTTGGAGCTTTAAAAGGTTTCACTGTTCAGAACGAAAGTCGCAAGTACATACAGAATTCTTTTTTATGTTAAAAAAATTAATTAGAAATAAAGGTCTATGTGGAACAACTCTAAAGTGATTAAACTGTAGTATAAAAAGATAGTTAACTTGGTTACCAATTCTGCTAAGCTACTACTAAAAATACATCTGCTTGACAATTATTTTGTTGGATTAGGTGCCAGTTGTCCCCTAGTTCACTTTGTACCAAAAATACATATAGTTGACAAGAATAAATTTATCAACAAAAAAATATACATTTATATATGCACAGAAAAATAAAAATTGTCACAAAATCCAATTTGTTATTACAATAATCAAACGTTGTCACCACATAATATACCTAGCTGTTGAAAATATATATATAGATATAAAGTTTCTTTGCAAAAGGAAGTAGGGCAAAAATTGTGCCCATTTGCTGTGTCCCCCAAATTATTTTGTCAGCAGAAAATGTACATTGCAGAGACAAAATTAATTTTGTGATGGCAAAATTAATTTCTGAGCAGTTTTATTTTGCTGCAGCAAAAATGTTTTGTGTCAGATATATATATATATATATCATCCACAAATCGACAGCACTCCATGTGGATGATTTATTTTGTTGGAGAGACACCCGGGCGTATTGAACCAGTGTGTGGAGTGCAATCAGGTCGTATGTTGTTATATATATATATATATATATATATATATATATATTTATTCATCTGTGGCTAACACATGACGACTGATGAGCAGACATAAAACGGGTGTTTTAGGGCACGGCCACACTGCAATTTCATTGCGTTTGCGCATGTGTTTTTTTATTAACTATTGAAAAACACATGCGATTGCGATTTAAAATGCGGAAAGCAAATCGCAATCACAATCACGGTGCGTTGCAGCGTTTTCAATGATATGAAAAAAACGCAAGCGCAAACGCAAAAAAGCGCAGCAGTGTGGCCTAACCCTTAGGCGATAATTTAATGGCCACAAAATAACGCCCAAAATCGTTGGTTGCTGTGTGTGCCATCACACATGAATAAGGGGACAAATGACTCCTTATATTGTTACCAGATCAACAAAATCTTTTGTTTCGTAAGTTTATTATTGCCATATTTTGCGGGAGGGGGGAGGGAGGAGGGGGACTTTTTTGTGTTAATTCTAATTATGTGTTACTTGTTGTAAGCCACAAAACCACAACACTTATTGCAAAAAACTTTTCTAGATAAGGTTGCTGTCTTAGAACATTGTTGAATCCGGCATTTTGTGACATCATGGGATTTGGCACACCATCCCTATTTGCTGCTATTCTGAACTCCGTGGCAATGTTCCCCTTTTATGTGGATTGTGCTGACAAAATGTTATACTTTCCACTGTGAATATAAAAGGTTGCACATAAGAACAGTCATGGTGATTTATTGATACCTGTTCAGAGGATTACTGCTTATTTACCTTGGTGTCTGTTTATTTCTCCTTTCCCCTTAGATCTTTCTTACGCTGTGCATTTAATACATTTTAGCTTCAATATCGGTAATTTCAGTTGTGAAAACAATGCCGATCAAACACATACACATGGCCGATTATCACCAGTAGCGCACTTTCGCACTGTTTTGCGCTTTCTTCTGATTCTGTATGATATTACATTAAATAAACATAAATATAAAATATGGCTTTTTTAGTTTCCGACAGCAAAGTTATGTTAGTTTCTTACTGTAGTGCCTTGTGTTTGTTCAGAAAGCAAATAAGAAACTGATTTAAGTGCCTGGAATTCAAAACAAAACACAGTTAGGCTTATGATTAGATTTGGCTAAATGATTGTTTTAAAGTCACACTAACCTATTTAAGAGAGGGTTTGCAGTGGCTGCGCCAGTTTTCTGGAAGCAAGACGTGCAGGCACTACAACCCAATTTAATATTGCTGCTCCGTACCTTTGTAACTCTCTCTCTCTCTCTCTCTTCGCCAGGTGACATCCATTAATATCTAGACTGTTATCCTACCTTTCTGAGCATCAGTACAAAAAAATGCTTGTTAGCCACCTTAAGCACTTTGTAATCATCCCCCCACTTGTATCTGTATGTTGTCCCACCCACTTAGATTGTAAGCTCTTCGGGGCAGGGATCTTATTCCTAATGTGTCAAGGCATGCTGCACTTATATTAAATTATCCAGAATTTATATGTATATGTGTTCTTAACTGATGTATGAAATTGTATTTGATTTTTATTTATCTGTATAATTGCTTGCACTTATGCCCTTGTTTGTATACTCTGTATTTTATGTATGTATAATTGTACAAATAAAATTATACATACATACATACAAAAAGCTGATTTACCATGATCGCATGTGACCTTAACCATAGCTGCTATCGATAAATAAGGCCAAACTGCTTCTCTGGTAGACTCATATCCCAAACAACAAAAAACCTGTGGTCCCCATGTTTGCATTTTGCAGATCCCAACACACTCTAGACCTGGGGTTCTCAAAGGGTATGAGACAGATGTTGCCCTCCACAGTTTGGTAGTGGCCATATCTTCACCAATATAAAGTATAGTACAGCATGGTATATTAAAGTATAATATATTACAGTATAGTATAATATAGTATAGTACATTATAGTAAAGTATAATACAAAATAGTATATAGTACAATACAGTACAGTATAGTAAAGTCGGTATAGTATACATTATAATATAGTATAGCACAGTATAGTACATTACAGTACAATATAGTACAGTATAGGATAATATCGTACTATATATTATAGTACAGTATAGTATAATATAGTACAGTATAGTACAGTATGGTAGATTACTGTATAGTACCGTACAGTAGAGTAGAGTATAGAACAGTAAAGTATAGTATAATATAGTACAGTATAGTACAATATAGTATAGTATAGTACAGTATGGTATAGTACTGTATAGTACAGTATGGTATAGTATAGTACAGTATGGTATAGTATAGTACAGTATGGTATAGTACAGTATAGTATAGTACTGTAGGGTATAGTATAGTACAGTATGGTATAGTACAGTATAGTATAGTACAGTATGGTATAGTATAGTACAGTATGGTATAGTACAGTATAGTATAGTACAGTAGGGTATAGTATAGTACAGTACGGTACAGTATAGTATAGTACAGTATAATTTAGTATAATACAGTATGGTATAGTACAGTATGGTATAGTACATTATAGTATAGTACAGTATGGTATGGTATAGTATAGTACAGTATAGTGCTGTATAGTACAGTATAGTATAGTATAGTACAGTATACCCATTCCAGCACTTATACCCATTCCATTGTATCTGTATGTTTCCCACCTAACTAGATTGTGAGCTCTATGGGGCAGGGACTTCCTTTCCTCTTGTGGCAAAGCTCTAGCACTTCCATTTATATAATTTATATATTTATGTACTGAACTATCTATGTACTTGTTCCCCTTGTTTGACTTTATTGTATTTTGTTACTGTACAGTGTTGCGTCCCCAAATGGCGCTTTATAAATAAACTATACATACATACATATAGTATTGGAATTGAGGTTGAATAAAGTCCATAAAGAACAAACGTCCATGTAGTCCAACCTACCCAGCAATACCCACATGTCATGCCTAACAGTTGATCCAGAAAAAGTCACAACCCCCCCCGTAACCTACATTTTTGTTATGTTGTACGATAAAAAAAACTGTATGTGTTATAATAACAATTCAATGCACTTCATTGATTATAATCAAATTTGATTACAAAATACATTATACAGTGCACATAATATGGCTAATTACAACATTAATATCCATATCCAAAATAAATTCAAATGGACGCTCCAAAATTTCTTTGAAAAATGCAATTTGTTTTTGATTCCCCATCTGTGAGTTATCTCTCCAGCAATGTTAGAGGTGAACCTCCACCCTTTATTAAGTTTAGAGAGAGAGTGACCACAACAAACTTTTATCCAGTGTGTCCTCCATTTTGTGGGCAGGACTAATTAATTATCATACAAACTGTGATTGCAATGATACAATCTTATCAATAATCAACAATATAAATTACTAGACATTAAGCCCGCTACAATAACAGGCGCTGAAAGCACAGAGTGCCCCCTTAGTGTCCCAAGGCCATAGTCCTCCTCCATGTTCCAAGGCCAGAGTACCCTCTTAGTGTCCCAAGGCCAGAGTCCCCCCTCTGTCCAAGGCCAGGGGCCCCCTCTGTCCCAAATCCAGCCCCCCCCTCTGTCCCAAATCCAGGGCTCCCCCTCTGTACCAAATCCAAGCCCCCCCCTCTATACCAAATCCAGGGCCCTCCCTCTGTCCCAAATCCAGGGGGCCCCCTCTGTCCCAAATCCAAGGGCCCCCCCATCTGTCCCGAATCCAGGGCACCCCCTCTGTCCCAAATCCAGGGGCCCCTCTGTCCCAAATCCTGTCCCAAGCAACCTTACCTGCAGTCTGTTTAAATGCTGTTCTCCCTCTGTGTGTTTCCTGTGTTTCTCCCTCTAGTGGTGAGTCAATAGGAACTGCAGACACTCTCCCTCTAGTGGTGAGTCAATAGGAACTGCAGAGACTCTCCCTCTAGTGGTGAGTCAATAGGAACTGCAGAGACTCTCCCTCTAGTAGTGAGTCAATAGGAACTGCAGAGACTCTCGCTCTAGTGGTGAGTCCATAGGAACTGAAGTGATACACACACGGACCCAGGGACGCACACTTAGGGTTTTATTATATAGGATAACAATATATTTATTAAGGTGCTTATATATTTTAAAGTGCTAACACACAAAAAGTTTTTGTGTGTACAGCAAGTTTCCATTTAACTCAATACGTCATATGTTTTAAAAGTACTGAAGAATTTGCAAATGTGTGTTTGCATAGCTTTCCTTGTCCAAACAAGTGCAATTACACAAAGAATAAGGGCAAATATATGAATAAACTTAACCTTTCTACTTTTATATTTCTGAACTGTCCCGGTTTTGTCAGGACTGTCCCTATTCTGGGGATCTGTCATGCTGACCTAGATATGTCAGCCATGTCCTGGAATTGTGACATTTCTTGGAGGATGTAACTAATGTCAGAACTGTGGTTAGATTTGTTTGGACACTGCTATTTGCAGCATTATCAGATGTGTATTGCCAGTTTTACCTGTACTGCGTGGGGCAGCCTATCACATTACTGACAGTTTACTGCTATTGACTTTAAAGTCACAGTATAGAGTAAAACAAGTTGCATTTATGTGGAAGAATATCCTTATATGCAGATTTATTTTATGTGACCTAATAGCACTTCAATAGCACCTTTACCACTAAGAACTACTTTTATTTAAAGCTGGCTTGTTTTTTTCAAGGAAATTAGTTTAAATATATATTGTAATAAGCAAAAATGTCAATTGTTGTTATATTTTGTAATAACAGTCATACCATACAATTATTATTATTATTGTGGATTTATATAGTGCCAACATCTTCCGTGGCGCTTTACAGTTGCATTAAAATACATAAGCAAAACATACATGTAACATAAAAGGGTAGTGCAAGTAATACAAAGTGCAAAAAATGTAAGTGCTGGTCCAGCAGCATCCAGTGTGGTAAGTTACATCATTACTGTGGTACAATAAGATGGAGGGCCCTGCCCGAGAGCTTACAGCCTAGAGGGGATGAGACATAAGGTGAAGCAGGTCAGTAGCTGTAACTAAGTTGTCAGTGGATTATAACTAGCGGGTCTGTGATGGGTCAGTAAGAGGTGTAGAAGTGTCCAGGCCCAGATTGTAACCTTGCCGGAAAAGGTGAGTTTTGAGGTTGAGTTTGAAGATATGAAGTGATGGCGAGTGACGTATAAAGAGAGGAAGAGAGTTCCAGAGCAGAGGGGCAGCATGAGAAAAGTCCTGTATATGGGTGTGGGAGGAGGTAATTAGAGCGGATGAGAGGAGAAGATCATTAGCAGAGCAGAGGTTACGCCTTGGGTAGTATCTGTTTATCAGATCAGAGATGTATGGATGAGAGAGCCTTGTAGGCTCATTTATGTGAAAATAAAGAAACCAAGCCTGAATAGAGGTGGGGGGTTAGACACCAACTGTCTGCCATGTACAATGCTGTTTTAACACCTTACTCTGGGCGTTCCTATAACACCTCTTAGCCACTATCTAATCACACCCTTAACACCTGGCTGTGATATGCTAATTGGGATTTTCCAGGGTACATAATTGCCACAGATTCTTGTACAAGTCATTCTGAATTGAGAAAGCCAGTCGGATGACTAGCGAAACGTCTTCAAGAACTAAACTTTAAGTCCAGTTGATCTAATTGAATACAACAGATATACCATGACCCGGAAGAATGAGAACCTCCACAAGCAAATGAAGAACAGGAGGTAAGACACAGCCCCTTTACCTCCCGTTCTTCAATCAAACTGAATAGCAAAATTTTTTTTTTACTAATGGAGATACACTTTACTGATGATTTTATCAGATTATAGGGGTATAAAATGTTTTCCTAGTAAGGGCATACCTACCTCTGTATATACTGCGGAGAAGAAGAGAAGGAAGGTGAAAAACTAAAGCGAACACTGTTGTGGAGATCATTATTCAGGAATGTCAAATAGGTGATGGGGTTTTTGGCGATCAGGAAGTTACATATAGATTTTTATATGGGAGTGGGAACGCCCTTTAAATTAAAAATGAACAAGTTTGCCAAACTAGTTTTAATAATCTTAAAAGGGAATGTCCAGACCCAGAACTAAAATCTATCTTTACCTTCCCCACCCCCCAAATCTTGAGATTGTTACAATTACTTACCTCCTCTTGGTCCCTGAAGTCCATAGTATGTAAATTTCAAAGTCAATGTGCTACCTTATTAACTATAATATGCTAATATGCCCTGTTGGATATGATCTTATATGTCATGTTCTTTGCCTTACACCAAAATTTACCTCTAGCCTTGCACAAAAGTTTATGCAGGAATCAATTTTACTTTTTGGCATGATACAGCTTACATTCACTAATATATAAATTTTGGCTGCAACAATTTTCTGAATTGAAGCAAAATACTGTGTGCCCCATCTGCAAGTAGAATGTTTACTGTCCGCAAGTGCACACAAGACCTTTTGTTAGTTTGTGTCTCCACTGACTACTTAGTTTGGATGCAGTGTCTAGGAGATTTTCTGTTGTTCCTGCTGCTTTAGATTGTGTCCATTGTATGTGGTCTGGTTATGTAACACAAGCAGTATGTTTAGTTGTGACTTAAAGGGATATTACACTGATTATAATAGAAAACCATATACATGAAACCATAATATAATACCCTAAAAAAGTGGCCCAGTCAGCATATAACAGCAAGGTGCATGGAAGGTGTTAATTGTATTGTAGCCAAAAATTTATTAGACTTACCACTGACTTTCCCTTGTTACAGGTGTGACGCCATTTGCAAAGCATTATCAGGCAGGAAATGTCTTAAGGCAAGAAAATGCTTCCTGACCCAACATTACTTTCTTTTCAGTGTTCGGGTTAGATGAGGGGGGTAGCTACCAGGGAAGCAGTCTTCTGGGGGGCCCATCTTCTTATTTTCTTTATGACAAATATAGATTTCTCCCAGAAAACCACTGTAGATGAAGCAGAGGTAGGGGCCCCATTATAGTTTTGCTGGGGGGCCAGTAATTCCTAGTTATGCCACTGGTTCAAATTGATGTAACTTTTTTCTTTTTAGAAGGAACATAGTGAAGCAAAGGGCTCCAGTTACATAAGAATGGAAGGTGTGGAGGCACGTGAGAGGTTCTTCTCCCATAAAAGGGACCATGTAGGATACAGGAAATCCTACAAAACTCCATCTTCCTCACTGATCACTCAGTCAGAAGAAATGATGGGGAAAGCTCATGAACTATTTCAACTCTGTGATAAGGAAGACAAGGGGTTAATCACCAAGGGTGACCTGCAGGTAACTAACATGTACGCTGGAAAACAAGTAGAATACCTTAAAGGGAAAGTAAATCATAAAATGTAATTTTCCTCCTTTAGAAGGCTAGCTTTCTATTATTTTTAAGAAGAAAAAAAAACGAGCAAAAGAGAAAAGTAATAATCATCTTCCCTGTTGTTTCTTTTATTTTGCTGGTTTGACACAGATGTAGTTTTGGTTAGGAATAACTTGAACATATCTGAGAGTGAACACAGCAATGTCCCCTGTGTGTAAGAGCTACATTGCTACATTGACTGGCAGTGCACATAATAATATAATGGACAGTGAAAACTGGAGAACAGGAAGAGAAAGAAAAACCATTGCTGCCAAGTGGCAGTAATAACTAGAAGGGGAAAGTTTAAGTATAAAGTTTGAATTTGGCTTGAAAGGCCGCATTTTGGAAGGGAATGTGCGTGTTTGTGCTGCAGATTTTAAACTCAATAATGCCAATGATGAGGACATTGTTGTTTTTTACTTACCCTTTAAATATGGCTGCCACATGAATTAATGGTAAGTCAGTTGGTGTGTGTACAGGTGTGTGTCAGGTTGGGGGATAAAAGACTAACTTTTTTGATGATAATTGATCAAAATTAGTTTTTTCAACTTGTTACCCTTTAAGTACCCTTTAAGTATGGCTGCCACAGTAATGGAAGGGTAGGTCAGTAGTGTGTACCTGGGTAAGGTTGGGGGTTAAAAAAAAGAACAACTTTGTTGATGTTTAGTCAAAATTGTTTTTTTGGCTATAGTTACCCTTTAAATATGGCTGCCATGAAAATGGAAGGGTAGGTAAGTAAACGCGTGTACCTGAATCAGGTTGGAAGTTAAGAAACAAACTTTTTTGATGATTGGTTAAAATTAGGTTTTTTTTTAAATCTTAGTTACCCTTTAAGTATGGCTGCCACAGTAATGGATAAGTAGATCAGTAGGTGTGTGTGTGCCTGTGTCGGGTTGGGGATTAAAAAAACAAACTTTTTTGATGATTGGTCAAAAAAAATGTTTCCCTTTAGTTACCCTTTAAGTAGGGCTGCAAGCCAAATTAATAAACGGAAACATTACCATAATTCCATGCTAGGAGTTTGGTCACTGTACATTTCTCATTGTACTGATTTACAAGGTGAAATACCTTTGTTGGCAATAGTTTCACATAAGACATATAAACTAGAAGCACATCTGTCCAGTTTAAAGTATGGGCTGATTATTTGAAGCTATATTATCCCATTAATGAAACAGATGGTCTTGTCAGAATACTGTGTTAACACTTACCTCTAATCTCACACTTTTTGCTTATCAGAGGCTACAGAATGAGATACCACTCACCCCTGAGCAACTAGAAGACGTGTTTGACAGTCTGGATCAAAGTAACAATGGCTACCTCACTCCTGTGGAGTTCAGCATGGGACTTGGTAAGTGGAAACTAATATCTTCTAGATGGATTCATTGGGTGAAAATTAATATTTGGAGAATACGGTAGTTAGGTGACTGGTTGCTACCTGTAGCAGCTATGTGATGGCAATGCACCTTAAAGGGTATCTCCACTCGTATTTTGAAGATTTGGTAATCCAAATCTATGCGCATAGAAGACAAGGTCCGTTGGGACCTGTCAGACTAAGCGCCGGGGGAGCGAGCGAGCGGGTAAGTTTCTTACCTTCTCTCCTGGCTCCTGTTTGTTCTATTGAAGAACGGATGGTAAGGCACAGCTCCTTTACCTCCCGTTCTTCAATAGAACTGGATTACCAAATCTTCAAAATACGAGTGGAGATACCCTTTAACAAGAATTAAGTTGTATAGTTAAAAAAAGCCTGCTGACTGCTCTGGTTGTGCAGGCAGTTACAGTTCTGTAAAGATTAATGTTTACTGCTTCTGCGTGACATCTGTCCTGGATTAAGCCCAGCTGATTGATGGGCCATTGTTTCATCACCAGTCCCCTCCCTCCCTCCAAATACTTATGTCACTTTTTCACTTTATCACATCAGTTGTAAGTCAGTGTCTATTATACGTTTTGCTCCATCCCTGTAAAGACTCTGACTCACAGTTGATGTGATAATGTGACATAAGTTTTTTAAGGCAAATAGGGCAGGGTCAAGCGCAGGATTTTCAAGGGGGGGATTCCTGAACGGGTTACCACCGAACAACCCTAGAAGGAAGTTAATGACCAAATACATCCATTTATTTTATTATATATGCATCATATAAAAATATTATATATTCTGTACTTGCCAAAATTATCATCACAGTTAGCCAAATATCACTTTTGTTATAAAGTATCTTCATTAAGTCTGGATACATACGAGCAGATTTTTCTGCCCAACCTGCCGATATTTATGTGTATCGGTTGGTTGGTCTAAAAAATCTGAGGGGATTTCGGCGGAGGCACCGTAGATTGTGCGGTCCATAGGAGACATTTGGCGCGACTAACAGTGCTTTGTCCTGGCCGACTGCTCGTAGTGGCGAATGGTCGAGATGAAATATTTGTTCCCAGCCTAATGTTCTCTTTTACCGAGAAATCCACATTTGCCCTTCAATATCATTAAAGGGCATCTATAGTGAAAAAAACACATTGCCCCTTTGCAAAGTTAAATTCATTTACTCTGTGCTGCCTTAATCCTATCTCTGTCAGTGACTTTGTTTAACCATGATGTCAGATCTCTGTGCAGTACTCCCCCCTTCCCCCTCCCCTCTGTTACCTCTTCCTTGTCTCAACTCCGGCTAACCGACAAGCTTATCATGTGCAGTAGGAGTTAAAAGTTCAACATTCTGAAAAACACACCCACGCACAGTGGCCAATAGAAAGCAAGCTGTCCTGGAGACACGGAAGAAGGAGATCAGTACAGTTTACGATCTCTCTCTTTGTGACCCATCATCAATCAGTGAAGTCTATCAAGAAGGGGGGTCAAGTGCAGCCTTATATCTACCATCAAAGCTACCTCTCTCCCCCTGCTAATGCTCTTATCTCTATGTTTATTACAGAGCAGGGAGGGGGGATCACATCACAGGGATTTGATTGACAGTCCAAGTAGGAGTAGAGGAATGCAATTACGTATTCTTCTAACTGGTTTATCTCAGGACAGAGAGGGAATCTGAAAAAAGTGAAGACACTCTGGGGTTTTGGGGAATTATGTAACACATGGAAAGAAAGAAAAAAAAGGTTCATTTTCCCACTATAGATGCCCTTTAATGTCATTCAAAGTCAGAGCTGTGACACTGACGATGGATCTGACAGAATTTGCTGAATATTGACGGTATTGGGACCTATCAGACAAGACAGAAAATCTCCATTACCGGTTCCCTTTACTACAGTAGGGGAAGCTGATAGCATTAGAACATGTATGGGCACATTGAACTATCATATGGAACAATCACTCCTGTGTATATATAATATATATAATGAAATGTTAATAGTCTGCTACCACCTCCTGGATTTCTTAATTCCTGCTCAATAAGCTCCATCACAGTGGGGTAAGTACAGTAAGTAATGTATATAAACCCAGTCTCAGCAATCACCTCAGGCAGCTGCAGGGTTAATGTTGATACAGTTTTGTATCAATTATTATTAGTTATTCTGCTGTCAATCACAGGGCAGACTGGATACATTTTTAAACATACAAACTCACAACTCAATTGACAATGTAACAATCTATGTAACAGTCTATGTAACAGTCTATGTAACAATCTATGTAACAGTCTATGGACACCAGGAGAAGCAAAATAGCAGACTGCACTGAGCTGACAGAAAGGGGGGATTCCAGGCACCAGGAATCCACCCCTAAACACGCCCTGTAGGGGTCAGCAAATAAGCAGTATATATTAATGTTTTTAAATTGATATCCCAATATTAAGACAAATAAGATTTATTATTTACACCCTAACAGGATACATGTCTAGTGAATATTCTCAAAAATCTTAAAAAACTGGGTAAACATACATTCTTGACAGACTTCATGAAAAACTCTTCTAAGTGACACGCACAACGCCTGCAAGACTAGTTACTCACGCTGCATATAGTTAGAGTTCTACATTATTGTTTCTATGTGTGCATGGATTTACTAATTCATACCTGACCCTCAATATTTTCTATCACCAGGGAAGCTACTAGTGGTTAACTCACATGAAGAAGGGAAACAGAGCCCAATGTTGGAAGAGACATTCGAGTCTGGGTGGTCTGATGGACCTGATGAAGAAGATGATGCAGAGGAGATGCTGTTCTGCTCTACCATGGAGCACATTGGAGCTGCACGGATATTTCAGGAGTAAGTCACTGAACAGTCACTGTTGACAGAATGACTATATTAGTATCATTCCACTCTAGTCTTTGTTTAGCTGGTTATTTTAATCTGTTGTGTTGAAAACCACCTCTTTACCTTTTACCATCTTTTTCATCCCTTCATTTTCATCCACAGACACAAAGATATTAGGGACCTGTGGAGTCGTCTCCGTAAAGAACGTCCAGAGCTGCAATCAAATTTTGAAGAATTTCTCTATCGAGTATCTTCTTATATCCGGGATGTGCATCAAGAAAAGGAGACATTGGAACAGGCTCTGAAAAGGTGAACTAATAGGGATAGTAGTTTATATTTAGATGCAGATGGACAGAGGCAGTAGGTATTCCCTAATATAATAATCATTCCCACCTAGATCGTGGGACTATATGGTTCATTCATTTTAGTAGAGAGGTAATACTGGATGAGGAAGCATGGTTGGTGTACTGAGAACAGACAAGGCTTCATTGACTGGATCAGACTGAAGATAATTCCCTAACACATTAAATATCTTATTTGCTATGAACATATTTAGTCTTCACTCTATAGGTGTCTGCATGATCTAATGGTGTGCACAATGCAAGGTTCTGATCTCTTTTCTTTTCACAGGAAGGAGACCGATCATGGGCGAGAGGTGAGGTGTCTATATGAAGAGATGGAGCAGCAAATTAAGATTGAAAGGGAACAGCTGCTTAGGAAGGTAAAATTTCAATAGAATGCCAGGGAACAATAGAAAACCGTAATCATGTGTATATGGTTCAGTAATAGTGGACCTTTTAGAGGCCGAGTGCCCCAACTGCAGCCCAAAAACCTTTTTTATTGCACAGTGCCAACACGATCATTTAACCTGAATACTGAGGTTTTTCTTTAGAAAAAACAACTCAGACAGATAGACACAGACAGATACAGTAGATATGCCCTAAATAGTTGCACGCAGGGCGTATCTAGGGTCTAAGAAGATCAGGGGCACTCCTGGGCACTCCATGCGCCGCGCGGCGAAATTTTTTAGGCCACGCCCCTTTCTCCGCCCCAATTAGGTCACACCCACTAAGTACTTAATGAGATGGCCAAAAAGACACAGACAGACAGATAGATAACCACAAACAAAGGCACAGTAAACTGGCAATATCATTATATACTGGTAGCAATCTGGTAATTTTAAACTTACTGTTGTGTTCAGTTGTAGTCAGTCGCTTGCCTACCTTTGGCCAGGGAGACCTTCTTGTACCTTTTCATGGACCTCTGCCCTATCTATCTATCTAACTCTGCTATCTACTATCTATCTATCTATCTATCTATCTATCTATCTATCTATCTATCTATCTATCTATCATCTATTCTATCTATCTATCTATCTATCTATCTATCTAACTCTGCTATCTATCTATCATCTATCTAACTCTGCTATCTATCTATCTATCTATCTATCTATCTATCTATCTATCACTCTGCTATCTACTATCTAACTCTGCTATCTATCTATCTAACTCTGCTATCTATCTCTCTATCTATCTTCTATCTATCTATCTATCTATCTATCTATCTAACGCTCGATATCTATCTATCTATCTATCTATCTATCTAACTCTGCTATCTATCTAATCTTATCTATCTATCTATCTATCTATCTATCTATCTATCTATCTATCTATCTATCTATCTAACCTGTATCTATCTATCTATCTATCTATCTATCTATCTATCTACTATCTATCTATCATCTATCTATCTAACTCTGCTATCATCTATCTATCTATCTAACTCTGCTATCTATCTATCTATCTATCTATCTATCTATCTATCTATCTATCTATCTATCTATCATATCTATCTATCTATCCTATCTATCTATCTATCTAACTCTGCTATCTCTATCTATCTATCTATCTAGCTATCTATCTATCTATATATCTTATCTATCTATCTATCTAACTCTGCTATCTATCTATCTATCTATCTATCTATCTATCTATCTATCCTATCTACTCTATCTATCTTATCTATCTATCTATCATCTATCACTCGTTCTATCTATCTATCTATCTAACTCTGCTCATCTATCTCTCTATCTATCTATCTATCTATCTATCTATCTATCTATCTATCTCTATCTATCTATCTATCTATCTATCTATCTATCTAATCTCTGCGATCTATCTATCTCATCTATCTATATCTCTGCTATCTATCTATCTATCTATCTATCTCCTGCTATCTATATCTATCTAACTCTGCTATCTTCTATCTATCCTATCTATCTAATCTATCCAATACTATCTAACTATACTCTATCTAGCTAATCTATCTTCTATCTATCTATCTATCTCTGCTATCTATCTATCTATCTATCTATCTATCTATCTATCTATCTATCTATCTATCTAACTCTGCTATCTATCTATCTATCTAACTCTGCTATCTATCTAACTCTGCTATCTATCTAATCTGTAGAGACAGTGAGACACCAGACACTTAGTCAGAGTAGGGGGAAGGCCGGGAGCGCAGAGGCCGTCTGTAATGTTCTGGGCCGGCATGCGCGTGACGTCATCGCGCCGGCATGCGCGTGACGTCATCACGCCGGCATGCGCGTGACGTCATCACGCCGGCGGAGTCAGTAAAACATTCGGGGCACTTTGCAAAACATCCGGGGCACGTGCCCCGAATGTTTTAACGTAGATACGCCACTGGTTGCACGATGTAGCACGAAATATGTCAGGTGTTTCACTTTTGTATGGATAACAAAGTGATGTTTTTAACCTATTAATACTGAACAGCGTGGTTCTGTAACTAACTGATGTATTGAGACCAGTGGGAGCGTGCTCTGTTCAATTGAGTTTGTTGTATCTAAAATGTAGGTGCCGACGTGAACGGCTTGGTGCTGCTGCACTTGGGTCATGAAACTGCATTTTTGCGAGTGGGGATTGGATGTAAGCGAATGGTTTGGGGCTTAGGCACCAGACCACAGCTTCATACAGGTGGAATCCCTTTCCTCTATTTTGTCTACTTCCTCGTGCTATTTTTGCTAGATGTGTTTAGGAACCCTTTCATGTACCCCACATTACTACACAGGAGTTTGCAATCTGAAACAGTGACCATTAACCACTACAATATCAGACAAGAGTTTAAGATCCAAAACAGGGACTCAAGCAGAGCTTATGTTTATTTGACCTCTCGCTGCTACAGGCAGCCGCTATAAAGCTCTAATCTATACAGTGTCTACCTAGTGTATGGCCAGCTTAATTAGACATTTTACACTGTTTAGATACACTCTCCAGTGGAAGGTTCCTGGTTCCATGTGCTCTACCCTCCTCTGTCCCACAAAATACAGCCAGGTTTTACCAAAATGTAATTTGTAGGAAGGGAACACTGCGCAGTCTTAGTGTCTGCAAAATACTTTAATTGTAATTGATGTTTTAGATCTATCCATCTGAAACATGAAACATATATATATGTATATATATATATGTACATATTCCCTCCCTACACATTCAATTTTGGTAAAATATGGCCAGCTATCTAGCTATACACGCAGAGTCATTTTTCCAATCGGATTTCTGATCGAGGGCAACCATCAGAAATCCAATCGGAAGAACAACTTGAAGTTCCCTACCTTGGAAACTATAATCCATCCCAACTATCACTGTACCATTTTTTTGTTGATCTGCCCCCTATTTCTTTAGATATCCAATCTGAAACACCTTATGTTTTAGCAGTTTTGCTGTTGCTGGAATGATTTGACAGTTGGTGTGCTGTATGCAGTTTAAACAGTTGATATGGGGGAAAATAGTCAGGTCAGTGGTCAGAGCCTGAGCAAAACAAGTATTGCAACACACACACCTCGTACATGTAAGTATGTGCTACTTACATGTATTTATTTATAAATTAAGATGACACAAAGTCAATTTTCAGTATACATACACTTTAAGGCCTCAATCTTTGATAGGCCTATCTCTATCAAGAGATAGGGGTTGGTGGAAAATTACCCCCCGGCCTGATCTTTGTTTTTCTGATAAACTGCTCAAACGGATCAGATAAATGGAAAACGGGATTCGACATTTGGAGTAATCAGATCAAAATGTCGAAATCACTCCAAACGTGTAGCCTGTGTAGAGTAGGGTGCTTTACTCTGTGTGTACTTGTGTGTAAACTATAAGCAAGTATCTGCAGATCTGTTTGGGTTTAACTGCTCTACTGCATGTTTTACATTATTATTCAAATAGTAGAACAATCTTTTGGTGATCCTGCACACACCTGTCGTAGTACAGCGGGTATATAGGCTGAGTGCAATGGAAGACCATGGTTGGAGGTCAGATATCAACAGTAGAAAGTAACACCACGCACTGTGCGTGGTGTTTCTTTCTACTGTTATTATTCAAATAGGAACATAGTTGCTCTACCTGCTTTGCCTGCCATGATGACATGAACATGGAGCCAAGAGTATCCAAGATCCAAGATTATCTTCCGCTTGTTTAACCATTTATCCTAACTACAATATCATCCATATTATTCCATACGTTTAATGATTCTACAGGAATGTGCACTAACCAAGAGTATGGCAATAAATGGTAAAGAAACCGGAATATTGTTAACAGGGCGTCTATGTTAAACCAGAGTGCCCAGTGTTCTCCCTAGCACAGTGATGGCGAACCTTTTAGAGTGCCCAAACTGCAACCCAAAACCCCACTTTTTCTTGCATAGGGCCAACACGATCATTTAACTTGAATACAGTGTTTTTAGTTTAGAGAAACCTACTCAAATAGACACAGACCAATACAATAGATAGAATCAATTATAGATGACTTATTAACCTCTACATTACCACACAGGTGTTTGAGATCTAAAACAGTGACCATTAATCCCTACATTATTAGACAGGAGTTTGAGATCCAAAACAAGGACTCGAGCAGAGCTGATATAGCATGTGACCTCTCTCTGCTACAGACAGAAATACACTTTTCTCTGGCTTGCTGGTAACGAGCTCTGGTCAACTCTGCTGTGCATGAGTGCCCACAGAGAGGGCTCCAAGTGCCACCTCTGGCAAGCGTGCTATAGGTTCACCACCACTGCCCAAGCATCTCCATGTCAGCTTTTAGTTGCTCTCCCTGTTCTGCTGTAATTTCTAACATTGTATTTAGTAGAGAGCCTAAACTCAGCTCACTCTACTTGGAAACAATGTTGCAAATTAAGGTGGCCATACACCAGCAAGATATTACTTACCCGACCGACCACTCACGCGACGTTCCTGCGATCCTGCCGGAACCACACTCTCCCGATCTTTATACGACATGCGATCACAAAATCCCATTCATTTTGCGATCGCATGTCGGTCGTATATAAGATCAGGAGAGGTGGTTCGGCAGGATGCAGGAACGTCACGTGAGCGGTCGGTCGGGGTAAGTAATATCGTGCTGGTGTATGGCCACCTTAAGAGTAGGTGAGGAGTGAACAATTCAATGGAGGAGGCATGGAAAGCAGGTACATAATACAGATCTTGCAACATTGTTTCCAAGTAGAGTGAGCTGAGTTTGGCTCTCTACTAAATACAATGTTAGAAATTACAGCAGAACAGGGAGAGCAACTAAAAGCTGACATGGAGATGCTTGGGCAGTGGTGGTGAACCTATAGCACGCTTGCCAGAGGTGGCACTTGGAGCCCTCTCTGTGGGCACTCATGCACAGCAGAGTTGACCAGAGCTCGTTACCAGCAAGCCAGAGAAAAGTGTATTTCTGTCTGTAGCAGAGAGAGGTCACATGCTATATCAGCTCTGCTCGAGTCCTTGTTTTGGATCTCAAACTCCTGTCTAATAATGTAGGGATTAATGGTCACGTGTTTTAGATCTCAAACACCTGTGTGGTAATGTAGAGTTATAAGTCATCTATAATTGATTCTATCTATTGTTTGGTCTGTGTCTATTTAGTAGGTTTCTCTAAACTAAAAACACTGTATTCAAGTTAAATGATCGTGTTGGCCCTATGCAAGAAAAATGGGGTTTTGGGTTGCAGTTTGGGCACTCTAAAAGGTTCGCCATCACTGTGCTAGGGAGAACACCTGGGCACTCTGGTTTAACATAGACGCCCTGTTAACAATATTCCGGTTTCTTTACCATTTATTGCCATACTCTTGGTTAGTGCACATCCTGTAGAATCATTAAACGTATGGGAATAATATGGATGATATTGTAGTTAGGATAAATGGTTAAACAAGCGGAAGATAATCTTGGATCTTGGATACTCTTGGCTCCATGTTCATGTCATCATGGCAGGCAAAGCAGGTAGAGCAACTATGTTCCTATTTGAATAATAACAGTAGAAAGAACACCACGCACAGTGCGTGGTGTTACTTTCTACTGTTGATATCTGACCTCCAACCATGGTCTTCCATTGCACTCAGCCTAATACCCTGTACTACGACAGGTGTGTGCAGATCACCAAAAGATTGTTCACTATTTGAATAATAATGTAAAACATGCAGTAGAGCAGTTAAACCCAAACAGATCTGCAGATACTTGCTTATGTTTACACACAAGTACACACAGAGTAAAGCACCCTACTCTACACAGGCTACACTTTGGAGTGATTTCGACATTTTGATCTGATTACTCCAAATGTCGAATCCCGTTTCCATTTATCTGTCCGTTTGAGCAGTTTATCAGAAAAACAAAGATCAGCCGGGGGGTAATTTTCCACCAACCCCTATCTCTTGATAGAGATAGGCCTATCAAAGATTGAGGCCTTAAAGGGTATGTATACTGAAAATTGACTTTGTGTCACTTAATTTATAAATAAATACATGTAAGTAGCACATACTTACATGTACGAGGTGTTGTGTGTTGCAATACTTGTTTTGCTCAGGCTCTGACCACTGACCTGACTATTTTCCCCCATATCAACTGTTTAAACTGCATACAGCACACCAACTGTCAAATCATTCCAGCAACAGCAAAACTGCAAAACATAAGGTGTTTCAGATTGGATATCTAAAGAAATAGGGGGCAGATCAACAAAAATGGTACAGTGATAGTTGGGATGGATTATAGTTTCCAAGGTAGGGAACTCAAGTTGTTCTTCCGATTGGATTTTCTGATGGTTGCCCTCGATCAGAAATCCGATTGGAAAAATGACTCTGCGTGTATAGCTAGATACTGCCATATTTTACCAAAATTGAATGTGTAGGGAGGGAATATGTACATATATATATATACATATATATATGTTTCATGTTTCAGATGGATAGATCTAAAACATCAATTACAATTAAAGTATTTTGCAGACACTAGACTGCGCAGTGTTCCCTTCCTCCAAATTACATTTTGGTAAAACCTGGCTGATTTTGTGGACAGAGGAGGGTAGAGCACATGGAACCAGGACCTTCCCCTGGAGAGTGTATCTAAACAGTGTAAAATGTCTAATTAAGCTGGCCATACACTAGGTAGACACTGTATAGATAGAGCTTTATAGCGGCTGCCTGTAGCAGCGAGAGGTCAAATAAACATAAGCTCTGCTTGAGTCCCTGTTTTGGATCTTAACTCTTGTTCGATATTGTAGTGGTTAATGGTCACTGTTTCAGATTGCAAACTCCTGTGTAGTAATGTGGGGTACATGAAAGGGTTCCTAAACACATCTAGCAATAGCACGAGGAAGTAGACAAATAGAGGAAAGGGATTCCACCTGTATGAAGCTGTGGTCTGGTGCCTACCCCAAACCATTCGCTTACATCCAATCCCCACTCGCAAAAATGCAGTTTCATTGACCCAAGTGCAGCAGCACAAGCCGTTCACGTCGGCACCTACATTTTAGATACAACAAACTCAATTGAACAGAGCACGCTCCCACTGGTCTCATACATCAGTTAGTTACAGAACCACGCTGTTCAGTATTAATAGGTTAAAAACATCACTTTGTTATCCATACAAAAGTGAAACACACTGACATATTTCGTGCTACAATCGTGCAACCAGTGGCGTATCTACGTTAAAACATCGGGGCACGTGCCCCGGATTTTTTGCAAAGTGCCCCGAATGTTTTAACTGACCCGCCGGCGTGATGACGTCACGGCATGCCGCGTGATGACGTCACGCGCATGCCGCGCGATGACGTCACGCGCATCCGGCCCAGAAACATACAGACGGCCTCTGCGCTCCCGGCCTTCCCCCTACTCTGACTAGTGTCTGGTGTCTCACTGTCTCTACGATTAGATGATAGCAGAGTTAGATGATGCAGAGTTAGAATAGTATGAGATAGATAGATAGCATAGATAGATAGTAGTAGATAGATAGATAGATAGATAGATAGATAGATAGATAGTAGCAGAGATGATAGATATAGATAGTAGATAGATGATGATAGATGATGATGATAGATACGAGATGATAGATAGATAGCGAGTTGTAGATAGTAGATAGCAGAGTTGATAGATAGATAGATAGATAGCAGAGTTTAGATAGATAGAGTAGATAGATAGATAGATAGATTAGATAGATAGATAGATAATGATAGATAGATAGATAGATAGATAGATAGATCGAAAGCAGAGTTTAGATAGATAGATAGATAGATAGAAGATGTTAGATAGATAGATAGATAGATAATAGATAGATGATAGATAGATAATGATAGATAGATAGAATAGATAGTAATAGATAGCAGGTTAGAAGATGATAGATTAGATAGATAGATCGATAGATGATGATGATAGCATAGAAGATAGCAGAGTTAGATAGATAGATAGATAGATAGATAGATAGATAGATAGATAGATAGATAGATAGATAGATAGATAGATAGATAGATAGATAGATAGATAGCAAGAGTTTAGATAGATAGATTAGATAGATAGCAGATAGATAGATAGATAGATAGATAGATAGATAGATAGATATATGATAGATATGATAGATCGATGCAGGTTTAGATAGATTAGATAGATAGATAGATAGATAGATAGATAGATAGATAGATAGATAGATAGATGATGATAGCAGAGGTTAGATAGATAGATAGATAGATAGATAGATAGCAGAGTTAGATAGATGATAGATAGATAGATAGATAGTAGATAGATAGTAGATAGATAGCAAGAGATGGATAGAGTTAGATAGATAGATATAGAGTTAGATAGAAGATAGATGATAGATAGAGATAGATAGATAGCAGAGTTAGATGATGATAGATAGATAGCAGAGTAGATAGTAGTAGATAGATATGATAGTAGATGATGATCGATATGATAGAAGTGATAAGATAGCAAGTAGATAGATAGATAGGGCAGAGGTCCATGTAAAGGTACAAGAAGGTCTCCCTGGCCAAAGGTATGGCCAGCGACTGACTACAACTGAACACAACAGTAAGTTTAAAATACCAGATTGCTACCAGTATATAATGATATTGCCAGTTTACTGTGCCTTTGTTTTGTGGTTATCTATCTGTCTTTCTGTGTCTTTTTGGCCATCTCATTAAGTACTTAGTGGGTGTGACCTAATTGGGGGGGCGGAGAAAGGGGCGTGGCCTAAAAAATTTCGCCGCGCGGCCATGGAGTGCCCAGAGTGCCCCTGATCTTCTTAGACCCTAGATACGCCCTGCGTGCAACTATTTAGGGCATATCTACTGTATCTGTCTGTGTCTATCTGTCTGAGTTTGTTTTTTCTAAAGAAAAACCTCAGTATTCAGGTTAAATGATCGTGTTGGCACTGTGCAATAAAAAAGGTTTTTGGGCTGCAGTTGGGGCACTCGGCCTCTAAAAGGTCCACTATTACTGAACCATATACACATGATTACGGTTTTTCTATTGTTCCCTGGCATTCTATTGAAATTTTACCTTCCTAAGCAGCTGTTCCCTTTCAATCTTAATTTGCTGCTCCATCTCTTCATATAGACACCTCACCTCTCGCCCATGATCGGTCTCCTTCCTGTGAAAAGAAAGAGATCAACTTGCATTGTGCACACCATTAGATCATGCAGACACCTATAGAGTGAAGACTAAATATGTTCATAGCAATAAGATATTTAATGTGTTAGGGAATTATCTTCAGTCTGATCCAGTCAATGAAGCCTTGTTGTTCTCAGTACACCAACCATGCTTCCTCATCCAGTATTACCTCTCTACTAAAATGAATGAACCATATAGTCCCACATCTAGGTGGGAATGATTATTATATTAGGGAATACCTACTGCCTCTGTCCATCTGCATCTAAATATAAACTACATCCCTATTAGTTCACCTTTTCAGAGCCTGTTCCAATGTCTCCTTTCTTGATGCACATCCCGGATATAAAAGATACTCGATAGGAAATTCTTCAAATTTGATTCCAGCTCGGGACGTTCTTTACGGAGACGACTCCACAGGTCCCTAATATCTTTGTGTCTGTGGATGAAAATGAAGGGATGAAAAAGATGGTAAAAGGTAAAGAGGTGGTTTTCAACACAACAGATTAAAATAACCAGCTAAACAAGACTAGAGTGGAATGATACTAATATAGTCATTCTGTCAACAGTGACTGTTCAGTGACTTACTCCTGAAATATCCGTGCACTCCAATGTGCTCCATGGGTAGAGCAGACACGCATCTCCTCTGCATCATCTTCTTCACAGGTCCATCAGACCACCCAGACTCGAATGTCTCTTCCAACATTGGGCTCTGTTTCCCTTCTTCATGTGAGTTAACCACTAGTAGCTTCCCTGGTGATAGAAAATATTGAGGGTCAGGTATGAATTAGTAAATCCATGCACACATAGAAACAATAATGTAGAACTCAACTATATGCAGCGTGAGTAACTAGTCTCTAGGCGTTGTGCTGGCACTTGAAAGAGTTTTTCATGAAGTCTGTCAAGAATGTATGTTTACCCGTTTTTTAAGATTTTTGAGAATATTCACTAGACATGTATCCTGTTAGGGTGTAAATAATAAATCTTTTTTTCTTAATATTGGGATATCAATTTAAAAACATTAATATATATCGCTTATTTGCTGACCCCTACAGGGCGTGTTTTAGGGGTGGATTCCTGGTGCCTGGAATCCCCCCTTTCTGTCAGCTCAGTGCAGTCTGCTATTTTGCTTCTCCTGGTGTCCATAGACTGTTACATAGATTGTTACATAGACTGTTACATAGACTGTTACATAGATTGTTACATTGTCAATTGAGTTGTGAGTTTGTATGTTTAAAAATGTATCCAGTCTGCCCTGTGATGACAGCAGAATAACTAATAATATTGATACAAAACTGTATCAACATTAACCCGCAGCTGCCTGAGGTGATTGCTGAGACTGGGTTTTATACATTACTTACTGTACTTACCCCACTGTGATGGAGCTTATTGAGCAGGAATAAGAAATCCAGGAGGTGGTAGCAGACTATTAACATTTCATTATATATTTATATATACCAGGAGTGTTGTTTCCATATGATAGTTCAATGTGCCCATACATTTATCTTTTCTAATGCTATCAGCTTCCCCTACTGTAGTAAAGGGAACCTTAATGGAGATTTTCTGTCTTGTCTGATAGGTCCCAATACCGTCAATATTCAGCAAATTCTGTCAATCCATCGTCAGTGTCACAGCTCTGACTTTGAATGACATTAAAGGGCATCTATAGTGGGAAAATGAACCTTTTTTTTTTTTCTTTCCATGTGTTACATAATTCCCCAAAACCCCAGAGTGTCTTCACTTTTTTCAGATTCCCTCTCTGTCCTGAGATAAACCAGTTAGAAGAATACGTAATTGCATTCCCCTACTCCTACTGTGGACTGTCAATCAAATCCCTGTGATGTGATCCCCCCTCCCTGCTCTGTAATAAACATAGAGATAAGAGCATTAGCAGGGGAGAGAGGTAGCTTTGATGGTAGATATAAGGCTGCACTTGACCCCCCTTCTTGATAGACTTCACTGATTGATGATGGGTCACAAGAGAGAGAATCGTAACCTGTACTGATCTCCTTCTTCCGTGTCTCCAGGACAGCTTGCTTTCTATTGGCCACTGTGCGTGGGTGTGTTTTTCAGAATGTTGAACTTTTAACTCCTACTGCACATAATAGCTTGTCGGTTAGCCAGTTGAGACAAGGAAGAGGTAACAGAGGGGAGGGGAAGGGGGGAGTACTGCCACAGATCTGACATCATGGTTAAACAAAGTCACTGACAGAGATAGGATTAGGCAGCACAAGAGTAAATGATATTTACTTTGCAAAGGGGCAATGTGTTTTTTTCACTATAGATCCCTTTAATGATATTGAAGGGCAAATGTGGATTTCTCGGTAAAAGAGAACATTAGGCTGGAACAAATATTCCATCTCGACATTCGCCACTACGAGCAGTCGGCCAGGACAAAGCACTGTTAGTCGCGCCAAATGTCTCCTATGGACCCACAATCTACGGTGCCTCCGCCAAATCCCCTCGATTTTTTAGACCAACCAACCGATACACATAAATTCGGCAGGTTGGGCAGAAAATCTGCTCGTATGTATCCAGACTTAATGAAGATACTTTATAACAAAAGTGATATTTGGCTAACTGTGATGATATTTTGGCAAGTACAGAATATATAATATTTTATATGATGCATATATAATAAAATAAATGGATGTATTTGTCATTAAACTTCCTTCTAGGGTTGTTCGGTGGTAACCCGTTCAGGAATCCCCCCCTTGAAAATCCTGCGCTTGACCCTGCCCTTTTGCCTTAAAAAACTTATGTCACATTATCACATCAACTGTGAGTCAGAGTCTTTACAGGGATGGAGCAAAACGTATAATAGACACTGACTTACAACTGATGTGATAAAGTGAAAAAGTGACATAAGTATTTGGAGGGAGGGAGGGACTGGTGATGAAACAATGGCCCATCAATCAGCTGGGCTTATCCAGGACAGATGTCACGCAGAAGCAGTACATTAATCTTTACAGAACTGTAACGCCTGCACAACCAGAGCATCAGCAGGCTTTTTTTAACTATACAACTTAATTCTTGTTAAAGGGTATCTCCACTCGTATTTTGAAGATTTGGTAATCCAGTTCTATTGAAGAACGGAGGTAAGGAGCTGTGCCTTACCATCCGTTCTTCAATAGAACAAACAGGAGCCAGGAGAGAAGGTAAGAACTTACCCGCTCGCTCGCTCCCCCGGCGCTTAGTCTGACAGGTCCCAACGGACCTTGTCTTCTATGCGCATAGATTTGGATTACCAAATCTTCAAATACGAGTGGAGATACCCTTTAAGGTGCATTGCCATCACATAGCTGCTACAGGTAGCAACCAGTCACCTAACTACCGTATTCTCCAAATATTAATTTTCACCCAATGAATCCATCTAGAAGATATTAGTTTCCACTTACCAAGTCCCATGCTGAACTCCACAGGAGTGAGGTAGCCATTGTTACTTTGATCCAGACTGTCAAACACGTCTTCTAGTTGCTCAGGGGTGAGTGGTATCTCATTCTGTAGCCTCTGATAGCAAAAGTGTGAGATTAGAGGTAAGTGTTAACACAGTATTCTGACAAGACCATCTGTTTCATTAATGGGATAATATAGCTTCAAATAATCAGCCCATACTTTAAACTGGACAGATGTGCTTCTAGTTTATATGTCTTATTGTGAAACTATTGCCAACAAGGTATTTCACCTTGTAAATCAGTCAATGAGAATGTACATGACCAAACTCCTAGCATGGAATTATGGTAATGTTTCCGTTTATTAATTGGCTTGCAGCCCTACTTAAAGGGTAACTAAGGGAAACATTTTTTTTTGACCAATCATCAAAAAAGTTTGTTTTTTTAATCCCCAACCCACACAGGCACACCACACCTACTGATCTACTTATCCATTACTGTGGCAGCCATACTTAGGGTACTAAGATTTAAAAAAAAACCTATTTTAACCATCATCAAAAAGTTTGTTTCTTAACTTCCAACCTGTTCAGGTACACGCGTTTACTTACCTACCCTTCCATTTTCATGGCACCATATTAAAGTAACTATAGCCAAAAAACAATTTTGACTAAACATCAACAAAGTTGTTCTTTTTTTAACCCCCAACCTTACCCAGGTACACACACTACTGACTACCCTTCCATTACTGTGGCAGCCATACTTAAAGGGTACTTAAAGGGTAACAAGTTGAAAAAAACTAATTTTGATCAATTATCATCAAAAAAGTTAGTCTTTTTCCCCCAACCTGACACACACCTGTACACACCCCAACTGACTTACCATTAATTCATGTGCAGCCAATTTAAGGGTAAGTAAAAAACACAATGTCCTCATCATTGGCATTATTGAGTTTAAAATCTGCAGCACAAACACGCACATTCCCTTCCAAAATGCGGCCTTTCAAGCCAATTCAAACTTTATACTTAAACTTTCCCCTTCTAGTTATTACTGCCACTTGGCAGCATGGTTTTCTTTTCTCTTCCTGTTCTCCAGTTTTCACTGTCCATTATATTATTAGTGCACTGCCAGTCAATGTAGCAATGTAGCTCTTACACACAGGGGACATTGCTGTGTTCACTCTCAGATATGTTCAAGTTATTCCTAACAAAAACTACATCTGTGTCAACCAGCAAAATAAAAGAAACAACAGGGAAGATGATTATTACTTTTCTCTTTTGCTCGTTTTTTTTTTCTTCTTAAAAATAATAGAAAGCTAGCCTTCTAAAGGAGGAAAATTACATTTTATATTCTTTCCCTTTAAGGTATTCTACTTGTTTTCCAGCGTACATGTTAGTTACCTGCAGGTCACCCTTGGTGATTAACCCCTTGTCTTCTTATCACAGAGTTGAAAGTTCATGAGCTTTCCCTCATCATTTCTTCTGACTGAGTGATCAGTGAGGAAGATGGAGTTTTGTAGGATTTCCTGTATCCTACATGGTCCCTTTTATGGGAGAAGAACCTCTCACGTGCCTCCACACCTTCCATTCTTAGTAACTGGAGCCCTTTGCTTCACTATGTTCCTTCTAAAAAGAAAAAAGTTACATCAATTTGAACCAGTGGCATAACTAGGAATTACTGGCCCCCCAGCAAAACTATAATGGGGCCCCTACCTCTGCTTCATCTACAGTGGTTTTCTGGGAGAAATCTATATTTGTCATAAAGAAATAAGAAGATGGGCCCCCCAGAAGACTGCTTCCCTGGTAGCTACCCCCCTCATCTAACCCGAACACTGAAAAGAAAGTAATGTTGGGTCAGGAAGCATTTTCTTGCCTTAAGATCATTTCCTGCCTGATAATGCTTTGCAAATGGCGTCACACCTGTAACAAGGGAAAGTAGTGGTAAGTCTAATAAATTTTTGGCTACAATACAATTAACACCTTCCATGCACCTTGCTGTTATATGCTGACTGGGCCACTTTTTTAGGGTATTATATTATGGTTTCATGTATATGTTTTTCTATTATAATCAGTGTAATATCCCTTTAAGTCCAACTAACATACTGTTTGTGTTACATAACCAGACCACATACAATGGACACAATCTAAAGCAGCAGGAACACCAGAAAATCTCCTAGACACTGCATCCAAACTAAGTAGTCAGTGGAGACACAAACTAACAAAAGGTCTTGTGTGCACTTGCGGACAGTAAACATTCTACTTGCAGATGGGGCACACAGTATTTTGCTTCAATTCAGAAAATTGTTGCAGCCAAAATTTATATATTAGTAATGTAAGCTGTATCATGCCAAAAAGTAAAATTGATCCTGCATAAACTTTTGTGCAAGGCTAGAGGTAAATTTTGGTGTAAGGCAAAGAACATGACATATAAGATCATTCCAACAGGGCATATTAGCATATTATAGTTAATAAGGTAGCACATTGACTTTGAAATTTACATACTATGGACTTCAGGACCAAGAGGAGGTAAGTTTGTAACAATCCAAGATTTGGGGGGTGGGAAGGTAAAGATAGATTTTAGTTCTGGGTCTGGACATTCCCTTTTAAGATTATTAAAACTAGTTTGGCAAACTTGTTCATTTTTTATTAAAGGGCGTTCCCACTCCCATATAAAAATCTATATGTAACTTCCTGATCGCCAAAACCCCATCACCTATTTGACATTCCTGAATAATGATCTCCACAACAGTGTTCGCTTTAGTTTTTCACCTTCTTCTCTTCTTCTTCCTCCGCAGTTATACAGAGGTAGGTATGCCCTTACTAGGAAAACATTTTATACCCCTATAATCTGAATAATCATCAGTAAAGTGTATCTCCATTAGTAAAAAAAAAATTTTGCTATTCAGTTTGATTGAAGAACGGGAGGTAAAGGGGCTGTGTCTTACCTCCTGTTTCTTCATTTGCTTGTGGGGTTCTCATTCTTCCGTGTCATGGTATATCTGTTGTATTCAATTAGATCATGGACTTAAAGTTTAGTTCTTGAAGACGTTTCGCTAGTCATCCGACTGGCTTTCTCAATTCAGAATGACTTGTACAAGAATCTGTGGCAATTATGTACCCTGGAAAATCCCAATTAGCATAATCACAGCCAGGTGTTAAGGGTGTGATTAATAAGTGGCTAAGAGGTGTTATAGGAACGCCCAGAGTAAGGTGTTTAAAACAGCATGTACATGGCAGACAGTTGGTGTCTAACCCCCCACCTCTATTCAGGCTTGGTTTCTTTATTTTCACATAATGAGCCTACAAGGCCTCTCATCCATACATCTCTGATCTGATAACAGATACTACCCAAGGCGTAACCTCTGCTCTGCTAATGATCTTCTCCTCTCATCCGCTCTAATTACCTCCTCCCACACCCATATACAGGACTTTTCTCATGCTGCCCCTCTGCTCTGGAACTCTCTTCCTCTCTTTATACTCACTCGCCATCACTTCATATCTTCAAACTCAACCTCAAAACTCCCCTTTTCCGGCAAGGTTACAATCTGGCCTGGACACTTCTACACCTCTTACTGACCCATCACAGACCCGCTAGTATATCCACTGACAACTTAGTTCGCTACTGACCTGCTTCACCTTATGTCTCATCCCCTCTAGGCTGTAAGCTCTCGGGCAGGGCCCTCCATCTTATTGTTACCACAGTAATGATGTAACTTACCACACTGGATGCTGCTGGACCCAGCCCTTACATTTTTTTGCACTTTGTATTACTTGCACTACCCTTTTATGTTACATGTATGTTTTGCTTATGTATTTTAATGCAACTGTAAAGCGCCACGGAAGATGTTGGCACTATATAAATCCACAATAATAATAATATTGTATGGTATGACTGTTATTACAAAATATAACAACAATTGACATTTTTGCTTATTACATATATATTTAAACTAATTTCCTTGAAAAAAAAACAGCCAGCTTTAAATAAAAGTAGTTCTTAGTGGTAAGTGGGCTATTGAAGTGCTATTAGGTCACATAAAATAAATCTGCATATAAGGATATTCTTCCACATAAATGCAACTTGTTTTACTCCTATACTGTGACTTTAAAGCCAATAGCAGTAAACTGTCGTAATGGTGATAGGCTGCCCCACGCAGTACAGGTAAACTGGCACTACATCTGATAATGCTGCAAATAGCAGTGTCCAAACAAATCTAACCACAGTTCTGACATTAGTTACATCCTCCAAGAAATGTACACAATTCCAGGACATGGCTACATATCTAGGTCAGCATGACAGATCCCCAGAATAGGGACAGTCCTGACAAAACCGGGACAGTTCAGAAATATAAAAGTAGAAAGGTTAAGTTTATTCATATATTTGCCCTTATCTTTGTGTAATTGCACTTGTTTGGACAAGGAAGCTATGCACCACATTTGCAAATTCTTCAGTACTTTTAAAACATATGACGTATTGAGTTAAATGGAAACTTGCTGTACACCACAAAAACTTTTGTGTGTAGCACTTTAAAATAATAAGCACCTAATAAATATTGTTATCCATATAATAAAACCCTAAGTGTGCGTCCCTGGGTCCGTGTGTGTATCACTTCAGTTCCTATGGACTCACCACTAGAGCGAGAGTCTCTGCGTTCCTATTGACACTACTAGAGGGAGAGTCTCTGCAGTTCCTATTGACTCACACCACTAGAGGGAGAGTCTCTGCAGTTCCTATTGACTCACCACTAGAGGAGAGTGTCTGCAGTTCCTATTGACTCACCACTAGAGGGGAAACACAGGAAACACACAGAGGGAGAACCAGTTAAAAAACAGACTGCAGGTAAGGTTGCTTGGGACAGGATTTGGACAGAGGGGCCCCTGGATTTGGGACAGAGGGGTGCCCTGGATTCGACAATGGGGGGGCCCTTGGATTTGGACAGAGGGGGCCCCCTGGATTTGGGACAGAGGAGGGCCCGGATTGGTATAGAGGGGGGGGCTTGGATTTGGTACAGAGGGGAGCCCTGGATTTGGGACAGAGGGGGGGGGGCTGGATTGGGACAAGGGGGCCCCTGGCCTTGGACAGAGGGGGGACTCTGGCCTTGGGACACTAAGAGGGTACTCGGCCTTGGACATGGAGGAGGACTATCCTTGCACTAAGGGGGCACTCTGTGCTTTCAGCGCCTGTTATTGTAGCGGGCTAATGTCTAGTAATTTATATTGTTGATTATTGATAAGATTGTATCATTGCAATCACAGTTTGTATGATAATTAATTAGTCCTGCCCACAAAATGGAGGACACACTGGATAAAGTTGTTGTGGTCACTCTCTCTCTAAACTTAATAAAGGGTGGAGGTTCACCTCTAACATTGCTGGAGAGATACTCACAGATGGGGAATCAAAAACAAATTGCATTTTTCAAAGAAATTTGGAGCGTCCATTTGAATTTATTTTGGATATGGATATTAATGTTGTAATTAGCCATATTATGTGCACTGTATAATGTATTTTGTAATCAATTTTATTAATATCAATGAAGTGCATTGAATTGTTATTATAACACATACAGTTTTTTTTTATCGTACAACATAACAAAAATGTAGGTTCGGGGGGGGTTGTGACTTTTTCTGGATCAACTGTTAGGCATGACATGTGGTATTGCTGGGTAGGTTGGACTCCATGACGTTTGTTCTTTATGGACTTTATTCAACCTCAATTCCAATACTATATGTAGTATGTATAGTTTATTTTATAAAGCGCCTTTGGGACGCAACACTGTACAGTAACAAAATACAATAAAGTCAACAAGGGGAACGTACATAGATAGTTCAGTACATAAATATATAAATTATATAATGGAAGTGCTAGAGCTTTGCCACAAGAGGAAAGGAAGTCCCTGCCCCATAAGCACTCACATCTAGTTAGGTGGAAACATACAGATACAATGGAATGGGTATAAGTGCTGGAATGGGTATACTGTACTATACTATACTATACTACGTACTATAACGCACTATACTGTACTATACTATACCATACCATACTGTAACTATACATATGTACTATACCATACTGACTATACCATACTGTAATACTAATATACTGTACTATACTATACTGTACCGTACTGTACTATACTATACCCTACTGTACTATACTATACTGTACTATACCAATAACTGTACTATACTATACCATACTGTACTATACTATACTGTACTATACCATACTGTACTATACTATACCCTACAGTACATACTATACTGAACTATACCATACTGTACTATACTATACATACTGTACTATACTATACCATACTGTACTATACAGTACTATACCATACTGTACTTACTATACTATATTGTACTATACTGTACTATATTATACTATACTTTACTGTTCTATACTCCTACTCTACTGTACGGTACTATACAGTAATCTACCATACTGTTACTATACTGTACTATATTATACTATACTGTACTATAATATATAGTACGATATTATCCTATACTGTACTATATTGTACTGTAATGTACTATACCTGTGCTATACTATATTATAATGTATACATACCGACTTTACTATACTGTACTGTATTGTACTATATACTATTTTGTATTATACTTTACTATACTGTACTATACTATATATACTATACTGTAATATATTATACTTTAATATACCATGCTGTACTATACTTTATTGGTGAAGATATGGCCACTACCAAACTGTGGAGGGCAACATCTGTCTCATACCCTTTGAGAACCCCCAGTTCTAAGTGTTGTTGGGATCTGCAAAATGCAAACATGGGGACCACAGGTTTTGTTGTTGTTTGGGATATGAGTCTAACCAGAGAAGCATTTGGCCTATTTATCGATAGCACTATGGTTAGTCAACATGCATCATGGTAAATCAGCTTTTTGTATGTATGTATGTATAATTTTATTTGTACAATTATACATACATAAAATACAGAGTATACAAACAAGGGCAATAAGTGCAAGCAATTATACAGATAAATAAAAATCAAATACAATTTCATACATCAGTTAGAACCACTATACATATAAATTCTGGATAATTTAATATAAGTGCAGCATGCCTTGACACATTAGGAATAAGATCCCTGCCCCGAGAGCTTACAATCTAAGTGGGTGGGACAACATACAGATACAAGGGGGGATGATTACAAAGTGCTTAAGGTGGCTAACAAGCATTTTTTTGTACTGATGCTCAGAAAGGTAGGATAACAGTCGAAGATATTAATGGTCACTGCAAGAGAGAGAGAGAGAAGAGAGAGTTACAAAGGTACGGAGCAGCAAATATTAATTGGGTTGTAGTGCCTGCACGTCTTGCTTCCCAGAAAACTGCGCAGCCACTGCAAACCCTCTCCTTAAATAGGTTAGTGTGACTTTAAAAAATCATTTAGCCAAATCTAATCATAAGCCTAACTGGTGTTTTGTTTTGAATTCCAGGCACTTAAATCAGTTTTTTATTTGCTTTCTGAACAAACACAAGGCACTACAGTAAGAAACTAACATAACTTTGCTGTCGGAAACTAAAAAAAAAAGCCATATTTTATATTTATGTTTATTTATGTAATATCATACAGAATCAGAAGAAACAGCGCAAAACAGTGCGAAAGTGCGCTACTGGTGATAATCGGCCATGTGTATGTGTTTGATCGGCAATTGTTTTTCACAAACTGAAATTACCGATATTGAAGCTAAAATGTATTAAATGCACAGCGTAAGAAAGATCTAAGGGAAAGGAGAATAAACAGACACCAAGGTAAAAGCAGTAATCCTCTGAACAGGTATCAATAAATCACCATGACTGTTCTTAGTGCAACCTTTTTTATTCACAGTGGAAAGTATAACTTTTGTCAGCACAATCCACATAAAAAGGGGAACATTGCCACGGAGTTCAGAATAGCAGCAAATAGGGATGGTGTGCCAAATCCCATGATGTCACAAAATGCCGGATCCAACAATGTTCTAAGACAGCAACCTTATCTAGAAAAGTTTTTTTGCAATAAGTGTTGTGGTTTTGTGGCTTACAACAAGTAACACTAATTAGAATTAACACCAAAAAGTCCCCCTCCTCCCTCCCCCCTCCCGCAAAATATGGCAAATAAACTACACAAAGATTTTTGTTGTCTGTATAATATAATGGAGTCATTTGTCCCCTTATCTCATGTGTGATGGCACCCGAAAAAACCCAACGATTTTGGGCGTTATTTTGTGGCCATTAAATTATCGCCTAAGGGTTAGGCCACACTGCTGCGCTTTTTTGCGTTTGCGCTTGCGTTTTTTTCATATCATTGAAAACGCTGCAACGCACCGTGATTGTGATTGCGATTTGCTTCCCCGCATTTTAAATCGCAATCGCATGTGTTTTTCAATAGTTAATAAAAAACACATGCGCAAACGCAATGAAATTGCAGTGTGGCCGTGCCCTAAAACACACCACGTTTTATGTCTGCTCATCAGTCGTCATGTGTTAGCCACAGATGAATAAATATATATATATATATATATATATATATATATATAACAACATACGACTGATTGCCTCCACACACTGGTTCATACGGCCCGGGTGTCTCTCCAACAAAATAATATCCCATGGAGTGCTGTCGATTTGTGGATGATATATATATATATATATCTGACACAAACATTTTTGCTGCAGCAAAATAAAACTGCTCAGAAATTAATTTTGCCATCACAAAATTAATTTTGTCTCTGCAATGTACATTTTCTGCTGACAAAATAATTTGGGGACACAGCAAATGGGCACAATTTTTTGCCCTACTTCCTTTTGCAAAGAAACTTTATATCTATATATATATTTTCAACAGCTAGGTATATTATGTGGTGACAACGTTTGATTATTGTAATAACAAATTGGATTTTGTGACAATTTTTATTTTTCCTGTGCATATAAATGTATATTTTTTTGTTGATAAATTTATTCTTGTCAACTATATGTATTTTTGGTACAAAGTGAACTAGGGGACAACTGGCACCTAATCCAACAAAATATTGTCAAGCAGATGTATTTTTAGTATACTTAGCAGAATGGGTAACCAAGTTAACTATCTTTTTATATACTACAGTTTAATCACTTTAGAGTTGTTCCACATAGACCTTATTTTCTAATTAATTTTTTTAACATAAAAAAGAATTCTGTATGTACTTGGCGACTTTCGTTCTGAACAGTGAAACCTTTTAAAAGCTCCAAAAAATCAGATTCTATCCCAATCAGGGTGGATTTGTTTAAATCAAACTGATTTAAAGGATAAGTGCACTGAAAATCAAGTTATGTTCATTTGGAGCTGCAGCTTTAAAAATACCCAAAATATACATTCGCAAACCAGTAACAAGATGTCAACAACTTCCAAGGCACAAAGCTAGGCTCTGGAGGGGCATAGGTAAAAAAAATTATGGCAACGGTATTTTTTTAAAGGTGCAGCTTCCAAAGAACATTACTTGATTTTAACAGTGCACTTATCCTTTAACTCAGTTTGATTTAAACAAATCCACCCTGATTGGGATAGAATCTGATTTTTTGGAGCTTTAAAAGGTTTCACTGTTCAGAACAAAGTCGCAAGTACATACAGAATTCTTTTTTTATGTTAAAAAAATTAATTAGAATAAAGGTCTATGTGGACAACTCTAAAGGGATTAAACTGTAGTAATAAAAAGATAGTTACTTGGTTAACTAATTTAAATCACTAGTAGGTAAGCTTGATTAAAATCGTAGTTTTCCTAATAAAGACTAATTCTTGCTGGTATAACTTTAATATGCAAGTAGATGAAGATTTTTAGAGTAATAACAATTTAAATAGATTTACTCAACTGAAACAATAACATTACACAACAACTGCATAAACAAACATCCAGATCCAAACTCCACTCAAACTATCAGAAAAATATTGTTTCTATTCTTTCACCCGAAGTTCTTGAAACTAGCACTGAAGGGGTTGATTGTGTATTTATAGGTTTGTAGTACAATAGGATTAAGGTCTTTTTCTCAACTCTGTTCAGTTTATAGACATTTTTGCTGTGAAGAAGGAGGCACGTTACTGTGTTGAGTCAAATTCAGTTTTGGAGAACTGCAAAGTAAACCAAGCATCTGTGATAATCTTGTAGGCAAGAACCTCCAATATCTTAGAAAAACCTCTGGAAGAGAATGACATTGTGAATGGATTAATGGAATTTATTTACCAAAAAATTAAACATATACAGCCTTATTCTACCTAATTAAAAACACTAATCTTATTTCATGATGGAATAACCGTTGGATGGTAATATAGTTTCCTCAGAAAGCATTTTATTTAAAAAAAAAAATCTGATTTAAATTTAAAAAAATCTCATTTAAATAAAAAAAAAATCTGATTTTTTTTTTTTAAAGTCATTGATTTTTATCCATCCTGAACCCAATTGAATCAGATTTTTTTTGGATTTTTAATCTCATTTTTCAAATATTTGATTTAAATTACACATCTGCTCAATATTTTTTCTCTGAATTTTTAAAATTTCAGCGATCCACGGATTTTCTTTACTGGCAGTTCTAAATAGAAACCAGGACTCTACTAATGTATTGTCATGGACCAAGTGCTAAGTTCCTGTCTTAAAGTCACAATAAGCCAATTCCAATCTAAAGCTGGGTACACACAGTAACGATAAAGCCCCAATACCGTCGGATCCGACGTATCGGGGCTTTATCATTTGTGTGTACGCTCGTTTCCCGAACGAGCGGCGGCCCGGCCGATGATCGGGTCGGGCCGTACGCTCGTTCGGGAAAGGCCGAAAATTTTCAATCGCGCCGCGCTAGACCTCCCTATAGAGGAGTCTAGCGCGGCCGATGGAAACACACAGTCCCGAGCGTTCTCCTTATGATGTTCATAGGGAGAATGCTCGGGACTGTGTGTATGCAGATCTTTGAAAGATGGCAGACAGGATCTTGCGATCCTGTCTGTCATCTTTCAGAAATCTGTGATGTGTGTACCTAGCTTTAGAAGGGAGCCGTGCTGGTTTTGGACTCTCCACAAGCTAACAAGCTATTTAATGCGCAGTTAAAGTTTCACAGGGGTAAAATCCGATTGAATACAGATAATTAATTAACAGAAATCACTTGTAGGTCTCATTAAATCTCCCTGACTGTGTTTGTATTTAGTAAACCTTTTTTTTATTTTGGTCATTCCGGTTTCTCTCATTAGACAGTCAAATAACTGATCTAACTGCAGTTAATAAAAGTGAATTAATTTTTTTTTCAACCCACACCCTGAACTTTACAAACCTAAAATGTTTGTGTGCATTAGCAAACCACAGGTCCTTTGCATTTATCTAAACTTTCAGGCCAATGCACCAGAGGTCATGCTAACCGATATTACACTCTTTAACCACGCAGTCCATCGCAAGCTCCATTATATAGCGATAGAGGCTGACCATTAGTTGACCCTCGCTTCGCGATGCACCAAAAGACGCTATCAGCATATAACATTACTGGCACGTTGGCACCAGACAGAGGATTGTGGCTCTTGGTTTTTTGCCATGTTTCACTCAAAAGAAATTCTTTTTAGAACTTACAGGGTTATTCAATAAAAGTTCTTATCATTTAATTTTGCCCCAACCAATCAGATCTTATTTAAACATTGAAAGCTAACATCTGATTGGTTGGGGCAAATTACACCCATTTTAAACGATAAGAACTTTTATTGAATCTCCCAGCATATGTTTAAGACTAACCAAGAATTCCATCTCTCAGCTTCCTAAAATAATAAATGTCTGTGTTAAAATGCTCAGTTCCTGGTAGCTGGGATTCAGGTATAATCTGCAGATAATGAAGTCCCAATGAATTGTGAAGATGCAGGAAGGGTCTGAGAATCTATTTGACAGGTGTAGAGTAATCTCAACCAGGGCGGAATGTTTGGATGTTTCCCTCATGCAGGACCTCAAGACACAACCATACTCCGGCAAACGTCATAAAATAATATTTTGCGCATTAAACAGGGAGATGTTATTAAAAGTTCTTTATCTTTAAAAATGGTGCTAATTTTGCCCCAACCATCAGATATTATTTACCAATTTACTATTGGTGATATGAATCACATTTATATACAAATATAAACCCTGAAAATACTTGTTAGCTAAGTTGAAATGAATCACATTTATATACAAATATAAACCCGGAAAGGCTATGTTCTATTGGTGTATGAATCACATTTTATATACAAATATAACCACTGAAAAGACTATGTTACTATTGGTGATATGAATCACATTTAATAAAATAAAACCCTGAAGAACTATGTTAACTAATGTTGAAATGAATCACATTTATTACAAATATAAACCCTTGGAAAGGCTATGTTACTATTGGTGATATGAATCACATTTATATACAAATATAAACCCTGGAAAGACTATGTTACTATTTGGTGATATGAATCACATTTATATACAAATATAAACCCTGGAAAAAGACTATGTTACTATTGTGATATGAACCACATTTATACACTACATATAACCCTGGAAAGACTATGTTTACTATTGTGATATGAATCACATTTATATACAATATAACCCTGGAAGACTATGTTACTATGTTTATATAACCATGAATACAAATATAAACCCGAAAACTATTTTACACAGTTCATTGTCATGGCTAAGAAGTTTAAAGCAGAGCCTCCTGGAATGTGACCATAGCCCCTAGATTATTGCTGTCACAGCCACACACCCAAACATCACAGTCACGCTTATACCCAAACCATCAAGGCCATGCTCCCAAGTTTGTGAGCACGCCACCAGAGATTGTGGTTACCTATCCCCCCCCCCCAAAAAAATCCTTCTTAATTTCTCACAAATGGGTTCCCAGGATCAACAAAACTACAGAATAGTATTAATACAGTGATTCTCAATTTTTTTCGTTTCAGAAACTTATCTAGCCCACTTTTAAAGCTATTAATGAACTTGCCATTACCACATTCTGCTGGAAGACGTTTCCACAGTTTTCACCATTCTCACTGTAAGAAACCTTTCCTCACCTGAGATGAACTTCTTTTCTTCTAATCTTAAAGGATGTCCATGAGTCCCTCTCCTATTACCTATTAGTGAACAATGCACCAGAGATTTTATTATATGGCCCATTATAATATATTTTTTATATTTATATAAAGTAATCTGCAATCACCACTTCTCAGTGTAAATAGCCCTAACTTATCTAATCTGCCTGTATAGTCAAGGCTCCATTAGTATTATTTTACTTGCTTCTTTGGAACGCCATCCATTTCTAAGATGTCCCTTGTGTATATGGGATTCCAAACTGCACTGCATATTTCCAAATGAGACCTTACCAGTGCATTGTAAAAAGGGAGATATATTTTTCTCCCTTGAATCTATCCCCTCTTTTACACAGACAATATCTTGCAGTTTCTCGCCTTTGCTGTCTGGCACTGCTTGCTACAGGCCAATTTTGCTAGAACCCCCCCAAAACTTTTTTGCCATTAGAGATTCACTTAGTTATTTATGGCGTAGGTGCACAGGATATTAACTCCAAATGTATCATCTTACAATATCAACAAGGAATCTCATCTGCCTTTTGATAAACTATCCATGATTCCTATTCAAAGCTGGCATAGTTTAGTGTTATTAGTAAACACAGAGGGCCTTGCTTTCAATAACCACTTCTAGTCAGTATACAAACAAATGAAGGGCATGTCCAACTCCAAACACTAAAATTTAACATAGCCTACTGCGCCCCACTGTGTAATGTTGAAAAAACCCTTACCATACTCCTTTGCTTCAAATGGTTTAAAGAGAAGAGCTGTCTGTGAGTCATCCGGATGCCTGTTTCTTCTTCTTGTCCTTATTGAGGTTTCTGGCATGCGTAGGGAGCCCCCCTCCCTCCTACCCTCCAAATGACTCCATGCTGCAGTGTCTATTCTGCAAAACCCTACCGCCATAGTTATATTGTAAAAAAGCCCCCAGAAACGTACTTACCAGAATGCGTTTCCATCGGCATTCTCAATAACCAGAAGTCGCGCCTGTGCCTCCTTACACTACGGAAAAAGTTTTAATTTTAGGTTTGACATACCCCTTTAAAAGAACCTTAAAGCATTTCACCTTAGAACTAGGCTTTGAATAGAGAGCTCACATAGATGTAGATCCATTTACCGCTAATCTCTAAACGCGATCAAACAACCAATCCATGTAAAAAAAACATTTCGAGGCCAACAGACTTACATAAGTCGCCTGTGCAGCACAGTAATCAAAAGCTTTAGAAATATCCATGTTACTACAATAACCACTGCTATGCTAGATCTAAATCCTATTATCTTCCCTACCACTGACTTGCAGGTCTATAGTTACCAGTCTGCAAACAACTAACTTCTCTGAATATTGGTATTACATCAGCTTTTTTTCCACTCCAGAGACACATCGCTAGACAAAGGAATCTGAAAAGATAATGGGTCCTAGATAACTGGACTAGCTCTCTAAACATCTTAAGATAAATCATTTCATATCTAGGAGTCTTATTTAAAGATTATAACACAACCACTGAAATTGCAAATGAAATAACTTCTATGAAACTGATAGACAATAACTATATAATAACTAAAAAGCCTAGGTAAATATAACGAAGTCGATGAAATTGCTTTATTAAGTACACAGCAATGGTATAATTAAACCATTGTGTGTGTAAAGATGGCACCACAGGTGTGAAATTTTGAGGAACCATTGTGGGCAGGTACTACAGCTCATTTATACCTTTATAGGCCTGTGTAACACCCCGTCCTTTACTCAGTCTAGCAGCTGCCAGATTGGTTAAAATTACACACACGGCTATTGACAATATCCTCCCAGGGATTAGACAGTCTGACATTTGCCTTCTGTTTACGTAACTTGTATTCCACGCTTTGAAAAATACACAAGGAATAAGTGTTTATTGCTATAACCTGTTTGTTAGCCTGGTGGTGTTTTATTCCTATTTAAGTTCTGCTAATGAAAGAGAAATTTATATCAGGGACATTTAATTGCAGTATTATAAATCACAATCCCACCTTCCTTCCGTGTACTGGTGTCCAACCAATAAAAATGCACACTAACATGCTATACCAACATGCAAAGCCAAAGCCAGGGTAGGATGCATAGGGATGAAATGGTTGGGCACCATACACAGTATTTGTATCAACTCCTTCTACTTGAAGAAGGGAGCCAATAATAATATTCCTTTTTGACTCACACACCTTAAATAAGGCAAATCCCAACTGGCTTTTATTTAGGGAAGATCACTGGGACAAAGGCCATTGTATTGTCACCCATTAATGCTCTCCCTCCTACACCTTGTCTTGGAGCAACATAATCAATATAATTCTGGAGACTGTGAGAAAATACCAGGCAGTTCTGCTTCTTACTTCAAAGGACACAGCAATCGTTTTTTTTAAATGTGTCATAAGCCTTTAAGTTATTTTGAGAAGAACAGAAAAAACACATGCAAAAAACCCCAAACAACAGTGAAATTAAGGACAAAACATGAAGTCAACATTGTCAGTGTGGGCATCACTGTATGAGCTGGTGCACGTTAATTGCCACATCACACATAGTTCTATTACTTACTGATCCTACAAAACTGACATCTAATAGGGGGCTTCAGAATATAATGGTGGTGATGTATGTTTTTCATCTGCTGGTTTCTATTCAGGATAACCTTGCACGTGACCATTGCTGATGGCAACTTGCCCAGATTATCTGCCTCCTACTATATAGAAACATCAAGGTAGTTACACATTGGAACATTTTTCGTGAACTGATAAAACTACAGACTCCATGGATTAACCAATATGTCCCCCTTCTGCTGAAATGTTAAAATCTACAGGATCCCCAATTATCATTCAGATCCAAATCCCATATGCCACAATATTTGATTCCCCCCCCATGGTTGAACCCCTATACTAGACTGTATTTCTTTTTATTACTCTGGCATATTTCACTGATCCAAGTGAGTCTGTTTTCCTCTCACATTAGCCACACATGTGACGTGATGTGGCTATGCTAAACTGCGTAATGACCTCTGCCAATAAATACCAACAGTAAATACTGGGGTCACTATTTACTAAAGGCAATTCATGGTTTTCAAACATTAACCATTCTAATGAGCTCAACCGCGGTCTTTTACCAGGATGTAGTAAATATCTCTCTTTATATGGACAGTCTATATGAACACGTCAACACTAATCAGTAGACCAGAAAATCAACAGACTCCTCCTAGATGTGGCTAGGGTTGGACTTTTAGCACTTGCAGGAATCAAGCTCCCAACTGATGCCCACACATACTCTATTTACCCAAAGTAGCCTTCAAAAAAACAGTGGAGAGGGCTCAAATATTTTTCTCAATATCAGTACAGTATTTGAATATAACTCATACGCAGCTGTCAGTCTGCCTCTGTCCCCCCGCCCCTTTCTGGATCCAGCCTTGTAAGAAATAAGGCCATGTCGAGGGGAGTTGCTGACTGTACTGCTCGAGCACTACCAATGGCAACACTGGCTAAGCAGTGACATAACTGAGTAATCACCGGACCCCCCTGCCAAACTAGAAAAGGAGCCCCCTGCCTTCTCTACAGCAGTTTCTCCTATGTGGGGGCTGTGATCTGTGGTCACTGGGGTCTTCCTAGTAGTTACGCTTCTAAAGAGTTAAAAGGCGGAAATAAGTGAGTATTTAGTTTTCATAAAAATGTTTTTTTTGAGATTAGTGGCCCCCTTTCATAAAAAGCAATCCTTTTACACATTGTGTTTTATTGTTCTTACTATTGTTCTGCTAATCTTCTTGTTTTCTTAAGGAGGCATCATACCTACACAGCATATCAACTGTCTAATTAACGTGAAGCTGATTGCACTGTTTGTAAAGTTTTCCCACAATTTTCATCAGCTTCTGCAGCATCTTTGAGCAGTTTCAAGCTGAATGTTTGGAGGGCGTAAATTGTTGGCATTTGATTGGGCTTCCTATCACTTCTCAGTCGAAATGCCTCAATCAGCGCCCCATCAAGCAACTAATCTATGGTTGGCCTGCTATTACAGTATGCAAGTTCAGAGCTAAGGGTAATGCACACAATTACAATTAAAGTAGCACTTAAACTAAAACATACTGTCCCTGCATGATCCTATAATTGCTTACTAACAGTAGCAAGTAAATCTGGGAAGGAATAATTCGGGATCAGGGAAAATGACCCAGCTGGTTATTCCCAACAAGATCTTAATACCACCCTGCACAGTTACACATCTAGAAATGTGGCATAGATTTTCCAGATGCTAACCAGACCAGTGTAAAATTCCAGGGGACCACAGACTGGTGTGTTATTAATGTCATACTGTGGCTTTAGATGTGTTTTGGCTTTGGCATCACAGATTTTAAAATCCGTATAGCTTTAAACACATGGTGTTCACACAATATTTTACATGTCCCTTTGTTCCATTTACAAGGTAATGACCAGGTTTTAATTTACCCTACAGGCAGAGAAAAGCATTTGCTTTTTAAACAGCTATTGAATATGTTTCAGATTGGCGTTCACAGAGGTACTAGCCAAGTGACAGATGATTGGGATGCCAAATACAGGCACAACAAAATGTATCACAGTGGTTGAACCTAATTGAGGTTTGTATTCGTACTGCGAAATTTGCATGGCTGAGCAATGCTGGAGATTGTAGTGTAAATACAGACACTACACAAGCCCAATACAGGAACGGCCTCACTACACGGGAGCGATCCTTTGCTAGCGGCACTTTCAAAGAAAGGGAGTCAGAGGCAACGTGTGCAAGTGGATCTTTTATTGTAAGCTAAGCAGGCCTAATAACCACGCACAGATGTGGTCACCCGGCATCTTCCCAACTGCAACCGGCATGTCCAGTCTGCTATAAAGAAGTTCCAAATGAGCAGCCACTCAATAAAACATATCATTTATTTCAAATTGGTTTAAAAGCTTATTAATTTTCTTTTCTGGCCACTATCATGGCTAAATTTTCACAGAACTAGAGATGTTCAGTCCTGCCAGCCTGTGCACACCAAAAATTTGACCTGCCATTGATTTCCACTAATTTAAAAATGTCTGTGTGCTCCGGAAATATATTTTCTGTACGCATACAAATTAATTGTGTGCCGCTCCACATTGCAACAAAATTTTGTGTGCACATTGGTGGCATGTTTTGTGCGCAATGCACAGCACACATCCTTAGAGGGAACCTGCCAGGCACCCTCTAGTAACAACAGCATCCCCAGAAGAAGAGCAGCATGAAGGTCAACAACAAGTTGAAGGTCAAAGGCTGACTTTTTATAAATATTTCATCTGGGTTTTCAAAACAGAGTTTTTATTGTGAGATAAAACAGCCTACAGCGGAGATGGAAAGTCACAGAATCCATCATTAAATAAATGCTCACAGGGGGGTAATAAGCTTCTTATTCTCCAATAACATACAGTAATTCATAGAGATTTACGGACTTAGGTCACTAATCACTTATTATGTCTTAGTGTAACAATGCGACCAGTCCAAGCATTCTGCCCGTAACCCTATTCCATCCAAGCCAGGCATGAACTCCTAGCTGCCAACGTAAACTAATTTCAGCGTGTGCACATTATTCTGTGTTCAAATTAAATATCCTTGTTTTGTACACTATCTTGAATGTAGTGTTAAGGGGTCCCATAGCCCAATGTTTTCTATTACATATTTACCCTGATGTTCTGCTGCCATCACCCACATATTGACTATAGCATACCTACAAAGTTACAAGGCCAAAATTAAGCTGGGAAGTGCTTTGTAAATCAAACGCATCTCAAATATTTGTGGGCCCACATTAACCTGCCAAACAATGCAGTTTTCTCTAACATGGGACAATATAGTAGTCCTTTGGCATTTATAGTTGCTACTTTAGCTTGCAAATGGAAGTCAATTTTACTGTGAACATTTTCAATCGAAAATCTCTTACAATATATCATACTGGAAGTGCAAGTTAATTCCATTGCAAATGACACTTAAGGGTGGACACACTAAAGATTTTGCAAGATTTTTGAAAGATCACCCTTCACACAGTCCCATTTCAGCCCTTTCCCTATATAAAGCACAGGGAGAATGTTTAGGGCTGCACATTTCCTTCAGCCCTGAGCAAGCCTTATACTTACTAACGGGTACCTGTCCACGGCCTAGGAAACTTTTTGGGCAGATCCCCAGGCCAAAGGTGATCTTCGGGGTCCATTGAATCCATCAAATTTTCCCTTTTAACATTAAGTGTGTACCCAGCTTTCTGGAAGTGAAAAATGCAATCCAGAGCGCAGAGGCTTGAACAGGCATATTAGCAAATTCCCTGATTTGCCCCTTGCCCAGTAAAAACTTTTTTAGATATCAGTTCCATAGAGACACTAAGAAATGTGAAGGCCCGTCACCATTATTTCCTATGACCCAATGTATCCATCTACCGTTTTTATCTGGTTCATTTAGCTTGAAAATACCAAATTGCTGTTCATATCTATTTCTTCTTCTCTTTTATTCCACCCATTTTTGAACTGTAATCTCCTAAAACCAGTCCTCAGAGCTAGAACAGGAGGAATGACAGAATTGCAGAACATATTTCTAACCGTGTGCTTCCTTTACCGTGGAGCATTTTCAGTTTATCACAAAAACATTTCTTACCTTTTTTGCCCCATCGACTGGATGAACAAGTCAGAGATGTAATTGCCACTGACTACCTCTCTCTGTTGATTGAATTCAGGTGTGTCACAGATGTAATCGACACAATTAACCTCTCTCTTGATTGAATTCAGGTGTGTTCAAGCTGAAAGTGAAGGAAGGAGGGGGGGAGGATGAGCTCAGCTAATAGAACTGAGGAGAACAATTTTAAAATGCCAGATAAAGCTGCTGCAAACTTAACAGTGGCCCCTGTGACTAGCAGCCATGAGATCCCTATCCCGGCCTCTTTCTTCCTTCTACCCAACTCACCAAGGAGTTGCTTTGCTTACATTCACCACAATCATTGATATACTGTATGTACCTGCTTTCCATGCCTCCTCCATTGAATTGTTAACTCCTCATATAATCTTAAGGTGGCCATACACCAGCACGATATTACTTACCCGACCGACCACTCACGCGACGTTCCTGCGATCCTGCCGGAACCACCTCTCCGATTATATACGACCGACATGCGATCACAAAATCCCATTCATTTTGCGATCGCATGTCGGTCGTATATAAGATCAGGAGAGGTGGTTCGGCGGATCGCAGGAACGTCACGTGAGCGGTCGGTCGGGTAAGTAATATCGTGCTGGTGTATGGCCACCTTAAGAGTAGGTGAGGAGTGAACAATTCAATGGAGGAGGCATGGAAAGCAGGTACATACAGTAATCAATGCTGGCCGTTGAAAGGCTTAAAGGTAATACTCTGCTGGTCCTGAAAGTGTTAATCGCAATACTCTGGAAAAATGCTGGCACTGAAGGGATAATGCAATACTCTGGGAAAGTGCTGGCAAACGAAATTATTAGTAAGAAAGTCTGTGGCAGTGAATGGTTAATGTCAATGCTTTTAGTGTGGCAATGAAAGTGTTGAGTCCAATACTCTTGGAGGGTAGGCCCCACTACTGAGATTTTAAACGCAATGGAATTGTGATCTGATCATGCTAGGACACCCAGATGGCTAGAAATGTCCCTGATTGTAAATATGATTGTGGTGAATGAAGCAAAGCAAACGTGTAAATGTGGTGCTTAGACATAACTGTCCTTACTAAGATGTCTCAGAGCCAAATGTTTGCATGGGGTTCCTGGTATATTGGCTGGAAATTTTCAAATATTTAACAATTCAAGTATTTAACCTATTAAGATATTTGGTTAGACAGACTATTGGGTGAATATGATTGGACTGGCAGCCTTGAGTTTTTGTATGATCAGGGAACTCGTGGGGTCAGGGATGCTCCCTGTTCTTCCATACACAGACTGATACTTAAAGGGCATGTCCACCCCCAAAACTATAATTTCCCCCACTACTGACCCCACTCTGTAGTGCAAAAAATCCTTACCTTACATCCCAGCTCCAAATGGTTCGTGTAATGCCCCTCCAAAGTCCAGACAACTGACCACCAGGAGCCTGGCAACCAGGGAAATTGTTTACGCCTCTGAGATGTCCTCTCAGAGGTTTTTGGCTTGCTCAGAGCAGCCCCCCCCCCCCCCTCCCTCTTCCTACCGTTTTGATCTCTCTCCTCCTAGTGTAAAATCCCTTTGGCACATATTAGAGCTAGTTCCTCCAGCCCCAACCGCTATAATATATTTTCCAGAAACTCCCCAACCTTTATTTACCTTCCCTCTCTCCTCTGGCATTTGAACTGCCGGCAGCCACGTCCATGATTGGCTGCCTCTCAGTCAACCAGGGAGGTGGCTGCCGGTCCAGCCCCCTGCTTGCAGTTTAATGAAGCAGAGGGCCGGGCAGTGTGGCGGAGGAAAGAAGGAGGAAGTAAGTAAAGATCGGGGAGTTTGGAAGATATTTATAGCGGTTAGGGCTGGGGGAACAGCTCGAATATGTGCTAAAAATTGGAAATAGGGGTGGACATGCCCTTTAAAGGGCAAGTCCAGCCTAAAAAAAGTAACCTTAGAAATGTTCATTTTCACATTATCTATATGCTTGTGAAGGTTCTCATTCATCCAGGTCATGGATATCTGTTGTATTCAATTAGATCAACTGGACTTGAAATGTAGTCTTGAAGACGTTTCGCTAGTCATCCGACTGGCTTTCTCAATTCAGAATGAACTGTACAAGAATCTGTGGCAATATTGTACCCTGGAATATCCCAATTAGCATATCACACCATTAACACCTGGCTGTGATATGCTAATTGGGATTTTCCAGGGTACAATATGCCACAGATTCTTGTACAAGTCATTCTGAATTGAGAAAGCAGTCGGATGACTAGCGAAACGTCTTCAAGAACTACATTTCAAGTCCGTTGATCTAATTGAACAACAGATAAACATTATCTATAGGTTTCAAAGATTCTTTAAGGGACTTACCTCACCCAGTCCCTGCAAAAACAGGAACAGAGGCCTTCTACGCTGACAAACGCTCTACTTCCTGGTCACGCCTGTCAGGTGATTGGGTGTGAGGTCACGTTGTGTCCTTTACTGACCGCGGCAACAGCTGCAGAGCATAGGAGGTGGGGCAAGTGACTGGGTCAGGTAAGGAACTTAGGGCATCTTTGAAACCATAGATAAGGTGAACATGGAGTTTGGGGGGTGATTAACATTTCTAAGGTATTTTTTTTAGGCGGACATGCCCTTTAAAGTAAAGGTAGCGGATACCGACCAAAGAAATTTCTGTCTTTCCCTAAACCGTAATGCTGACTATGGTTGTTGTCAGCATTGCAAACACACTGCCCATACTGGGTAAATCCCGTTGGTTCTGACCAGGTTTAGTCATATCAGCAATGTGTATGGCCACCTTTACACTGCCACATTAGACAGAAGAGGGCACACAGGATGAAGAGGAGAGAAATAGCACAGAACAGTGATGACATGGAGGCAAGTGTGTAAATTGATAGAGGATTCGTTTGTATTGTTGTGAATGAGTGGTAGTGAGAAGAAATACAACGATGAGTAGTCATAAGTATATTGTTGGGTAGTGGATCTTGATGTATAAATCAATGCTGGCAGTTGAAAGGCTTAAAGGTAATACTCTGCTGGTCCTGAAAGTGTTAATCGCAATACTCTGGAAAAATGCTGGCACTGAAGGGATAATGGCAATACTCTGGGAAAGTGCTGGCAAACGAAATTATTAGTAAGAAAGTCTGCTGGCAGTGAATGGTTAATGTCAATGCTTTTAGTGCTGGCAATGAAAGTGTTGAGTCCAATACTCTTGGAGGGCTAGGCCCCACTACTGAGATTTTAAACGCAATGGAATTGTGATCTGATCATGCTAGGACACCAAGATGGCTAGAAATGTCCCTGATTGTAAATATGATTGTGGTGAATGTAAGCAAAGCAAACGTGTAAATGTGGTGCTTAGACCATAACTGTCCTTACTAAGATGTCTCAGAGCCAAATGTTTGCATGGGGTCTTCCTGGTATATTGGCTGGAAATTTTCAAATATTTAACAATTCAAGTATTTAACCTATTAAGATATTTGGTTAGACAGACTATTGGGTGAATATGATTGGACTGGCAGCCTTGAGTTTTTGTATGATCAGGGAACTCGTGGGGTCAGGGATGCTCCCTGTTCTTCCATACACAGACTGATACTTAAAGGGCATGTCCACCCCCAAAACTATAATTTCCCCCACTACTGACCCCACTCTGTAGTGCATAAAAATCCTTACCTTACATCCCAGCTCCAAATGGTTCGTGTAATGCCCCTCCAAAGTCCAGACAACTGACCACCAGGAGCCTGGCAACCAGGGAAATTGAGATGTCCTCTCAGAGGTTTTGGCTTGCTCAGAGCAGCCCCCCCCCCCCCTCCCTCTTCCTACCGTTTTGATCTCTTCCTCTAGTGTAAAATCCCTTTGGCACGCTAGTTCCTCCAGCCCCAACCGCTATAATATATTTTCCAGAAACTCCCCCAACCTTTATTTACCTTCCCTCTCTCCTCTGGCATTCTGAACTGCCGGCAGCCACGTCCATGATTGGCTGCCTCTCAGTCAACCAGGGAGGTGGCTGCCGGTCCAGCCCCCTGCTTGCAGTTTAATGCAAGCAGAGGGCCGGGCAGTGTGGCGGAGGAAAGAGGGAAGGTAAGTAAAGATCGGGGGAGTTTCTGGAAGATATATTATAGCGGTTAGGGCTGGGGGAACTAGCTCGAATATGTGCTAAAAATTGGAAATAGGGGTGGACATGCCCTTTAAAGGGCAAGTCCAGCCTAAAAAAAGTAACCTTAGAAATGTTCATTTTCACATTATCTATATGCTTGTGAAGGTTCTCATTCATCCAGGTCATGGTATATCTGTTGTATTCAATTAGATCAACTGGACTTGAAATGTAGTTCTTGAAGACGTTTCGCTAGTCATCCGACTGGCTTTCTCAATTCAGAATGACTTGTACAAGAATCTGTGGCAATATTGTACCCTGGAATTCCCAATTAGCATATCACACCATTAACACCTGGCTGTATATGCATTGGGATTTTCCAGGGTACAATATTGCCACAGATTCTTGTACAAGTCATTCTGAATTGAGAAAGCCGTCGGATGACTAGCGAACGTCTTCAAGAACTACATTTCAAGTCCAGTTGATCTAATTGAATACAACAGATACACATTATCTATAGGTTTCAAAGATTCCTCTTAAGGGACTTACCTCACCCAGTCCCTGCAAAAACAGGAACAGAGGCCTTCTACGCTGACAAACGCTCTACTTCCTGGTCACGCCTGTCAGGTGATTGGGTGTGAGGTCACGTTGTGTCCTTTACTGACAGCGGCAACCAGCTGCAGAGCATAGGAGGTGCGGCAAGTGACTGGGTCAGGTAAGGAACTTAGGGGCATCTTTGAAACCTATAGATAAGGTGAACATGGAGTTTGGGGGGTGATTAACATTTCTAAGGTTACTTTTTTTTTAGGCTGGACATGCCCTTTAAAGTAAAGGTAGCGGATACCGACCAAAGAAATTTTCTGTCTTTCCCTAACGACCGTAATGCTGACTATGGTTGTTGTCAGCATTGCAAACACACTGCCAATACTGGGTAAATCCCGTTGGTTCCTGACCAGGTTTAGTCATTATCAGCAATGTGTATGGCCACCTTTACACTGCCACATTAGACAGAAGAGGGCAACAGGATGAAGAGGAAGAAATAGCACAGAACAGTGATGACATGGAGGCAAGTGTGTAAATTGATATGAGGATTCTGTTGTATTGTTGTGAATGAGTGGTATGTGAGAAGAAATACAACGATGAGTAGTCATAAGTATATTGTTGGTTAGTGGATCTTGATGTCTAAATAATTAAAATGATTTGAGTTTAGCTGCAAATATACCAATATTCATCACAGAGACTCATGGGATGGGATTATTTATTTCCAGGATGCCACCAGGAACCATGAAAGACACACGTCTCTGCAAAGGGATCTAGTCAGAAAGGAACTAGAGCTTGAAGGTATCGTCCTGCGACACAGACAGGTACATCGGAACATACTATATATGAGCATATATGCAGCATGGGAACATCCACTGTTTTTAATTACATGTATTTCCCAGGGAGGTAGGAAATGCTACACATTGTAGAATTAGGAGTGGTGAGCTGTACACTCATGCTGCAGCTGGCAGCTCAGCATTCCTTTCTTTGTGCATGTGTGTCTATCTCTCTCTAATGTTAGAGATGGGAGAGACTGTCACGCCTTATACATAAAGTAAGCAAAATAAGAGATTCCAGCCTGTAAGTGGAGCCCATATCTTCACATGGGTGATGTTTTCAGAGGTTGTATAATCCTTTGCTGTTTGAAGTGTGTTTAAAAAAGGTTGGGATAAGTCAGACAAGGTATTGTACCTTATCATGTTCTATGCATGTTGTTTAGATTTGTTGAATACCACAAAGGTCAAACTTCATGGCTTTCTCCTGAGTTCTTAATAGACTTTAATGAAAGTAACTTCCAGAAATAAACAGCTGCAATCTCATAATTCATTTAGCAAACCTTAAACTGGCCATATGGGGACATGAATCCCAATGGATTATTGGCTTGTGTATGTTTACCTAACCAGCAAAACTTGGGAAAAAAATTCTAGAAAGCCCAAATTTATGTTAAACTTGAAACCCATTTATCATAAAACCTGCACTTGGATTTTAGTGGTGATATACAGCAGTAAAAATTCACACATTTGCCTTAATCCTATTGCAAACATTTCAAATCGCAGTGTAGATTATAAATCAGCCATAGGAAATATACAGCCAACTACAGTATATCCTAGCAAATAGCACACTGCACACAGTCATAGTATTTGGTAGCATGTGATGTTAATAGCGGTAAATGCTTGTATCACATTGTTGTCTACTGAGCAGTTAGCTGCAGGCCATCAGGGGAGTGATGGTAGTAGTGTTTAATACTTTAAATGGGAATGGCCATTCTATCAGCATGTAACCCTGACAGATTTCATAAATGAGTATTTCCTTCTTAGGGGGAGAAAAGTAGAGCTGTGAAGCCTTTTATTGGCTAACTAGACAAAAAAAATATAACTAGCTTTCTGGAGTCTTAAGCCCCCTTCATCAGGCTAGATGTTACAGAAGACACTGTCTCATGTTATTTTTATGAATAATTTTAAGTGTTAAAAACACATTTTCCTGTTTTATTGCACTATTTAACTGTTTTAAAATGACCTTATTTCATAAGAGGTGAAATATTTTGCCTGAGCTGTTAGTTTGCATCAACCACAGGTGCCCCACCCCTCCCGGCAATCATGGGAGTCTTTCGGGTACCACCCCAAACTCCCTCGACTACTTACTTACTACTCAAGTAGTATCACACCCCTGGAACGCCCACCATAGCCCAGCACGCCCTGTAATGTCCCTTAAGCTGGGTACACACGATGAGATATTTCGGTCCGATCGACCGATAGTTCAGTATATCGGTCGATCGGACCGAAATTACCGCATCCGAATGTGCCCATGTCCGATCGACCGTTCGTCCGAATCGGACGAAAGGACGATCGGACAGGGTGGAAAACCTCGTCTGATCGTGTGGTCCTCTATAGACCGCACAATTGGTCGTGGTGACTATTGGACGCGGCCGCTTTTGCCGCGACCGACAGTCCTTCCTCCTGGCCGACCGGTCAAAAGTATCGAACGGTCGGTCAGGAGGAAAAATCGCTAGGTTTGTACCTAGCTTAACACAGCCCCTTTCATTCTGGTCACATTTGGCAGGGTGGGTTGTCTGCAGCCAATCAGATTTTACCTTTTTACTGGTCTGCTGCCTTTGATAACATTTGATTGGCCACTGCAGATTTTGAAGATTATGCCCTTGTTCTTTGTGGTCACTGGCAATTTCTGCTGCTTTTCAAGTGATAGAATTATCAGGGATGGGGCTGGTCATAGTAAATATACTGCTAGAACTTCCCTGTTTGCACTATTGTGTGACTGGCTCAGTTATGTGGATGTAGGAAACTGTAATGTGTGAGGGATTTCTGTATGTTGCCAATAAAATAGAATGCTGTAAATACATTCCATGGCACCATTAGTAATGTAGGATTTCTGGCAAGATTTGTATCAGTAGGGTCCCTTGAAGCAACATATTCAAAAGATACTCAGAAGAGATGTGGTTTTTAATTTAAAGGGGTGAGGCTTGTCAACTTCCCCATAATTATGTGGGGTATGGGACACTATAATCTATATATATAATACTATAATAATTAAGTGATTTTGTGCATCGTGCTGTTTTTTCACTAATTTCAAATGTAATATTTAAAACCAATGTATGAAAGTTGAGCATTATCATAGTGTTGGCAATGTGCTAAATAATTTGTGGTTTCATGGTTTTAAGATATTGGGAACATATTGGACTATGTCATCCTAATCTTCTGATGATAATCTATCTATAGATCTGATTTCAGCAATTGCACATCATTTGAAGTTTCCAAAGCTCATAGTTTAGTGTAATCGGTAAACACCTTAACTGCCCCTTCTATCATTTATCCTGTGTACAAAAAGGACATCTTTGAAATGGAAAGGGTTCAGAGAAGGGCAACTAAATTAATAAGGGGATTGGAGGAGCTTGAATATGAAGAGAGACTGGAAAAGTTACAATTATGTAGGCTGGAGAAAAGGCGCTTGCGTGGGGATATGATTACTGTGTATAAATACATTAACGGGCCATACAATAAACTATCTGGGGCATTGTTCACTAATAGAGCATGTCAGAGGACACACGGCCATCCCTTAAGATTGAAGAAAAAAGGTGTAGGCTTCAAGTTCGGAAAGGGTTTTTCACTGTGAGAACGGTAAAGCTATGGAACTGTCTTCCAGTGGACGTTGTTATGGCAGGTTCATTGGTCAGTTTCAAAAAGAAGCTGGATGAGTTTCTGCAAACAAGGAATGTTGCAAGTTACTGGTATTGATACATAAAGTAGAGTTGATCCAGGGAACAGTTAGGCAGGAAATTAGGATATCGCTAGATGGGTTGGACTGGATGGACATATATCTTTATTCAACCTCAAATACTATACTATACTATAATCGCTTTTGGTTTTCTTGTAAATTTATAACAGAAATGAGTGGCAAATGATTGTGGGTTAAGAAATGTGCATCTATTTTAAACACTTTAGGATGTCTACTACAAAACCATATGGCACCACCGTTACTTAAGATAAGAATGTGAAAACCCTAATATGCTACATACATATGTGGAGGGGTCATTATCATTAACAATCAATGGTAGACTGGGTATTGCTAGAAGTGCCCGTTTCTATACATAGAGATGTTGTATAGAGCATTATAGTAATATTACTTTTGTGAGATTTCCCAAATTTACTTTGCTTTTAGTGTAGACCATACCACCCAACATCACTGGGACACCAACATTTTGAGGGGACTGTTCTGGACCAATGGCATTTGTCATATGGTGGATCTGTGGATGGGACATGGTTGGTCCAGGGTGGGGATAGGCCCCACCCCTGTGGGGTAAAAGGTATGATTGTCCTTAATGATGGTCCTATGCAAAGGCGTAACTCCCAGGGGAGAAACTGCAGGGGGGTCTGGTAGCCAAGGGGGGCCCATGATTTCTTCTTATTTTCCCTATATAACCTTGGCCCAGAAAATCACTGTGGATAAGTCATGGATAAGGGCCTCATCATAGTTTTGCACCGTGTAAACCTAATGATTAGCCTGGGAAAGTTCTGTAATTTTACACGTATAGTCATTGATGCCTTTGTAATCCGGTGTTGGCACAGACACAATCTGCATTGAGCAATCCCATTGATGAGTGATTCATAACTAACAGACACAGTGTTAATGTTTTACAGTTGAACACCACATATAAGACTACAAAGCACAACCAGGCTGTTTGTAAGCAGAATGTGTCACATCATACGGCACTGAGACCATTAGCATCAATGTGTCTAGGATGGGGTTTCCATGGAAATCTGTCCCTATTTACTCTTTCTGTTACAAATACACTATATGTGAACAGTATGTACACGAAATAGTGCACAGCTTTGGTACTATAAGGCTCTCATGATGTCAATTCATTTCATTCTTTCTTAGTTGGAGAACCAGTTACATTCGCTAAACAGTGAACAGCTGGAAACACGAGTTCAAAATGACCGACTAAGGCAACTAAACAAGGACCTCATTGAGCAGCTGGAGAAAACCAAGTGTGAGCTAAAGAAAGCGCAGGGGAATCTGGATGAACTGAGAAAACAGGAGCAGGAGCAGGAGGAACGTAAGAAGAGGTAACAAGCAGCACTGCAAATTGCAAAATATAGCCCAATACCACCTCCTACTATTTATCCATCCGGATTAATCACCATGCCTTATTTAGGTGTCACTGTTCTCTTGAAGGTCATCAAAAACCCATAGCACTATGCACAATGATGTAATTGGTTACCAACCAGGGCCAGTTCTGGCCATTTTTGTGGCCTAATCAAGTCTCCCTTGGTGCCTCCTTCTCAACTTAAACTTCCCCCCACCACCTATTGGATTAGTTTCACCATAGAGGACCTTCTTGGGCTATTTTCTGAGCAGTGAGTTGTATTTGAGCAATAGTATTTACAATAGAGCCATAGGATAATATGTACAGAAAATGATTGTTGTGCCGTATTAGTCCAATATATGTATATAGTAAAAAAATAATAGTACTGTGATACTTTTTCTAAAGTCTAAGGGCTTGTTCACATTAGATGCATGTTATAGCTTTTTTGTGCGTTTTTATAACGCATGTGTTAGGGAAAAAAAGAAAGGACATGAAAATCACATAGGGATGTCATAATACCGTTCACACTACTGCGCTTTGTACATTGTGTTTTTGGAACGCACTGCTTGCAGCAGTTTAGTGCGATAACGCACTCAATGAAATTAAATAGGGAAGAGGAAAAAGACGCATAAAAACACATAAAACATTTTTGCCATTTAACCAAAAAACACACTAAAATACACTGCATAAAAATGCATTGGCAAAAGCATAAAAACGCTTTGAACCACAATGCAACTTACTGTGTTTTCTTCTATACGTTTTTGTTATGTACTGTGGACATAGCCTAACAGTTTATTTAGTTGACAAGCTTTTGAGGGCTATACCCTCTTTGTCAGGTCAGAGCAGTATGTAGTGTATAATAAATAGTAGAGAACAACAAATAATTAAAAGGAATACAAAGAAAAGCAAAGAACGTTATTAACCTGAGAGTTAAACTGGAAAATCATAAATCAAAACATTGTTGCGTTGATGTTGTTATTAGCATTGCAAGGTTGACAGTTGTGTGTTTGCCTACCCAAAATGTGTGGAGTTGTCGTAATATATTTGCTATACACAGGACATTAAAACTGTGTTTAGCAATTCTATTGTGCAAGTATTATTATTATTGTTTGGGAGAATTCCCCATTTCTCTGCACCCGACATCTACTTGGTGGAGTAGAGATATCTTTTCCATGCCTTTCATTCAGAGCTTTATGACCAGGCATTAATAAGTTTTGTAAAAAGCTGTAAAAAGTTTTTCATGATTAGAGTACTTGAGTTGCTCGTAATAAAGAAAATTACACTTATCTGTTGTATTCAATTAGATCAACTGGACTTGAAGTTTAGTTCTTGAAGACATTTCGCTAGTCATCCGACTGGCTTTCTCAATTCAGAATGACTTGTACAAGAATCTGTGGCAATTATGTACCCTGGAAAATCCCAATTAGCATATCACAGTCAGGTGTTAAGAGTGTGATTAGATAGTGGCTAAGAGGTGTTATAGGAACACCCAGAGTAAGGTGTCAAAACAGCTGCCAAAACATGGCAGACAGTTGGTGTCGAACCCCCCCACCTCTATTTAGGCTTGGTTTCTTTATTTTCATATAAATGGCCTCCTTAACACCTCTCTTGAAACAGTCACGTTCCTTTGCCAATATGTTAACATTACAATTTTCAAAGGTATGTTCTTTATCCTTAAGATGCAGGTACACGGCTGACCTGACCTGACCCGAGGAATTGGCTCTTCTGTGCTGGGCCATACGTTGATGCAGTTGTTGTTTGGTCTCCCCCACATACAAGTCAGAGCATTCTTCACTGCACTGCACTGCGTATATGATGTCTTTTCTTGTGTTTCGGTATTGGGTCTTTCGGATGTACCAATTGCTGCCTCAGCGTGTTTCTCGGTTTAAAGCAGACAGGGATACGGTGTTTTTTGAAAACTCTTAGTTTCTCGGAGACCCCTGCTACATATGGGATTACCATGTTCTTTCTCCTGTCTTGCTTTTCCCCTTCACTGTTGGTATTCGTGTTCTTTTCTTTCCTTCTACTTCTTTTGACAAAGGCCCAGTCTGGATATCCACAAGTTTTAAGGGCTCCTCTGAGATGTTTTATTTCTTTAGCCTTTGCCTCTGTGCTAGTGGGGATGTTCTCAGCTCTGTGTTGCAGGGTTCTGATGACCCCCAGCTTGTGATCTAAAGGGTGGTGGGAGTCAAACATCAAATACTGATCTGTGTGTGTTGGTTTTCTGTAAACCTCTACTTCCAGTTTACCATTCTCCCTGACTTCTACCAAGCAGTCCAAGAAAGCTAGTTTGTTGTTTTGTACTTCTTCCCTTGTAAATTTGATGTTTTGGTCTACCGCATTAATGTGTTCTGTGAAAGCTTGTACTTCCTTCTGGTGGATTTTAACCCAGGTGTCATGTACATATCTGAACCAGTGGCTGGGTGCTATGCCCTTAAAGGTATTAAGCGCCAGTTTTTCTACCTCCTCCATGTAAAGGTTGGCCACAATGGGTGAAACTGGAGATCCCATAGCACATCCGTGTTTTGCTTGAGATCAGTTCTGCTGGTTAGAGTGCTGTCTTGGCCTAGCCGTTTTCTCACAATGACAACGGTTCGACACCATCTGTCTGCCATGTACAATGCTGTTTTGACACCTTACTCTGGGCGTTCCTATAACACCTCTTAGCCACTATCTAATCACGCCCTTAACACCTGGCTGTGATATGCTAATTGGGATTTTCCAGGGTACATAATTGCCAAAGATTCTTGTACAAGTCATTCTGAATTGAGAAAGCCAGTCGGATGACTAGCAAAATGTCTTCAAGAACTAAACTTCAAGTCCAGTTGATCTAATTGAATACAACAGATATACCATGACCTGGATGAATGAGAACCTTCACAAGCAAAATTATACTTATGCAGTAACTGACTGCTTTTTGGCAGTAATTGTCAGTTTTCAAACTCCTCCCCTTCTTTTATTAGCATATGTTCTTGAATGGCAGAATGGGAAAATTGTCAGTGGCAATGATTGTGAGAGGAGCCCTAAAGAAGTAATTTACTGAAGAAGTATAATTCTCCTGCAAAGAGGACGTTTGGTGAAAAAAAGAACTATTCATTAAATGTTAAATATTAAAGGAGAACTATATTGTGTATTAAAGTGAAAGGTACTTGGGACCGGGATATAGGACTGGTAATTTTTCCCTCCCAATATTGTTTCTATTCTGTGAGCACTAGACCAAAAAAAAATTGATTCTGCCAGTCTTCCCCCCTGGCTTCCGCACTACAGTTTCTTTAAAGTGTCCACCCTGGAAATCATCTTTTCATATAAGGTAACAACAACAGCAGCTGCCCACCCCCAACCATTGTAATATTTCTGGTAAAATATGTTCAGTTCATTACATATAGAGCCTTTTCTCCTGCGACGTATCCGATCTGGATCCCTGCTTCCAATATAACATAAATACCGTCGGCCCACGGGGGGATTCATCTAATATTGCTACTGTGGATTGCCACCTTTAGGTGATGCTTAGAGGATTATGTTGTGGGGGGCAGTACTGCAGAGTAATGAAAGGTGAGAGTAACAAATCTCAGTTTAGCTCTAATTATAAAATCAAAATGTACAGTGGTCTTTAAAGTGTAACAGAGCAGTGAGTGGATAATTTCTGTATTGGTGCACCTTGTCTTCAGAATGTTTTCACCTTGTTATTATGTTGTTAAACAGGAACATGTTTAAAGTCTCCAGGAACATGCAGAAAGAGAAACAGAGCCTTATGCGCCAACTAGAGCTCCTCAGGTAAATGCAGTCCAGTAAAAGGAACAGCCCTGCAGCACTGCCACATGACATTCATGTGCTTGGAATGTTAACACATATATATTGGGCTTATTTAATATGAGGTAACCTCTGCCTAGGATCACTCCGCTCTATTTCCAGGTTTGCAGACTGTCTGCAATATGGCCAATGGGAAGACTCACTTCTTGCATAGCGTGAGGACTAAGGGAGAGGGGGTTGATTTTTATGACTATAATTGTCTTTTAATAGCACAAGCAAATGTATGCTCCTCTTACTAAATAAGCCCCTTTCTTATGTCTGTTAACCAGGGAAATAACCCTCAGTTTCTTTTCTTTTTCTTTTCTCTGTTATAGAGATATGAACAAAAAGCTGCGTGATGAAAAGGACTCATTTGATTCCATGACATTAAACTCTATGAGACAATCACTAACGGAACCTTCGCCAAGCTGCTGCTGTTCCCACCACTCTGCGTGTCTGGCCTGTAATGCAGGACTTTGACGCTCTCTGTACATGGAACTATTTATAATGTATTTTAATATATTAGGTCAGAGATAGTTGGTACATAGTTATTGCTGTGTTTACGGTAAGGCATGCACTCTCAGGGCTATGAAATGCAGGCAGCTTAGTAAATAGGGTTAAAGGGGAACTGTGGTCTCCAAACAATTTGATTTTAAATGAAAGACCAGGTTCCTACCTTTAAACTGACCCATCACTCACCTCTCTAAGTGCTGCACAGTCCAATATATGAAGAAATCACTGATCAGAAAATTAGGTTATAAAAGTTCCTCCTCTAATCTGCAGTTGGCACATGCTCAGTGCAGGAGAAAGCAGAAGAAACCAGGAAGAGATCGAGTTACAGTGACTGAAGGAGGAGAGGGAGGAGCCATAGGGGGTTTGCAAGGGGAGGGTCCATGGTGGGCCCATAAGGAGGAGGAGACACAGGATAGAGGGTCTGTCACATAGTTTTAGATTAGGAATAAGGAAGTGCAGGGGATCTGGTGATGCTGCTACCATATACATCACACATAAAAATGTATATATCTTTAAAACTATGTAAAAAAAATAAAAATAACAATAATGAAAGTAAAGTCATTTTTGGACCACAGTTACCCTTTAATAGAAATCTGTAACTTAGGATCCCCTATAGTACCCACTTAATGCATACAGATCATCTCTTATACTAGGAGTTGTTAGATAAATGGGGTTTTCCACCTTTTCCTTTCTACATTCTGCAAGACTAAGTTGGTTAAGCAGCATGTAAATTCAATTTATGCAACTAGTCCTAGATTTTATATGTGCATTGTGGGTGTTGTTTGTAATCCAAATGAGAGTCACTAGCTGCTGAAGTAAAGCTCCCAGTATATCCTGACCTTTGACTTTCAATGGATGCTGGTAATTGTAGTACAGCTGTAAATCTCTCTATAAGCTAAAAAGAAAGCTGTAAATATATGTACATACATTATTGAGTCTGTTTGATGTATATGTGCTGATGGATCCGTTACATGTGTATAACTTCAAGGTGTTTACAGTGGTGAAATCTTCATCTAAGTGTCATGTACACTGCATGTGCTGGGCCCTGTCATTTTGCTTGGACTAAGTTAATCAAAGAACAATCAGGAAGATTTAATATTACTAAAATAAGTGTAAAACCAATGCAGCTTGATGTCATATCGTGTTAATGTGGGTTTTACACTTATTTTAGGGCACTGCACCATTTCTAAATAGCACGGCGCTCCCGATACAATTCCCTGTTTGTCAAGTATTTCAATACCTTATAGCGCAAAGCTTAACAGAGATTAAAGCCTCACGTTTCACCGCCATCCTGTGATGCAATACCTGATGTAATTGTGTTAAGTATGACACTGTATCACAAGATAGTAGAAAGGTCTGATTTGCATTAGTAAACCTACCTAAAGGTGTACAGAGACCCAGAGGAACAGTTGTCATTCTGTCTGTTATTAAAGGGACGTGGACTGGAACACACTTAAGTTGTCCAAAGCAAATAACATTTTAAAGCTCCTGCTGTTTAAAATACTGTGAAATAAAGAAGGTTTAAAGGCGTGTTACTGTCATTTTATACCAATTTGGAATTTTTTGGAATTTGTGTTAAGACTTGTAGCTGCTTCCCCTTTAAACCCAGACATGGGTAATATTAGCACGTCGTTTACCAGACTGGTTTCTTGGTGCCAGTGTCTAGCTATAAGAAATTACTCACCAGATTATCAAGGGTAGGAGGAACACAAGTTAATATTAACTTTAATTTAAAGGAGAAAGGTAATAACTTTAGATAATATCCAGTCACACGGATTGTGTCTTTAAAGGGAAAATTCAATGGAAAATATTATTTTTTTTAAAAATGATTAGTTTATATTACATATACCTGGTTATTCTATATATTCTCTTCCCTTTTGATCAGCTAATTTCATACCCTTTGCTATGTATGCCCTGCTGTCATTAGTGAGCTGTCATTTCTGGTTCTGTATCAACCCTTCTTCTTCCCAGGATGCACATTTCCTTGACATGTTGCAAACTTAAATTTATTATGATTGGCTGTTAGATGGGTCAAACATGCTCAGATCTCTACTGAGCAACCAAACTAACCCAGGCGCTGGGTCAAGGGAAAGACCATAACGGTCTCTACTAGGGGTCCTGCAAACAGAAAGTCAGTATTTTGGAAGCATTTATTTCTGAACAGACAAAATGCTGGATGGGCAGGTTAAGGTCACTGAGATGGTAAAAAGCAATACGTATTTGTACTGAACTTCCCCTTTAACTTTCCAAAAGTAAACCCCACAGAGACCATTGTCCACTATAAGTAAAGGACAGATAAGGCAAACAAAAAGAGTCTGTAAGTAAGTAGTAGTTAAAGTAGACTAGAGTGCATCAAACAGTAGGGATCACATAAGGAACAAAGATAATACTTAAAGTAGCTGAATCTACCAGTGTGCCAGTTGTGGGATCGCCAATACAGAGATTTGCTGAATGTGTTTCACCCCATTCAAGCTTCTTCTGCTTCCAATAAGGCCACTTAGACTATGGCACCATGTCTGAAGTGTTCCGGTTATAATAACAGAGAGTCAATGTATCTATTAAATGTATCTACTAAATCTGGGCAACCTGCCAAGTAAAAATGTAACAAATGATAAAGGCTGAACCTGCCAAGGGATCGAAAAGGAAACAAAAGTAACTAATCTACCAACTGGTTACACTGTCACCTCCTAATGTAGGGAGAAGTAAAACAGTGAATGGACCTGTCTTGTATCTCACTGATAGTAACTAATCTACCAACTGGTTACACTGTCACCTCCTAATGTAGGGAGAAGTAAAACAGTGAATGGACCTGCCTTGTATCTCACTGATAGTAACAATCTATCTTCCACTGGTTACACTGTCACCTCCTAATGTAGGAAGAAGAAAAGCTGTAAATGGACCTGCCTTGTATCTCACTGATAGTAACTAATCTTCCAACTGGTTACACTGTCACCTCCTAATGTAGGGAGAAGTAAAACAGTGAATGGACCTGCCTTGTATCTCACTGATAGTAACTAATCTTCCAACTGGTTACACTGTCACCTCCTAATGTAGGAAGAAGAAAAGCTGTAAATGGACCTGCCTTGTATCTCACTGATAGTAACTAATCTTCCAACTGGTTACACTGTCACCTCCTAATGTAGGGAGAAGTAAAACAGTGAATGGACCTGCCTTGTATCTCACTGATAGTAACTAATCTTCCAACTGTTTACACTGTCACCTCCTAATGTAGGAAGAAGAAAAGCTGTAAATGGACCCGCCTTGTATCTCACTGATAGTAACTAATCTACCAACTGGTTACACTGTCACCTCCTAATGTAGGGAGAAGTAAAACAATGAATGGACCTGCCTTGTATCTCACTGATAGTAACTAATATTCCAATTGGTTACACTGTCACCTCCTAATGTAGGAGGAAAGCAATGAATGGACGTGCCTTGTTCCTCACTGTATAGCATGTTATAGTAAGAACTTTATTACATTGGGAGATGGTTAATGATTAATTGATTTACATTCCCAAATAGTAGATTATTTAATTTGGTCTGAACTAATTAAATCCATAAATATAACAACTATTTGTATCTATATTTAAAGGGTATCTCCACTAAAGAAATTGACTTTGGGGGTTTCAGTTTTATTAAAGAACAGGAGGTAAAGGGGCTATGTCTTACCTATACAGGAGAGTATGTATATAATGTGGTGAGGAATTGCTATTCATTGTTGCATTTTAAAGTGTTGATATGTATATATGTATTGCTAAGTTTCCGAGATTGTGGTTTAGGTAGGGACCAGCAGGGGGCGGATCAAGGAGGAAGCCTTGGGTATTTAAACCCACTGGAAACAGTTTTTAGATTGCCAATGATTAAGAGCGTGTAGCTCTTCAAATAAAGTGTAATTTTATCATCTAAGCCGAGTACCTGGAGTTTCTAGCAGGAGTGTTGATCGGCCAGTTTTGCCTTATGAGAGTTGCTATGTCTTACCTCCTGTTCTTCTATAAAACCTGCAGGAGCCAGGAGAGAATATACGGAATTTACCTGATCTTGTGCTCCTCTGCTGTTTTTCTGACAGGTCCTGACGCACTTTGAACTCAATGCCTCTATGCACATGCACATAGATAAGTTCTGTATCTTCTTTCCTGGCCCCAGCAGGTTTTATTGCAGAAAAGGAGGTAAGACGTAGCTTCCTTTACCTCCTGTTCTTCAATAAAACTAAAATCCCCAAAGTGAATTTCTCCAGTGGAGATACCCTTTAGGGCTAGGCCACACTAGCGCATTTTTCACGCATTTTTGCTTGTGATTGCACCCAAGATTTTCGTTAACATGGAAATCACGGGAACATGAACATTCCTGCGATTTCCAATGCACATTCGAATGCGTGTCCGTTTAGCATGCGCAATCGCAATATGTTTTTCTCTTAATATTGCAAAACCGCATGCACAAACTTGAAACAATGTGCGCAAATGTACAAATGGTGTACGCAATGCGATAATGCAAGTGCTTGCCTGCATGATTTAGTGCGTTGTAGTGTGGTCTCAGCCTTAATATCTGTGTTCCAGTGAATAGGCAGGGAGAGTGATCCTGATTCCTCCTGCCTCCCAAAGTGGTCATGTATGTGGTGGGATTGTTACCAAACTATGTAAAATGATGCTTATAATCAGTAATGGGCATAACGTGACATAGTGGGTGGGACTTCCAGTTGTGGGGAGGCGAATAGATGGATAGATAGAGCGATAGATAGACCAATAGAAAGTGGATAACTGCAAAGGGACACTGGTGGTTAACAGTCAAACAAATAGATGACTAACTGGGAAAGAGACACTGGTGGATAACAGGGAAAGTTAGGCTGAGGCCACACTGCAACGGGCCAGAATTGCGCACGCAACTAAGTGTGTTATTGCATGCAAATGTGTGAGTGATTCTTGTGCGCTTTGCATTTGTGCATAAGTTTTGCGCATGCAATTTTGCCGTTTTCCGTTATGGAAACACATGCGTTAAAGCACCAAAAATGGTGAATGCATGCGTTACCAAAACGGAAATGTATGAGCAATCACATGCGCATTGGAAATCGTGGGAGTTTTTGCATTCCCACGATTTCCGTTATAACCAAAACACATGCGCAATTGCGAGCGCAAAATGCGTGCGCATACATGCATAAAATGCGCAAGGGTGGACTAGCCCAAAAGAAGAAGAGAATTGTAATAAAAATGTTCCTCACACAGAGAATGATAAATAAAGTGCCCAGATGGTTAAATTTACTTAATCATCTCACTGAAGACCATGAATCCTGGACGCTCATTTCACCGTGCTCTTTCCCCTCCCCTCTGTGTCATGATGTCCCAATTGGTGTGTGTGTGTGGGGGGGGGGGTGTTGGAGTTTTTTAAAGCTATAGCTAATAGGGAGCAGGCCATTTCCAGGAATTTCAATTTCCCCAGAGAAATCCCACAGGCTACAAATGACCCTTCCATATGAAACACCACTCAGTAATACCACTAAAAACACTGTATCTGATTTATTTCTTACCATAACCCATATTAGTAATGTAATACTGTACCCCCTGTACCTGGTATTGGCAGTGTTAACTTGGTGTGAGGGGTTGGTTGTCCCCCTATACACCTGGTTATGGCTAGAGATGGGTGAAACTGCAAAAAATCTGCATGCGGATCCATGGATTTCATTAAAGTTAAAGGGAGAAAAAAATCTGCAAAGGTTGGAGTGTGTCATTTTTAATAAAGGCCACTTGTATAAAGACCACAGCTCCCCATTAAGGTCACGTTCAGCCTATCAATGTCTTTTTGAAAGGTTTGCTTAAAATGAAGTAAATTAAATGTACCTTGGGTAGGGAGTTAGGATTGATTATTTGATAATCCAGTTTTCAACCATTTTTGTCTTAACAGCCATTTAAACATATTTTACTGGATAATATTCACCCCTCATCAGGCCATACCTTGTTTCTCCTCTAGGTGTCCCATAGCCATCCACCTCTAATAGCTAAGCCCAGGATCTGAAATCAGCTGACAGGTTTGAAGTCCTCATGTATTAGAATGAAGAAACTTGGGGAAAGTATGTCATGTATTTCACTGTAGGGATTATATTGTTGTATTTGTACAATGCAAATCATTCAATTGTGTCACTATTTCCTTTACAAAATGATTAAAACCAGTGGTGTCAATTCCTATTACTAAACATCATATACTTCCTTAAAGAGCAAATTATTTTTTCGAAAGAAGACCATCGTATCTCTATACATATCTCTGTAACACTTCATTCTCGCTATGCCCATAGGTTATTCTTGCTAAAGTCAGAATAACCCATAGAAATGTGTCAGTGAATGAAATATGGAAGAGCTGCCTGCAGATTACCAACAGCTGTTAGATTACACAATGCTACAGGGGAAGGATGCTACATTTTGCCCGCCAGTGCCCATTCCTTGTACATTCCTATGGTGCTTCCTAGACTCAGGTACCAACTTGGCTTTCTTGTGTTAATCTGTTCACTAGAGGGTCTTCTAGTCTACTAATTTATTTCTTTGTATACTATAAATATTCATAATGCATGGCTTGGGCATTCTGAGGGTGTGGCCAGGGTGACCCATTGGCGCCAGGTAGAGCTTAAATAGGCTCCACCCTTGGACTTCCAATCCCCTGGTATTGGGAGGGATGCAATACAGATACAGGGATAGCTATGGTCATGGCCTAGGAATGTTTCATTACACTTTTATTCAATTGTTACTGGTTGCCATTCTATATAAACCAAATTATTCCTGAAATTCTTTGATGGTTTATCATAGACCAATCTACATTAGTGACATATTTTGTTTCCTATCTCTAAAACAGCCTCTGCTTTCTAATGAAATATTTATCTGGAGAGATTATCTGAACTAAAACGCTCCACTGACTATGAACACTAAGGCTGAGGCCACACTTAAGTACTCTCCAGCGCAGTGGAAATGGGCACACAAGCATTACCGGCGTGTTGTTATGTGATGTTGCGCAATTGGAGCGCATGCTATTGCATGGAAAAATGCGGATAGCATTGCCCGGCAACACACGCGGTGCAATATTGCCCACAATTGCCCATCAAGTGGCCCCACTAGTATTCGCTTTAAAAAGCATGATCAGATCTAAACCGCGAGCCGATCGTGCTTAAAAACATTAGTGTGCCTTAGCCCTAAGAGTTAAGTCCAAGTGTGGGAATCACAATAGAATTTAGACAATTAGTTTGTATTTTACATATTTAACCTTGTTTTTGATTGTCTAATTAAGATGTTTCTAGTATCCCTGTAAGTACAGAGCGGTCGCCTTCCATATTATTTGTACATTACAATAAGGGAGGTTTGTGTATTTCAGTTTTTAGCTGTATGTGCAAATTGCACAGTGACTGATAATGGTGGGGCTGCCAGTTCCCTCTGTTGAACGGGATTTTTAGCCCTGCAATCAGGGCAATCCCGTCCAAATAGGCACCTATGGCAACCCTGGATTTAGTACATCAGTAAGGGACGGTGAGTCACTGATTGTTTATTAATATTCTCCACAGGATATGCTGGAACCCCAGGATACATTGCTCTGGAGGTAAGGAACATACTGTACTTATTCAATTCTGTGTTTGATTGAGGTGCCACTTGTATTTTCCAACGATAGACATTTCAGGAAGGATTAGGTGATATCAGCCTTATTTATTGACTTTAATGGGTGTTGACGGATGGAGTGAACCATATAATGCAACTATGGATTGGTGGGGATTAGGAATAATTATATTTGAGATGTCTTTCAAGATCCTCTCCCATTTGGGTCCCAGTGAAAGGAGCAATGCTATAATGGAATGTCTACATGATACAGAGGCTTCTTACAGTGAGATGGGGGACTTACTAAACAAGGTGGGTATGAGCCAGTGACAAATTGTATTGTGTAACATGGTGCACTATGGTATCTCTTTTAATACATTAGTACTTTAAATTATAAAAAATCAACATATGGCACTGTGATGGGGGCACTACAAGCCTCAGGCCAGGGGCACTCTGAGCCCGCTTAGCTCGCTACGACTAGCCCCAAAACCTGACTGAAAGTTGCTCGTCACTTTATATATTTACCATAAACTGTTGGTAACTGCCGCCATGTGTGTTATAGGTACACAATCCTACCCAGCATGCACAATTAAACGAATAATAATGACTGTTCATTCTCTACCACGTACAGGTGGGAATATAATAGAATACAGTAGAATATAATATACTGGTAAAAATGTAGCATCTCAGAGGAAGCGTTCCTTAGTTCTAATTAGAGCAATCAGAGATTCAGCTAACGATTTGAATATCGTTTAATATGAACAAAAACAGTGCAAACAATAAACTTCAGAAAAATATAACAGACAAAACACAACACAAGCAACAGTAAAACAAAATGGAATGAAAAGTAAAATAATACTTAATGTCAGTCTTTAATGTTCCAGGATGAAATGGACGAAGTAGATCTGTGAAAGATGGAGTCCAAAGTTGTTTCCAGAGTTATTGGCCCTCAAAATAACTCTTAATAATCCAAAGTTTTTATGGTAAAGGAGAGCTCCTTCTTTGGGATTCAGAGCCATTCTTATACCCCTGGAAAGGGGTGTAACCAGATCACCACACCCAATCAGAGAAAGGTGTGGGCTGAGCAAGAGGAGTGTAGCGCACTCCAGGTGGTCTCCCTAACACACACTATCCCTGCCAAATGCCGTGTTGTGGCTGAGTAACGCGCCATAGCACGCTAACTCACAAATCCACACCGAGGGCGGTTAGATAGATTTGTAGATACGAAATTCAATATGGTTACTGCTTATTAATCCATAAACCAACATAAAATTGTCTCTGTTGCGTTTCACACCATGTAGACAGTGGGTGTTTGGATTCCCATGAAATGGCTTTTGCTCCTGATTCCACTTTCAAAAACAATTTACGATAAATATGGTCGCAAACAGAGATATGAATCCCAATATATATTTTGCTTTTCACATAGTTATGAACTGGGATGAAGTGAGATGAATTCTAGGGTTGCCCCCTACAGAGTCAGGGTCTGGAGTCTGTTTAGAACCTGGGCAATACAGACGACTGGGACCACAGGATGTCCTTTCATCCTGCTAACTATACATAAAGTTAAATGTTGGTATCCACATTAAACAAATACACAAAATACCTTGTACAGACAAGAAATAATACATTGAAGAGACAGGGGAATTGGAGAATCATATACAAAAATACAGATTATTACATAAATGTATCCATACTTATATACATATAAAAATAAAATATAAATAGCAATTACATTGATCTTTTCCAAGCTTCTGAATAGAAAACCATGTGTTTTTTTAACTTAACATTAACTTAACATTTAACTTAAATTTGCACACAAAAAATGAATTAATACCATAATGCACTGCATGATTCTTAAACTCTGGTCAGCCAGGATCCAAAACCCAACAAGAAAGGGGAAGTTTAAAGCAGAAACTTTTGAGTTTGGATTGAAAGGACACGTTTTTGAAAGCAAAAATCCATGGCTGCACAAAGCTCTATTAATATATGTGCTGTGTGTTTTAATACTCATTCTATCATGTTAATAGGTGAGAAATGGCAAACTCCGTATCAGGTATATCTTATTAAGATAGTGATAATCAGACTTATTACGTATCATCTGCAATTAAGAAAAAAGTGCAGGTTGGTCAGATCAGTAGCAGTAGGCTTTAATTACATTTAGAAAGAAGCGTGGCTTTTTCAAGACAAACAATGAGACATTTGGAATATTATGAGTTGCCATTATTATGTTGTTCTTATCTCTCAAAATACCTATGGGTTGAATATAATAATGCATATCAGTATTTTATATTTTATAATAATAATAGGATATAGAAAAAGAAAAAATTTGTATATGACTCTGTGTCTCTAATTGAGGTGTACCTTTATTTTTCAAATGCCTCTCTCTCCGTTGTTTTTTCCTTTTGGGTTTGATCGGTCCTCCTATGGATTTGATGACCCTCTCCACGGCTCTTCCAGTTCCTCTTCCTGGAACCCTGGTTATACACACTGGCTCAACTTTACTCCCCCATCCTCAGACACCGCAGATCCCATATTTTTACAAATTTCTCAGACGAACCTTTGATTCCATGTAATAGTTCAGATTTATATACCCATTTGATTTTGTTTAAAAGCAGTTGGCTTGGGGGTGCTGGGGATTTCCAAGTTGCAGTTATAATGCTTTTTGCACTTGCGCAGATGTAATGTAATAGTTTATTTCACGGGGAGCGCCATGTTTCCCATTGGGATTGTACTGGGAGCCTTTTTTGGAAATCTGGCAATAGCTATTATATCATAAATGTTTGTGATGGTTTTGGGTCCTTAGGGTGCCTTTAAGCAAAGTTTTTTGAATGGTGTTAAAGTTGCTGGTTGCTGTTGTGTTATCAGTTGATGTACAAAGTGTGCTATTTGCTTGTAGTGATACCATTCTGTAGGTGGGAGCTTCCAATTGATTTTAACCTCTTCCTGTAATAATCGGCCGGGAGGCCGGGGTACTTACAAGTACACTTTAGGAGGAGGCGCTCTGATGGCTGGTGGGATTGCAGAACTGCATACAAGAGACTGCTGGGAACTGTAGGCTGAGGAATGGCGGCTAGGTGCTGCTGGAGAGAAGGCAGGATACTGGAACTGGCATGGAGTCTCAGGAACAGGCAAGGTAAAACACAGATGCTGGTATGGCAAGGTAAGTCTCTGGAACAGGCAAGGTAAGTCTCTGGAGCAAGCTAGTTAAGTAGTTGGTGCAGGTATGGCAAGGAGTCTCTGGAACAGGCAAGGTAAGTCTCTGGAGCAGGCTAGGTAAGTAATTGCTGCTGGAGGAACCGGATCCAGGGCAGGTAAGTAGAAGGAGCCGGGGAGGTAGCTAGCGCTGCTATCAGGCACCAGGTCCAGGGGGACGCCGGTTTTTGAATTCTCGGGCCGCCCGGTGTGTCGGCGTCGTGATGTCATGATGTCTACAACGACGCCCACCTGGAAGTGCAGTGCGGCGCGGGACCGGAGCAGCAGGTAAGTTCGTGACAGTACACCCCCCTTACGGGGGGCCACAGGACCCAACGGGCCAGGTTTTCCTGGAAAACTCCTGTGAAAAGCTTTGACTAGACGAGGAGCATGCAAATCTGAATGTTTAATCCAAGCTCTTTCTTCCGGACCAAAACCTTTCCAGTGGACCAAATACTTAAGAGACCTCCTCAAGAATCTAGAGTCCAAGATCTTCTCAACCTCAAACTCTTGCTGACCATCAACGGAAATTGGAACGGGAGGTAGTAAAGATGTGGAATACTGATTAGAGCACACTGGCTTGATGAGAGAAATATGAAACACGTTAGGAATCCGCATGCTGGAAGGAAGTTGGAGGAGAACAGCCACTGGACCGACTAATTCCAGGATAGGAAAAGGATCAATAAATTTGGGTCCCAGTTTGGAGGAAGAAACCCGTAGATTAATATGAGCAGGGGAGAGCCACACTTTATCTCCAACAGAATAAGCTGGGGGTTCTCTACGTCTCCTGTCTGCTGCAGTTTTTTGTACCAGAGCAGATTTCTGAAGGCTGATTTCCGTAGCATGCCAGATTAGACGACATCGGGCGAGGAGTATTGGAAGCAGGGACTTGGGTGCCCCAAAGAAAACTCTTGAGGAAAACATCTATGATTCATCCCAAAGACACATAAAAAGGAGATTTCCCAGTAGAAGCATGAGGAGAATTGTTATGGGCAAACTCAGCCCAAGCAGAAGGTCGGCCCAATCATCCTGAGTATAGGAAATGTAACAACGAAGATATTGTTCCAAAGACTGGTTAGTGCGTTCAGTAGCCCCGTTGGACGTGGGTGGTAAGCAGAAAAAAATTGTAACTTGATGTTCATGGATTTACAAAGCGCTCTCCAAAATTTGGAAACAAATTGAGTACCTCTGTCAGCTACTATTTCAGAAGGGAGTCCATGAAAGCGGAAGATATGAGAAATAAATAGTTGAGCTAACTCCGTCGAAGATGGTAGTTTGGGGAGGGGAACAAAATGGGCCATTTTGCTGAAGCAGTCTACTGTCACCCATAAAACCGTGTTTTTCTTGGAAGGCGAAAGTTCAACAATAAAGTCCATGGATAGATGGGTCCAAGGTCTGGACGGAATGGTGAGGGGTTGAAGAAGGCCACAGGGAAGGGTTCTAGAAAATTTGGATTGAGCACAGCTGGTACACGCTTGAACAAAGTCTTTAACATCTTTTCTCATTTTGGGCCACCAAAGGGAACGGGCAAGAATATTAAAAGTTTTATTAACACCGCGATCTCCGGCTTGCTTGGAACAGTGAGTATGAAGAAGGATAGTTTTCCGAAGTGAAACAGGAACAAAGATTTTGCCAGAGGGTGTGTCTGGAGGAGCAGAATCTTGTGCGGCTTGGATCTTGGAACAGAGTTGAGGAGATATAGAGGCCAAGATAGTGGTTGGGATAATGGAGCCCTTATCTTGATTAATACAGTCAGAAGCAACAAATGATCTGGAAAGGGCGTCAGCTTTTTTGTTTTTGGAACCAGGTTGGTAAGTGATAATAAAGTTGAATCGGGAAAAGAATAAGGACCACCGTGCTTGACGGGGATTTAACCTTTTAAGATTCTGGATGTATTCAAGGTTCTTATGGTCGGTAAGGATGGTGATAGGTACAGAGGTGCCTTCCAATAGATGACGCCACTCCTTGAGGGCCAGCTTGATGGCAAGAAGTTCCCTATTCCCGACATCATAGTTCCGCTCGTTGGGTAGAAACTTCTTAGAAAAATAAGCACAGGGATGGAGTTTCCTTTTAGTGCCTTGTCTTTGGGAAAGGATGGCTCCTGCACCCAAGTCCGAGGCATCAACTTCAATGTAGAAGGGAAGACTAGGATCTGGATGTACTAGAACTGGTGCATCAGCAAAGGCTTCCTTGAGTCGTTGGGTCCATGAATGTGGCCTACCACTTTTACTGATGAGGGCTAATATCGGAAAAATTATAGAAGAGAACCCTTGAATGAATTGTCTGTAATAATTGGCAAAACCAATGAACCTTTGAATAGCTTTGGTTCCCATAGGAAGAGACCAATCTGGGATGGCCGAAACTTTCACAGGATCCATCTGGAAACCTTGCGCAGATACGATTTAGCCCAGAAAGGGTACTTGTGAACACTCAAACAGACAATTTTCCAGTTTGGCATATAGGCTATTCTCTCTCAGACGTAGTAACACCTATTTAACATGGAGGCGGTGTGAGGGCAGATCTTGAGAAAAGATTAAAATGTCATCGAGATATACGACTACAGAGATCCCCAACATATCCCGGAAAATGTAATTCACGAACTCACGAACACCGCTGTAGCATTACAAGGGCCAAAGGGCATTACGAAATATTCGTAGTGACCGTCACTAGTGTTAAAGGCTGTTTTCCACTTGTCACCTTTGCATATACGGATCAGATTGTATGCCCCACGAAGATCCAGTTTGGTAAATATTTTAGCCCCATTTATCTGGTCAAACAGTTCAGAGATGAGAGGAAGAGGATACCGATTTTTTACTGTGATTTTATTTAAACCACGGTAGTCGATGCAGGGTAATAAACCTACATCTTTTTTTTCAACAAAAAAGAACCCAGCTCCAGCAGGGGAAGTGGAAGGTTGTATGAACCCCCGAGACAAATGTTCAGTAATGTACTCTTTCATGGCTAGAGTTTCAGAGGGGGACAATGGGTATGTGCGCCCCAGAGGAGGCATAGTACCTGAGAGAAGATCGATGGGGCAATCGTAGGATCGTGGTGGCGGTGGTAGCTTTTCAGCTCGCTTTTTACAAACACATCAGGAAATCACGATAACATTCACGGGGATTTTTCTCAGATTTATTTTCCACAGGTAATGGTGGTGCAATGAGAACTCACCAAAAAGTTGAAAGTTGCTTAGTGTAGCTTTAAAGTTCATTAGTATCAATCCCAGTAGCGCGTCCGCTCACACGCCAAATACTCCAGCAGGAACAACAATAGAAGCAGGGAGACACAGGCAAAACATGCTTGCAAATCAAAGTGAATTTAATGCTGCATAAACAGGTCACAAAATGTTTCGAACGTTCAAGTGTTCTTTATCAAGTGTTCTTGATAAGAACGCTTGAACGTTCGAAACATGTTGTGACCCTGTTTAAGCAGCATTAAATTCACTTTGAATTGCAAGCTATGTTTTGCTTGTGTCTCCCTGCTTCTATTGTTATTCCTAATGGTGGTGCAATGAGTAGAAAGAGTAGAAAGGCATTTTTCAAAACAGAAAGGACTCCAAGACTTGAGTTCATTTTTTAGACCATCTATAACAGGGTTGTGTAATCTGAGCCATGGAAGTCCGTGAATCAGGGGAGCGGAAGGACTTTCGATGACAAGAAAAGACAAACGTTCTCGGTGAATATGCCAATGCGGAATAGGACTCGTATTAGATTTGGAGATGAAATTCAGAAGCCAAGGGTTATTGTCAATACCAGAACTCGAGGAGGTTCTGCAAGGGAAGGAGAGGAACCCCAACTGTGCTGCATAGGTAGAGTCAATGAAGTTTCCAGCTGCACCGGATCGACAAAGGCCTGGGAGGAAAAAGTTTTTACCATTAAAGGGATAGTTTGCTGGTAGAAAGAGTTTCAGTGGTTCAAATTTGGCTGGAGACTTAAAGGCTATGTCCACCCTAAAAACTTTTTTAATATAAGATTCCCCAAGGCTCCCAGCCCCACCTGCTATATTTTTATCTTTAGAAAGCCCCCCAAACTCTACTTACCTCCCCTCTTTCCTCCGCCCGCGCTCCCGGCCCTCTGCTTGCGGAAAATGCAAGCAGAGGGGCGGGACCGGCAGCCCGCGTCTGTGATTGGCTGAGCGGCAGCCAATCACGGACGCGCTGCCGGCAGCTCACTTCGGCGGAGGAAAGAGGAGAGGTAAGTTAAGTTTGGGGAGCTTTCTAAAGATAAATTAGCGGTTGGGGCTGGGAGCCCAGGGGAATCTTACATATTAAAGAATTTAGGGGGAGAGAATTGGGAGAGGGAGGAGAGGGAGGGGGGAGGGAGGGGGAGGGAGGGGGGAGAGGGGGGGAGGGGGGAGAAGGGCTGCAGTACGCATGGCAAAATCTACCTGAGGCCAGGTAAGAGGCAGAGCCCTGCTATCCTCCTGGTGGTCAGTTTTTGGTACTTTGGGGAGGGACTACAGGAAACCCTATGGAGCTGGGATGTGAGGTAAGGATTAAACTACACTACATGATGGGGCCAGAAGTTGGGTGGATTATAGTTTTGGGGTGGACATGCCCTTTAACATTACCTAGAAGGAGCTCCTCCTTAACTACTAGGTCATGGAGTTTCCCGACTTCTGGGGACAATTTCTTACAAGTGTCCTTGCCCAGCACAATAAAGACAAAGTCCGTTAGTACGTCGGCGTGACTTTCCTTAGGAGACAGATGAGTGCCGCCAATTTGCATAGGCTCTTCAACCAAAGATATTGGTTGCGGAAAGGTCTGAGCAGGCCTAGGAAAGGTCTTAGGGAAGCTGGAACGAGCTGCAGTCCTTTCTGCTTGCCGTTCACGAAAGCGGTTATCAATCTGGATGCATAGTGTAATCAAGTCTTCCAGTGGGACAGGTAATTCTCTAGATACTAATTCATCCTTGAGGCGATCAGAGATTCCCTGCCAAAAGGCTGCTCTAAATGCCTCATTGTTCCAAGAAGTCTCCGTGGCAAGGGTACGAAATTCAATAGCATATTGACCCACGGAACGAGACCCTTGGCGGAGCTGTATCAAACGGGAGGAGGCAGCAGAGGTTCTTCCTGGAGCATCTAAGACCTTATGAAACATACTCAGGAAATCGGTAACATTATTGACTAGATGATCGTCTTTTTCCCATAGGGGAGAAGCCCGCAGGCCAGAGCATTGCCCTCCAACAAGGCGATGATGAAACTAACCTTTGCATGATCCAATGCAAAATGAGATGGTTGAAGTTCAAATTGGATTCGGCACTGATTAATGAATCCACGGCAAGCTTGAGCATCACCATCAAACCATGAAGGCGGAGGTATGCGGGGCTCTCTCTGAAGAAAAAGATCACCAGTTGAAGCAGGTGGCGTAGAACCCGGAGCAGAGGCAGAAGCTGGGGGTAGCCGGACAGCGAGGGTATCCATGAATTGAGCCAACTGGCCCTGATGGTGTTCAAAAATGTCTATGCGTTTGGGCAAAGTTTGGAGTGTTTTACTCAACTCTGCCATAGCCCCCTTAGGCATTTCCATGGCCTGATATTACTGTAATAATCGGCCGGGAGGCCGGGGTACTTACAAGTACGCTTAAGGAGGAGGCGCTCTGATGGCTGGTGGGATTTCAGAACTGGATACAAGAGACTGCTGGGAACTGTAGCCTGAGGAATGGCGGCTAGGTGCTGCTGGAGAGAAGGCAGGATACTGGAACTGGCAAGGAGTCTCAGGAACAGGCAAGGTATAACACAGATGCTGGTATGGCAAGGTAAGTCTCTGGAACAGGCAAGGTAAGTCTCTGAAGCAGGCTAGGTAAGTAGTTGGTGCAGGTACGGCAAGGAGTCTCTGGAACAGGCAAGGTAAGTCTCTGGAGCAGGCTACGTAAGTAATTGGTGCTGGAGGAACAGGATCCAGGGCAGGTAAGTAGAAGGAGCCGGGGAGGTAGCTACCACTGCTATCCAGGAGGACGCCGGTTTTTGAATTCTCGCGCCACCCGGCGTGTCATCATGACCCGGAAGTGCAGTGCGGAGCAGGATCGGAGCGGCAGGTAAGTTTGTGACACTTGCCAAGTCATAAGTCTTCCTGCTGTGATCAGATGGGCTGCTGGAGTTATCTTTTTATTTGACCAGGTCAGACATTTTCTCCAAATAGATAAACAATGGTGGAGGTGCACTCTGTCCAACTGTGGGTGCAGCTCGATGTTCTTCCCTTTGGAACCGTAGCTTTGCAGGAAAAAAGGCAAAAAGAGGTCGCACTCCAAAAATAGAACAATTTTATTGTGATCCACACATCACACGTCACAGACATTTTCTCCCCCTTCTATCAGCTGCTAAAGGGAATTCTTTATTTAAAATATTGGGGACATTAGTGAATGAGGGTTTATGAGATGATATGTTGAGATAGTTGTGTTTTGAATATATGGGTTAATGTGGTTTAAAGGTTGTGTTGGGAAGGTCTATAGAAGCAAGTCTTGTGGTGCTCACGGTAATAGGTGGCTTTCTAGTTCTATCCATCTAGTAAGGTTTGGGGGTCCATGCCATTACAGTGTTTGTCCTATTCTAGCCGCTAAAAAGTGGTGGTGTAGTGATGGCAAAGCTGCCCCTCCCATTCTCCTGGGTCTCTGTCTGTAGTGTTGCTCTGTTTATTCTTAGGGGCATATTTATAAAGGAACGATGTTAGCGCAAAAAAATTACCGCCGCACATCGCGGCCGCGAAAATAGCGCTATCGCAGTCTTTAAACGGCGAGCGCTATTCCCGCGATACCTATCGCGGCCGCGATGTGCTGCGGTAATTTTAAGCCCTTCGCGGCGAACTATATAGTATCGCCGCGAAGGGACTTAAAATCCCTTCCCGACGCCGCTCTAAGGGGGCGGGGGGCACAGCACACACCCCCCGCGGCGGCAGCGGCGACCACCCCGCCGCCGCCGCCCCGCCAACACCCCCCGCGGCGGCCAGCGGCGACACCCGCCGCCGCCGCCACTCCCAGCAGCCCTACTCACTGGGCCGCCAGTGAGCCGCTGGCACCGCCGGGCCTCAGCGGAGCCGATGTTGCAGCCGTCTTCTTCTCTCTTGCTTCGCCATCTACTAATCAGATTCTGGAAAGTTCTGAAATCTGATTGGTTAATGTGTAAAGCAAGATTAAAAATTGACCATCAGAAACGGATTATGGATTTGACCAACCTATATAAAAGAGGAGCTTTCCGCCGCGGGGAACTCAGAGCCATCGCAGCAGATGGCTGAAGAAAGAAGAAAGAAGCGGTGGCAAACAGGCTCCGCTGAGGCCGGCGGTGCCAGGCGGGCTCACGGCGGCCGCAGTGAGTCTGCCTGGCATCGGCGACCTGAGTGGGGTTGGTGTCGCCAGCCCGAAGACGTCGCGTCGGATCAAGACAGCCGGCAACATCGGCCTCGTTGAGGTCGCGGCGCCGCCGGGGGTACCCCTGGCGGCCGCAGGGGTAACTCTCGGGGGTCGGAGGCCTGCGGAGTGGTGTGCGCCGGGACTGGAAGAAAGAAGACGTCGCCCAAGGGCTCTTTAAGAGCCGCACTGGGGGTCCCGGTTCAGCTGCGGGGACCCCCGCCAAGGCACTTGTCAGTGCCCAAGGGCCCTTGTAAGGGCCGGGGAGGGGGTCCCGGTTCGAGCTGCGGGACCCCCTAAAGCCCCAAAAGGCCCTTCTCAGGGCCCCGCTGGAGGGAGCCTCCACCCCCCCAGCGGCTCCCTACGTCCCCTCCCCGGGAGCGGCCGGGGCGGGGGGCTTGGAGGGTTGCGGGGAGGGGGAGGGTGCGCGGCGGGTGGTCGCGACCACCTGCTGCGGCCCCTTCCGGCAGCCCCTCTAGCCTCCGTTCCGAGATTGCCGCGAACGGGGAAGGGTTGGGAGGGGCTGCTGGGAAGTGGCGGCGGCGGCGGGTGGTCGTCGTGCCGCCCCGGGGGGTGTGGGCGGGGTGGGCGTGTCTCCCGGGGGGTGGACCACGCCGCGGGTTGCCTGCCCATCCCCGCCGGGGAGGTTAGTATGGCTGACTTCGCACCTTCAAGGTGGCGAAGTAAAACAGCCGATACTAGCCGAGCGAAACCAGTACCGCGCTTTATATAATAGAAGGGCGGTCTGGTACCGGGTAAGTATCGGCGCGAAAAGGTTAACGCTTCGTTAACTTTCGCGGCCGTTTTCGGGGCTTTATAAATCGCGGAAACGCGATTCAGCGTTAATGGCCGCGAAAAACGGCCGCGAAAAGTTAACGAACTTATAAATATGCCCCTAGTCTGTCGTTTGCCCATATGAAAGTTGGATATGTTTGGGCACAGCTGTAGATCTAGTTCTTTAAATTTATTAAACGTTTATTTCAAGTAACAAAATAATCTGTCCCTCTATTGTTTTTGTCCTATTATATTTTTGTTCCGTTGGTTATGGGTTAAGATATTCTAATATTATTATCTATTAGGAAATGACATCCTGCTTCTTTTCTACCAATGTACCCATGTCAGTCAAAAAACCGAATCCATTAGTAAGAAGCCAATCTATGGAAACTACATTAATCAAGCACAATACAGACAACACATTGGATTGGTCATAGAGCAGAGCTTTATTTTAGATGGTTGTACCCCACTTTGTATAAGAAATAAGTGAAGATTTGGTAAGAAAAGATAAATTGTCAAATGTAAATATACTACTGCATATAACATGGTTACATAACATGGTTACACAGACAGGGTGGGATAACAGTATAAAGGGGAATTAAGTAACTAAATATTTATTATTTAGTTACTTAATTCTTATTTAAGTATTTATTTAAGTAAATAAATATTTCACAAACTACAGCAGGTTAAAGGGAATGTCCACCCCCAAAACTATCTTTTTATATGTATTTGGCTAAAGAAATGATTAAAAACAAGCTTTACAGCTTTAAAATCGGTCCAGTGGTTCAAAAGTTACTCACATTTCTTGCTAGTAAAATCCTGCAGCATGGAGCAGATCAGAGATTCACACAGGCAGGTTACGTCACCTTGCCTCTATTCTTTTTATGTTCTCGCGCATGTCCGTTACATACGATTGGCGAGCACAGAGGAAGTCGCTTTGTGCACATTACTCACCCCTTGATCCCGCCCTCTTTTTGGAATCAACCAATCGGCAGCCTTACAGGATTGTGTACGGAAGAGACTGGATTCACACGCTGCAGCAGCTCTTATATGAGATAGTTTCTGCTCCGCTCTGCACTGCTTTGTACTGATCGATTTGTGGCTGCTGTGATATTGCTGGATCGCCATTTCCTACCTTGAATATCATTTACAATAGGTAAGGTAAAAACGGATAATATATTATACAATCATTATTACACTGGTTGAAATTGCCACTGATTGTTTTATAGAGATAGCACACATAAACTGCACAGAGAATCTTTTCAATTACAATACATTTATATACTGAATTATCGATTTAGATGTGAAAAAGCAGAGTAATTATTTTTAAAAATATATATACATATAGATTTTTATTTTTATATTTATATATAAATCTTTTATTCAGTTTAATGAAATAATATTTTAAAATATATGTAAATTTATTTAAGACCCTAATTAATGTAGTGCACTATTATTTTATTAAATAAATATACATTTAAATATTAAGAAAATTAATTATATTGATTTGTATGTTTTAATTTTTTTTAAAGGTTGCTTTAGAGATTATAATGTGTATTTTATTATTTAATAATATTATTGATAATTAATTATAAATTGTATGTTTATTTATAATAAATATATTATAATACTATTTTTCTTATAGTTTATTTTTTAAAAAATTGTAAAATTGTAGCATTTGGTATTTTGTGTAAGTAAAATACACAAAATGTAGTCATGTCTACTTTGATACAATAGTGCTTTTGTTTTGACCTGTCTGTACATAATCCTATATATATCTATCTATATATAAATATATATTAATTTAATAATCAAATAATTTACTTTTAATGTTAATGTTAAGTAATGTGCACCCTTTGCACACTATAGGACTCACTATTTATGTTTTTAATTTTTTAAAATTAATATATATTTATGAAAAATATTTATACCAAAAAATTTTTTTAGGAAAATATTTATTTTAATTTATGGATATTTATATATAAAAACTTATATTGCTTAATAATAAATTTCAATGTTTAAATTGTGTAATACATTTTTTAATATATTACACAATATTTTAGTTAGTTATTGTGGTTGACCTGTATTAATATTATATGAATGTAAAAAACATTATTTATGATTATATATATTTAATTAATCTGTTACATAAAAATTATTATCATTATATAATAAATAATTATATTAAAATATATTAAATGTAAATATTTATTTTAGATTTATAAAATTATAATTAACATATTAGAAATATAAAATTATTGAATTTTTTTTTAATCTATATATATCTAAATATTTTTTATTAAATATAACACTGTTGTTATATATAAATCTATAAACATCTTAAAAAATTATTTTATTTGTATTGTTAATCATTTTCTTATAATAATATATATGAGATAATTTTTTATTTTTTTACATTTAATTTTTTTTTATTTTACATTTTTTTATTTTAGGTTAATAAAAATATTTTTTAAATGTATCTTTATAAATAAATATTTTTACTTTTTACATTTTAAATATTAATTTAATATTTATTTAAATAAATATATACTCAAAGATACCAACAATTTGATGCTCTTCAATTATCCTTAATCTTGTTAAAATTAGTTAAATGACCAGTGTATACCCAAATAAAAAAATAGAATATATTTATATACACACATATATATGTATATGTATATATACAAAATGGTTAACAAGCACTCTACGGTCTAATGAAATAATTAATTATCCAAACAGTAGGTCTGAAGCACCTACACGTTTGAGCACATCAGTAACGGACCATCATCGTACCATTACTAATGGGGTGAAGCGAGTAAGTGCCTCAGACCTACTATTTTTTTCCAAAAATTATTTCATTAGACCATGGAGTGTTTTGTATCCATTTTATATCTACTTTCCAGCACTGGAGAACCCCGGCTGTTGATCTGAGCACGGAGTGCGTTGGAACTTTTGATGTATTCTATGTGTGTGTATATATATATATATATATATATAAAAAAAAGGCAGTAGTGTGCACACAGTGTTCCTCCTGTTTAGTTTGCCTGGAGCTGTCGGTTTAGGATTCCAATACACAAAAGAAATTGTAGATAGAGACCAACGCTCCACAGGTCTTATGAACCAGTTTTATTAACTTTGAACAAGTGCAAGGTGCAAGAAAAATAGCCACGTTTCGGCCCTGGTTTAATGGCCTTTATCAAGCTTACAATAAAGTGCAACTGAGAGGGTTTAAGTACCCCCCATACAATTAGTGAAGAACACATCCTCTGATGCAATATCTCTCAAAGTTACATAATCTTAAAGTGGCAGTGTTAAATAATTAAAAAAGTGACAGTGCTAGGTAATTCTGCCACAGCTTAGATAATCGTGTTCATAAATAGTACTAATACATATGATAAGAAATATATGCTAAAAAAGTGCTAAGAAGGGGGTACTTAAACCCTCTCAGTTGCACTTTATTGTAAGCTTGATAAAGGCCATTAAACCAGGGCCGAAACGTTGCTATTTTTCTTGCACCTTGCACTTGTTCAAAGTTAATAAAACTGGTTCATAAGACCTGTGGAGCGTTGGTCTCTATCTACAATTTCTTTTATATATATTTATATTTATATATATATATATATATATATATATAGGTAAGTATACACGGTGCACTCCTGGGTCTTGACAAACTATTTATTTAACATGCAAAACAGCAACGTTTCGGCCCTGTGTCTGGGGCCTTTCTCAAGCCAACATTAGTGCATATAATTCAAAGTGCATATATATAGTGTGAACCACCTCTATCACATCACATGGGTGGGTGAACCAATCAGTGAGAGACACGCCTATAATGACCAATTTACAGTCACATAGTTAATATGTTGATAAAGTGAAATAATGCAATAAATAACAATATTGGATAGTATTTAAAGACCAAATCCATTTGGCTTCTAGTTGTAATAATAGTTGGGATCTGTTTCCACCTCTCTTGGGTTTGGGAATATGGTCTATACCTACAAATTTGAAGTCTTTAATGTTATGGCCCATCTCTAAAAAATGTTTGGCCACCGGTTTGGATGTATGGCCATCTCTAAATGCTGTTTTGATGGCCGAACGATGGCTATCCATACTCAGCCTGAGGGCTAAATCGGTCTTGCTCACATATATTAAGTTACAGGGACAAATAATTATATAAATCACATGGGTGGTGGTACATGTTATTTTTTGTTCAATATTCAAAATCTGCTTATTTTGTGGATTAACAAAATATTTGCCAGCTGACATAAATTTGCAAGAGGTGCATTTAGCACATTCAAAACATCCTTTAGTGATATTAGATTGGAGTAGAAAATCACTGTATTTAGACAAAATATGTTGCATCTCGTATTGGTGCATCGTTATATTTGCGTATGCCGGAGCCATGGCTGCCCCATGTCTATTCCTATTTTCTGCAAATAATATGCATTTTCAAATTTAAAGAAATTGTATTTCAAGGTGATTTCTAACATTTCCAGGAAAAAATTCTGAAAGGCGTAGTTGCCACAGTTCTGTTCGTTAATTATACTTTTAACCGCTCCTAAACCCATAGCATAGGAGATATTCGTGTACAGGCTAGTTATATCCTTCTGGTAGGGTTACCTCCTTAAGAATTGAAATAAGGTGTCTCATATCCCTTAAGTGTGTAGAGAGGTTCTGGACTATGGTTTGCAGTACGTCATCCACAAACTTACCCAATGGTTCCAACAGTTCCCCTCTCATTGAGATAATGGGGTGTCCCGGGGGTTCTTTAGAGTTCTTATGTATTTTAGGGAGGGTATATATAATAGGACAAACTGGGAATTCTTGGTATAAATAGTCACCCAAATCCTGTTCAATAATATTACCCTGTACTGCTCGTGATATGCGGGTATGTATTTGTTTTTGGTAATGAGTGGTGGGATCTCTCTCCAATTTTTCGTAAATATTCCCATTGTTCAGTTTAGTAAGTAATTCCTGACAATAATATGTAAAGTCCATGACAACTATCCCTCCTCCCTTGTCCGCTGGTCTTATTACTATAGCTAGGTACACACAGTACAGATTTCTGAAAGATGACAGACAGGATCTGCAAGATCCTGTCTGCCATCTTTCAAAGATCTGCATACACACAGTCCCGAGCGTTCTCCCTATGAACTTCATAAGGAGAACGCTCGGGACTGTGTGTTTCCATCGGCCGCGCTAGACTCCTATAGGGAGTCTAGCGCGGCCGATGGAAATTTTCGGCCTTTCCCGAACGGATCCGAACGGAACGGATCCGACGGTATCGGGGCTTTATCGTTACTGTGTGTACCCAGCTTATGGAGGAGTCATTTTTAAGGGCCTTAAGTGCAATCCTTTCTTCCTTTGTCAGATTGTATTTATATTTTACACTCTTACTGCCACTATTTATCTCCGTGGTAACCACCTGATTAAAGCATTTTAATTGTGGGTTACCACTGTGTGGGTCAAACTTGCTCTTCAAATTTAATGTGTTACGTCTTTCCCCTTGTGGTTGATTGGCAAAATATTCCCTCAAGGAAACTTGTCTGTTAAGTTTATAAATGTCTACCTGTGTGGTAAAAGAATCATAATTAGTGGTGGGGACGAAAGACAAACCTTTGCACAAGATCTTCTGTTCACTGGTATTCAGAGGTCTGGAGGAGAGGTTGAAGATGGGTATTAGTTCCATCTTGTTTAGCGGGTGCTTGCTTCCCCTTCTGACTGGGTGGCACTTCCGTCGTCTGGCGGTTTTCTCCGCTTGCCTCTCTATATTCCCCACTCTCTAAATCATTGTGGGCTTCCGATACTGAGCCATGTTCCCATTGGTGTCCTTGCATGCGCGCTCCCGTGTGTATGGTGCTTTGGCGTCATCCGGCCTCCTACATTGTTGTTCCCGCTCGTTGCTCTCGCGATGTTCCCCAAATTGAACTCTCTTAGGTTGGCATCCTCGCGATTGGCTCCCGGGGCAGCTGCTCGATCTCCCATAATGCCCCGTGAGCCAGCCATATACTTTAAACTCCTCGTAATCATTTTGTACTTTCTGGAGTTTCTGTCTCTTAAACCGGATCAGATCCAATTTATAAGCATCACTCAGAGTTGTGTATTTATTCAGGGACTTTTTGTGTTCATCCAAACTCAGGATGTCTTTATGTTTAATTTCAAAGGCAGACAACTTTTTCTCTGCATCCTCTAATTCCCTGGCTACCTTTTCCACAACCAGGATCATCAGCTCCATAGAACATTTGTTCAACACACCGGTCCACTTGTGCCAGAAATCAACGTTATATTACTATTGTAGGTATATTGTTCATACGAAAGTCTCGTGGAATTTGTTTATTTCTGTAGTAGTCTGAGAAAAATAAACCATGCAGGTCCAGGTCAATAATACGCTTATTGAGGCGTAACCTTTCAGACATAACATCTTTGATATTAGAAGTAGCCAAAAAAATCTGTTAGTTCCACGCCAAAGTACTTGTTTGGCATCCTCCTCCGTGACTTGCCAAAGATCCGCATACCCCAATGATTGGCTTAACTCCTCCTATATACAACTGCATCAACGTATGGCCCAGCACAGAAGAGCCAATTCCTCGGGTCAGGACTCAGCCGTGTATCTGCATCTTAAGGATAAAGGACATACCTTTGAAGATTGTAATGTTAACATACTGGCGAAGGAACGTGACTGGTTCAAGAGAGGTGTTAAGGAGGCCATTTACGTGAAAATAAAGAAACAAGCCTAAATAGAGGTGGGGGGGCTCGACACCAACTGTCTGCCATGTACAATGCTGTTTTAACACCTTACTCTGGGAGTTCCTATAACACCTCTTAGCCACTATCCAATCACACCCTTAACACCTGGCTGTGATATGCTAATTGGGATTTTCCAGGGTACATAATTGCCACAGATTCTTGTACAAGTCATTCTGAATTGAGAAAGCCAGTTGAGTGACTAGCGAAACGTCTTCAAGAACTACATTTCAAGTCCAGTTGATCTAATTGAATACAACAGATATACCATGACCTGGATGAATGAGAACCTTCACAAGCATTAGCTGGGTTGATTCCAGACACCCAGCACATCACATTCTTTACAAGATAATTATGGATAGTCGGTTACTGAAGGATATCTGCCATGTAACCAAACTTTGTCATACAGGAACTTTGGAAGTGTTCCATAGCAAGGTGCTAAAATAAAGACAAAAGAGAGTTTCGTATGGAATTGATGGGATGCATGCTAGAACTATTCTGTCACACAATCATAACATTGGAAGCAAACAAGCTACAGTAAAAAAACAAAGCAGAATATCTGAGGAATTTGGGAAGAAAAGATTTAAGTATGTCTTTCCTAAACACAAGCAAGCAAGATTGGGTAGTGATGGCCCGTTTTGCGGATCCGAACCCGGATCCGAACCCTCATTCGAGAACGGCGGATTTTCCAGATTTCCGCCTTCCGAACTTTTCCGAGCCGCGTTACAAGGATTTCTTGTACACAAAAAAATTTATTTTCGAAATTACGAGGATTTCACGTATTTTCGAAGAATTTTTCATTTTAATGCGTTTTAATGGGTCGCTCGCCGATTTTCGAATTTTCGAATTCTTTCTGAAATTCGCGGATCCTCGAGCGGACCGGATTTGGCGAAGTTTGGACATCTCTAGTAGCAAAACCCATCTATGAACCAGTAGTTGATGACTTTCTTTTTGATATAGATGCAGTTGATCTTCTAAGTGGGAATTTGATTTGATGGTCTCCGTAGCAGAAAAAAGCACAGAAGAACAGCGACAAAACAGATGCCTACTAAGGAAGAACTTTTAGAAAAACACATGTCACGTTTTTCTGATGATTGAAAAATCAATCAATGTTATCCTTCATAACTATACTTAAAAAAAACAACAACTAATTGTATTCAATTTGTATGACATAGGACTGACATTACAGGAGAACCATTCTGACCATATAGTTAATTTTTTTTTAAATTATCCGCACAGTGGGTCCAGTTGTAGGAGAGAATGTATTTATGTTGTTACTCAAAAGCTTTATTTGTATATAAGTTATAATTCACAGTATGTCTATCCCCCAAAATACATTTTTAATTTTGTGCTTACAAATAACTGTAAAGCTCAGCCACGCACGGTTTATAGCTGTGACCGGTGCACCCCAATGTACTTACCATCCTTTGTTTTCCCTATGCCTTCTGCATCAATTACAATTAATTAATTTTAAATGGAGGGTATCGCTAGGCTCCTTAGTCAATCACAGGAGCAAACATAGGTCAAAAACCTCCTACTTGACTTATGTGCAGGATAAGGCTCAAAATTCAAGCATCAGGAGTTGGGGCAACAAACTAATTTAAGTACATTTAAGGTCACCTGTCATAGATATAAATCTCACATTATCAAGTTTTATAGTAATTTCCAAGCACATTATAAAAAAAAATTTGGGGGTGGGTGGAATAACCTTTAATGTTTTATAATGTCATGACAAACATTTTGTTGGAAATAAATATTAAAAAAAAAAAGAAAGAAAAAAGAATTTAATATTTTCAAAATCAAGTTTTACAACAACAATAATATTGATATAACTAAATAAACATAACTTTCTTTAACTATTCAACATAAATAGCAAGTATTGTCAACTATTGTAACAAATAATAATAATAATATTTTTTTAATCAAGTTCATAAATCATATCCTCTGCATAATAGTCTCTCTCATTGATAAATCCCTTGGATCAGGAAATGCTGTTCGAATTGCATGGACCACGCAGGAAGGAGTTTGTTTCCTATTTTTTCTTCCAAGAAAACCGTAAATCCAAACAGTAAAAGAACGATATGCAGTTTTTCTTAGGGCTCTATTGAAAATATGAAAAAAAAATATTTTTAAATTTACTAAAAAATATTTAATACATCGGTTTCACAACATTTAATAAATATTATTGAGACAAATTTACCTCATTAATTCCCTTTCTCTTGGTTATTGTTGGAGTTGTAAATGTGTATTCATGTACATCCATTCGACCTCCTCTCGAACAGTACAGTGACTAATAAAAAACTCATGTTGAGTAATGCATACCATGTTTTCTGAAATATTGTCAGCTATCATCTCCACCTTTTTACAACAGACACGTTCAATTTCAGTGGTCATAGAAGAGCATAATGTGCAAACACACCATTCCACATGTCCTGAACAGATACTTGATGCAGTATTTTCAACAGAAGATGAATCCTCTTTGGGTACTGACTGGGTGTTACTTCTTCTGGGATTAACAGCAAATGGTTGACGTACATTGGTCACAGCAGGTCTTCTTGACCATATAGAAACCAATTGTTGATACTGTATTAATACCAAAAAAAAGATATATATATATAAAGTCATAAAATCAATACAATTCTAATACATATATATATATATATATATATATATATATATATATATATATATATGATATAAAATTCAAAATTGAGACTCACACTCTAACACACACAAAAAATCTCATATACAGATTTACACACACATACTCTATAACACACACACTCACCCACACACACACACTCTATTTCTCTCAAACACACACACACCAACAAACACATACACTGACACACACATACAATCACACACACACTCACATACACTCACACACACATACACTCTGATACACATACAATCACACACACCTACAATCACACACACACTCACACACACATACACATCACACACTCACATACACTCACCCACACACACTCACACACATACACTCACACACATATACACTCAAACACATAAATCACACACACATTCACACACACACAAACACACACACACAATACAAATAGAAAATGTTTCATTGGATAATAATTTATTTGCATTCATTTGTATCCCAGGTAAGTAATTTGTGCAGTGGAGCGAGAATTGTCAATAATACCTGAAAAAGAGAAAATAATATACTTTTTTCACATAAATAGCTTCACTTACCTACTTTCCGCGGCTCTCTGCTCTGTTGATACAGCTGCTCCGAGATTGCCATTTTCCGATTGGCTCGCAAGTTGGAGACTAGACGCGAGAGGAGGGAATGGTATTTAGATTTTGTTACGCACCAGCGCGGGGTCAGTGAACGTCACGGGAGAGAAGTGTTGAAACGGAAGTGCAGGCTTGGGGTGGCCTGCTGTGTATCGCATGAAATAACGGGGAAAGTAAGGGTTTTTTAAAAAAATTAACATGGCGTTTCAGGTTGGTGCAACTATATAAGGAACATATTAAAAGTTTATTTTTTGGGTGGACATACCCTTTAAGATCCCCATTTACTTCAAGGGGGTAAACAGGCAACTAAGCAAATGTAAAACTTGTTTGTTATGTATAAGTAGCCCGTATGCACACTAATCCCCAGGTGGGTGCAAAAATGTCCAAATTCCCCTACTCCACGGGGAAATAGGTAAATAACATAGATACAAGGTGGACTGCACTCCAAAATAGAAACGTTGTATTCAAAGCCAAACATCAAACAGCAAAATACGACGTTTCGAGGGATAACACCCCCTTATCAGGTGATGTGAGCAACACAATGTGGGTTTAAATAGCCAAGTGTAAATGTAAAGACACGCCCCCTAGGGGGTGTGTACAAGCAAAAATCCAAAATCAAGTGATAGTAAAATACTTAATAGAATAAAAGTGTAAAAATCCCAATATGTGGGCTAATTAAAAGCCCCAATTTAGTATAAAGTGCATACTGTAATACATGACTACAGGTGATAAAAATAATCTAGATGCCCCATAAAATATAAGATGTACTAGAGATATAACAACGTGAAAAGTGCCTTCATAGTGCATTAAAAAACATATACTATATATAATTACAGATATAAAAATAAGGACATGAAGAAATTCTTATTGATGTCATTGTTTCAAACAGGAAAGTCCAAGAGGCGTAAGTGTCTGCTGGCAATGTTGCAAGTCCATATCATATTAGAAACAATCCACTAGATGGCGTAGGGAAGCAGACAAAGAAATGAAACAATGAGCAAAAACTGTGTTGCAAGACCACAAGTTAATGTAACAATAATACGTGAAGAGATGACCAGAAAACAAACATGTATCAAAATCCTGATTACAGTAAGGCAGACCAATTTATTCCTCATTTAGCCCATGGGGAGATAATGTTTGAAGCTTATGGGTCAGAAGCATCCCTTTGTAGGAGTTTTAGTTCTGGTCTCCAGCCCGGTCTTTAAACTACTTCTAATACAAGCCATTCTCAGTTGTGAGGCTCTATGTCTGTTGGTATAAAAGTGCTTACTGATGATGTTCATATCTTTTTGTTTCCTCTGTGCCATCATAATTGGTGATGTCAAGTTTGTGTTCCCCAATCCTGAGCCGTGCCTCTCTTTTAGTTTTACCTACATATGCCTTGCGCATGGGCATTTCAGAAGGAAATAAACTATTAGTTCTCAGGTA